>MU183045.1:86648-127997 GCA_016904865.1 Pissodes strobi | reverse complement strand
AAAAAAACGCTGGAAGACGTCATAGTTGCTATATTAATACTATCATGTATTATGCGTACAGAACGCATGAAATTAAACAAAGGTTTATTTGATTTCGAACTATTCCAAGATCTAAAAAACCTTATTGAACTAGACCGTGGAGAGAATGGAAGAATGTTCGACAATTTCGACTTCCTGTTCTATAAAGGCGTCGTAATGTAAGAGATATGAAGTCACCAATGACTTTCCCTAAGAAATATTCCCTTTTGTATTAAAGTTTTCGATTCTGCATAAAGTGCTAAGCATATTTTGTGCAGCACAACTTAAATTTAATAGTTTTAGAGATACTGACCTATGAAATTTGATATAAGCGCTTTGAGAATCTTGATTTAGAAATTAGATTGCACTTCTCCCTATCTTAGCATTTAATATTCCCTCTTCTAATGTTAACTTGTGAAATGTGTAATTTCAAAAACTATCTTCAAATATGCTAAGACTATCTCGCATAATTCAAATAGTCGATTAAAAAAAATGAGTATGACACATTGTCACATACAAAATCTCGATGACGCCATAAATCCTAATGAGTTGTCCTGTATGCATGGAACAAATGTCAAAAATGCACAATATGACAAACCGATGACGTGCTCAAGCGTTTTTTTTAAATGTTAATTCCAATTAATGTAGCTTTTGCAAGACTTTATACCTGAAAGGAAAATATTTTAGTTTTGCTGAAAAGTTACTGGCTAAAAACGAAATAGTTTTATATATACATTGTTAAATAACATTAGTCACTAGTTTTTTACAAATAAATTAACAAAATATGAGCATTATTCTTACATTTCTGGCTTCAAATCCCTATTACTTATTTTGAAGACTTTCGCATTATTACTTTCAACAGTAAACAAGGCTATTTATTTTTTTTTTGATTGCTCTATATACTGGGTGGTGCATCGTCAGATTGGCCATCGCATGACTGGTTTTCATGCTATGGCGCTCATGGCCAGGTATAAATAAGGGTACAAGTCGCCCTAAATTCATTATTTCTTTAACCATTGTACTGCGAACTACTCCAAGATGTATCAACTGCTTCCATTCGTCACTGCTTTCTCTACTGTGATCGTTACACTTCCTGTGGAAGTCTGGTGTCTCATATTGAGATTACTGGATCCCAAATCCTTATTATCGGTGGTAAGAAGTTCAATACTTTTTAATTCAATTGCCCAAGGAGATCCAAGGCTGAAGAAAGTTGTTGAAGATGGTATTAGAGAAGAACACCAAGAAGTCCTAAATCGTTTGACTAAACCAGGAATGGCGGCCAGCGTAAGTCGAGAAGAATATTCTAGACTCTTCAATACCAATTGCCAGAAGAAGATATCCATTACCAAGTGTCCCCAGATGTTTGAAGCTCTTAGGAAAATCAAGCCCAAGGAGAGTAAGAGATCAGGATATAAATCCCGGACGACAGTATGTAAATCTTCTAGATTCAAGCCATATAGAGTGTAAGTCTTTGATATTTTGTAAAGCATTTGACATTATTGTTTAGTTTAGATAATAAAGGACTTTTTTCAAATATTTCAGAGTGTTCATTTTAATAATAATTGTAGGCTATTACTTTTCACTATGTTCAAGTGCTCAAATGTGGTATGTTGAATCTTTGATTTAATGATGATGGTAAATGGTAATTGATCCAAACTAAAATTTAATATTACTTTAAAAGGGCATCGAAATATGCGTTGCGTATTTAAAACCTGACATTTGTATTTGAAACCATGGCGAGATACTAGGCGATCCGTTAGGGAACAGGTCATTGTGTGTCACAATATAACAACGCAAAGCTTTTAATCTATTGGTTAAATTATGAAAAGAACATAACTGGAACATTGAGATACGCAGTCGACACACAAGTGTTGGTTTTCCTGGCCTTGAAAATAGAAAAGGAATTTCCACGTAAATTTTGGTACCTTCAAATATTGTTTCTCCTATTTGGTTTAAAACAAACTTGCATTAGACTTTTTTGAAGGTCCTTATATGATGGACGCGCGCGCCAAATTTAATTGTTTTCTAATAAGCCAATTAAAGGTTATTTGGAAAAAACTATTCCTAAAATCGTTAAAAATTAAATGAAGCTCTGACACATACTTCAATGAAAATAAAACGTCTATTAAAATTTGACAAGAATAATTACTGATGGTTCCATTGAGAGATGTATTTAATTTTTAACGATTTTACGAGAAGTTTTTTCTAAATAACTTTAATTGGCAGTTGCACAGAATGTGTTTGATGATCTGCCGTCTCGTCGTTCTCTAAGCATTCTCTGCATAAGGAACGACACCTATCTGGTGCAGATGGTCATTTAGTGTGCAATGACCGGTAAGTATTTCTGTCTTTACTTTCAAGTTTTTCCTTGATAGTTTTAGAAAATATCTAGTTTTGAATTTACCAGGACCTAATAGCGTTGCCACAGAATAATAAAACAATCAGAATACGAACAGAAAGAGAGGTCCGAAAGCGGCCGCTATGACCACGACCGCCTGTGCCATGGATTTGTGCCAATACGTTCTTCCAATTTCTTCCAAAACATCGCTCCCTCTCTTTCTGTCGGTATTCTGATTGTTTCTTATTCTGTGGCGTTGCTTTGAAGTGGCGAAGCCTTCTGCTGTTTTCCACCTGATGCTCCATTCTCGAATTGCTGTTTTTTAAATTTGTTCGCGAACACTATCCATGGTGAGTGGTAGTATATTGGGTCTGGACCAATTGGTGTTTTGCGAGGGGCTTTCTTGGCAAGAGTGTCTGTTCTTCATTACCAAAGTCTCCGTTGTGCCCTTTTTTTTTCAGGCGATGGTTACTCTGTTTTCTGAAGATATTTGGTTTAGTAATTTTATGCACTCCTTAACTATCAAGCTTCTGGTCTCCATTTTGTTGTTTGTCTTGCTGTCCGTGATGAAGAGTATATCGTTGCTTGTGATTTGCTTCTCCGTCACTTTTCCAGCACCCATCGTTAAGCCACACAGTTCAGCATGGATTATGGTGCTGAGATTACACTGGGTCATTCTTCATAAAAGGTCAAATTTGGAAATTATATTTTGTAAAAATAAAAACTAACCAAAAACAAACAAAAGTACGTAAATAGATTAATTATTTCAATTTAAGTTTCCTATAGTACTTGGTCAAACTTTTTTTTTTTTATTTTAAAGTAGTAGAAGAAAAATGTTGATAACGGTAATGACGCAAATATAACGGATATGACGAAAAATAAAATGTAGGTGTAGTCTTTAAGTGTTTTAATACAAAAATAGCAAAACAAATTCATGTCAAGTAGGTATACTGAGTTAGTCTTAACAAAATAATATTTGGCAACTAATGATAATACTGAACCACAGAAAATATAGTTACACAATATATTTTCTGTGACTGAACTCAAATATCTTAAAAAATATTTCATCTTAAACTAGGTTTTTAATACCTTTAATTTCATTTAAGTCAAAAAAATACTGGTTTCTTCTCTTCTCGGGGTTTTTAAGGAGAATAACAATATCTTGTTTAGCAACGGAAGATAATATCATTTTCATCAGGAAATACAAACTTGGTGTTGAATTTCCTTCTAAGAAAACTTATTAGAAGTACACCATTTTCTTCTTCTGACATTACTGTACCAACATGACCATAAACTGAACCACTACAAATTTTCCGTCAGCTTTGTCAAATTTTTGTCCAGATATATTTATTTTATTTGTTTCATTTTCTTCATCTGAAGAAGAACTGTATACGTCAGAATATCTCAAATGCGTTGGTGGCTCTTTGGAATGGTCTCGAAGTGTAAGATATCCAAGATCATAGTGTTGACAAGTTCCCAAACATTGCAAACAGCTTAAATAGCGAAAATATAACATGTCTGGAGATTGTATGTGCCAAAAAATCTATCGTATTTTCATCGTACCTTTAAAAGGCTTTAGATTTTTTGGTCACAAATTGTCCATGTCTTCATTGATACCCATATTCTTGCAAACAGTCTGTAAAGTCGAGAGGACCTGTTCAAATGATGAAACATCTTTTCCGTGAGCCACAGCAGCGTCCGCCATCCATGTGACACAACCGCCGATTCCGTCTGGGGCTCCCTTTCCGTGCCCGCTCTCGCTATAGTGTGAATAAATTTGTTCTACACCCAGAACCCTACTGATATGCGTCCCTAATAAGCACATCATTTTTCTGTTTTTGTATTGTGTTGTAGGTCCATTGCTCAGGAAATGTGCCACCTTTATTTCATGAATATGTGATTTAATTTTTTCGAAAACTGGTTCGAAATGTGCATATATGGCCGATGGGTCATGACGCAAATTTTTGGACAAGGTACAGATATTTTTGTGTTTTGGTATAGCTAATTCGGAATTTAGTTTGTAGTATACAATGACCGTATGCAGCGAGATTTGGGGCTTTGAGCCCCCAAAGTGTGCAGATTGTACCTGTTGCCCATATTTGCAACTGTAGTTTTCAGAAAAGTCTATGTGGACAAGAATTTCATTACTCTTAAGAATCTTTTTTAAGTTATCAATTACATGGTATTGATTCATTATAGTTCGCAGATGCGTCATATATTTAGGCAATTTTTCTTTGAGTTTATCAAGTAGTTTTTCCTTTGTGCAAGTTACTTCTTCTTTTACTGTTTCTTTTGCTTTTCTTTTTCTACACCTTTTGTTAAAATTTTGACCTTTTTTGTGGTCCACATTTTGTAAGCACATGATCGTGCTAAACACTCTTCTCTTAAACTTCCTTCGCGACATATATCTTTGCAAAGCTGGTCTGGAAATGATGTGTTAATAATGCCAAGCCCTCTTAAATTACGCACAAGCAGTGCCATATTTTCGTGCTGAATGCAACGACATGTCTCTCTAGATTTCGCATTTGGAATCAGGAACCAAAAAAGGTATGTATTTACAAAATTCCGAATAGCTTAGCTTTTGATAATGTGGGTAAGTTTTCACAAATTTAATATAGAGATTCTTTAAAGTGCCCGTCAGAAACCTTTTTTATTTTTTGGTTTTGGATTTTGTTATGGTATCCTTCTTTCCAGGCCATAATCGGCTATTTTCATCTTTTTCCAAAAAATCTTCTATGGTTTTTGTAGCCTACTTTTTTTATTTCCTTTTTATTTTGTATTTTTTTTTTGGTTTACTTAATTTTGGAGACCTAGATGACAAAACATGAAGAAATCTATAACTTTTCTTAAGCCCTCCAGAAACTGCTTTTATAAAGGATCTTTTCCCATCTTTTGACTGCTCTCTAAGTAAATTCTCTTGAATATGTTGACTAACAACTTCTCCAAATTGAATCTTTTTTTTAATTTCTTCAGCTTTTTTACCATTGTCTAGATTTTTAATTAATTCATTAACTTTTGTTAGAGGGCTCTCGGGATTGGTGACTGGTTGATTCATTTGTTTATACCTAGTTGCTCGTTTTTTGTACTTCTCTGCTTTTTTTTGTCAGCTCTTTATTTTTGTCTTCCAGTTTTCTTATGGTCTTTCGTAACTGCGATCTATGTTTTCTTGATTGCCTTCTACCTTACTCAGCTTGACTACTTGGGATTTCTCTTAACTCAGCAGCCTCTACTTCTTGAACTGGTGGACTCGGTGGGGGATTTAGACCTAATGGGCTAGGTGGAGGAGTATCAGCTTCCATCAAATTTCGTACCCTTTGTTGTTCTTCTCGGTATTTTTTTGCACATTTCCGCCAAGATCTTCGTTTTTTTCTTTTTTCTCCATCACTAAGATCATTTATCTCTTTAATTTTTCCTTCTTCTTTGCGCTTTTTGTACCTTTCTCGTTCCTTCCTTTTATATTCTTCATTCTTTGCAGGATTGCTGCGAATCTTTTCCTTCATTTTTCTCATATTATTTTTGGATTGTTCCCTTCTTACATCAATCTTACCTTTTTTTCTTTATTGGAGCCATATTTAAGACTAAAAAAAGACAGTTAGTGTTTATGTCACAAAGAAATTATAGTTAAAAGCTATAATACTATAAAACTAAACATTTTTGCTGCAGTTTATCCGACATATTCAAGGATAAATGCACAATATATTGTCACAAAACAGTAAATATCATTAAAATTAAAATGCTTTAAGGTAGAGAT
This sequence comes from Pissodes strobi, assembly GCA_016904865.1. Lineage (NCBI taxonomy): Eukaryota > Metazoa > Arthropoda > Insecta > Coleoptera > Curculionidae > Pissodes > Pissodes strobi. The sequence continues at coordinate 121,890 of MU183045.1, read as the reverse complement.
AAAACCCAACAACCTCATAGCCCTATTCCTAATGTAGTCAATTTAAAAATCAAATGTAAATTCGCTACCCACATAATACACTCCTAAATCTTTAAATTTCAAAACCCTTTTTAGAATCACATTAATCAATTTGCAAAGAAATAATACAGAATTCTTCCTTCTGGTGACAGTTAAAACTTTAAAAAATATTAAAATAAACAGTAGAATAAAAAATGTATTCTATCTGTTGTTATCACCGGATTTAAGTAAAGTACTCATTGAAATGTCTATTTCGTCTTTACAGGTACTGACTCAATAAATAATGTAACAATGTTTAAAATTTATCCTATAACATGGTAGCCTGCAAATGCAGCGTTATGCTGTTTGCCTCTGTGGTAAGTACCTATAATGGTGAATTGCTCTAAAAGTAGGTGAATCACTTACTTATTCACATCACAACTTTTTTACTAGATTCTATTCTTAGGTTTTATATTCTTAGGTTTCTTCTTTATAAATACGCAATTGTAACAAAAAAATCAACTCCGTTACCATAACCATCATCTCCGTTATGAAAGTGTGATAACGGAAATTATATAACAAAGTTGACGGAAACGCGTTTTTCATTTTCTTACCAAATTTTTTGTAATTAAACTGTCATTAGATACGATTATTAATACAACAATACGAACAAAAATAGAGTAAATTTATGCAATAAATCTTAATTACTTACCTTAAAATAGTGATCACGCAATCTGGCGTTTCAAGAAAATATAAGGATATTTTTGCACAAACAAAAACAGCTGCACCTTGTCTCGTGGTCGACTCAATACTAATCGGTAAAACAACAAAAAGACAGGTAAACAGTTGACGCCTCTGGCCCCCTCTTGGCGATTTTTATAATTAAAGGCGTGATAACGGAAATGAGTTTGAATGTAGGGACACATATAATGTACCTTTTTTGCAAAATATAACTGAAGTATATGTCGGAATATAAAATTATTATTAACTAAGAACATTTTTATAATTTAGCGACATCAGGTAAGCTCCTCAAAGGCTTGAGTGTAAATCAGATTTTTTTATATACACACGTGTCTGGGGACCGGTAACGGAGCATGACAAAAGAGTCTGATGTCTCAATTATCCCCATAAATGTTTTATATATATAGTTTCAATTTTGATATCAATGAAAAGAAAGACGTTATTTTTTAATTAAACTGTGCTTAGTTACAAAACTCCAAAATCCATGAAAAATAAATGAGATCGCAAAAAGTTTGACCTTTTATGAAGAACGACCCATCTAGTGGTATCTGTTTGTATGTGGAGCTCGGGTATATAAACACCTGCGCCAGCTCCTGAGGTTCTTTTTGATCCGTCCGTGTAGATGTGGATGTCATAAGTTTGTCACAGAACATTTATTGAGTCTAGTTCGATTTTGAACCGTTTGTCGAAAATATAATTTCTGACCACAAGGTTTGTGCTCACTCTCATAGCTGGTTGTATGTGATATGCCTCGTTTAGAGCTGTTGCGTGTCGAGGTCCCCATCTTTTTCCCTTCCACGTACCCGTGGAGTTAAAGCGTACTGCGGTTACCTGCGCGTCATTTCTCACGAAAATCTAGCGGAGGCAGGTTTAAAAGTACTTCTACTGCCTTAGTGGGAGTGGTTTTCATTGCTCCAGTGATAGCAGTGCATACTACATTTTGGAAGCGGCTAATTTTGGCTTGAGCTGTTGTTTTTCCTGATCGTGGCCACCAAACTAGTGCGCCATATGAAAACATAGGCCTGATGACAGCTGTGTCTATTCAGTATGTGATTTTAGGTGACAGTTCCCATGTCGAACCTATCGCTCTTTATCCTACTTCTTGACAGGACAGGTGACTTCATCTGGATTGCCTCAGCTTCCGAAGACGTACACTTCGAGCACACGAGGCAGTGAACCTCATTGCAGAAGTCAAATATAATCTTGTACTTAACTTTCTTTTTGCTAAGCAGAAATTTGCATTTGGAACCGGTAACTCCTTAAGGTGATACTGGCTATATATAATGGTGAAACACCTGAAAGGGCCAATTTTCTATGGTTTCCTTTTTTATCCTCTTAAACTGCCGATTGGCAATTAAAGTAAAGAAAGTTCAGGCAATGTTACTTTTGTTTTGAATATAAAAACATTAACATGACACAGCTGATTATGCGAGCATCAGATGTTAACCAGAGAAACGCGACTTAATTCGGTTTAAAAACACAAAATTTCAATAATAAACGGACACCCTAAGTAAAGAAAGACACATTTTAATTAATGCTAGTCACCAAGCGAAAGAAATCAGCACCATCTTAAGCCTAAGTCGAACTTTGGAGTCGTTCTTAGATATTTTTAAATAACTTTCAATTCTGACAATGACCGCACAAAATCTAAAGAGAATACTTATGTTTATTGTAAAAAACCACAAGCGAACTTCTTATTACTTAAATAAAAATACATAATTCGCACTGAAATTCTGATTGATAATACTAATAATTAAAAAAAGTATTTCCTACTTATTTTTACATTTGTTGAAAAAAGATAGCTAACATAAGTTAAACCTTAATTTAAAAAACGAATTATTACAATATGAAATTTTCCCTCAATATGAAAATAAACAAATTTAAATTGAAGTAATGACTGATAAATCAGATCTTTTTTTAACTGATGCGGTATAACATACGTCTCTGCATCCTATGTTGAAGTTGGCCTCTACGGATCATTGCCTGTACAACTTTAACAATAACCCTTTCATTATAGCCTTGTTGGACAAAATCTTGGATAATATTTTGTTGCGAAACTTGAGTACCAATGGCAAAACGGCGTTTTAATTGTTTTTCCACACGGCTTAACATTTCTTGTTCCCCTTCAGTGGTGAAGCCTTCAGCGCCTGTAAAAAATATGATTTGCAATTTCGTGCCTTCTCAGTTGTGGTTTGCCAGTTATTTTATAGTAAGCAGTTCGAGTACCTAAGCCAAAATTGAAGACCGCACTGTCGGTTTGTTTCCAAGATTAAAAAATGTTATAATTAATTAATAATTTGTCAGTACTTACGAAAAAACACAATTACTTTTAAGAGAATAAAACTGTTTATATATCTATATAATAAAAAAATATCGGCTAAAGGACAGTAAGAATTTTTTCATTTGAAAAGACGATAGGTAAAAATTAATCTCTACAGAAAGCGACTTATGAATTAATGAAGTATCAAATATCAATTTGCTGAAATAAAGTCAAATATGATAAGAGCACTCACCAGCGAGAGTGCCACTCATGGCAGCATCTAAAGTAGACACCTGAAACAGGCGAAGAGCCTCATCTACATGACTAGGCGTGGCGAAGGGCTGCAACTGCATTTTTGCAAATGATTCCGACGTACGAATGATGGCTTCCAACTGACGAACCGTGATTGGAATAGCGTTTTTGTGGTCCACTTCTTTTTCATGCTGGTTGGCACCTGATCTATAACAAGAGATATATATGAATATTCGTGTATACAGATTCAACGGAAAACGTTTGAGGGGCACTTGTTTTTGATGAAAGTTTAGGTAAAAAGGTTGGCAAAAGTCCTTATAATTCTTGATCTTGGGAACATTACAGTGATGAGTAAGCAATTTTATGCATATCGGCTTTCATTAAGTTTCCATTTTTTTGTTACGGTTGGCCAGTTTGTAGCTTGCAACCCATCAATTCGGGATTTCAACTAAATTTTAGCGGTTTACCTGTGAAGGAATTATAAACATGGCCAGCTAAAATAACTTCAACTACTATTGTGATTAGTTTCACGGGATATTCAGGTCAAACTTAATCTATTTATTCATTTAGCAAAGCTTAACAAAAGTAACTATCAAGGCCTAAAAAATAATCCCTTAAACACAACAGATTGAAACGTTTACGTATAATTTTTGAAACTATAATAAATTGGAGATGGGCCGAACAGAAAGACTACATGGCATAGTAAGAGCACAGTTACAAGCTATCCTATTATATCATGCATTGAACATCTTTATTCCAGTAAAGAAAGTCGCCAGCAGGAAATTTCCACGCTGGTTTACTCGGGACCTGATCGACCTAACCATTGAAAAAAAGCGCATAAAACCTACAAATTAAGCAGTTCTTCTCAAGACTATCAGTTATTTTCTAACCTTCGTTCATAATGCAGTATCCTTTCCCGGAAATGATATAATAATTATGTTCAAAATATTGAATCCTCCCTTCAGCATGACATTGGGCAGTTTTGGAATTTTGCGAATTCTAAACGTAAGACAAATGACTTGCCTCGTGTTGTGTGTTTGGATACTGTTAGTGTCGATATGGGTTCTGAGGCAGCCAAACTTTTAGCGCAGTACTTTAGTTCTGTATATTCCTCCGCTCGTTCTGAGTGCACAGGAGTGATTTGATCAAATAATATAAACATCACCATTTTATTTAAATTTCAGACATTTATTCCGAGTTGAGTAATATAAACGTTCACAAGGGGCCTGGGCCGGACAACATCCACCCCATTTTACTTAAAACTGTTCATTTATCCTAGCTAGACCTCTGCACCTCATCTTCAATGAGTCCTCCAAAAGTCCTGACTTTTGTGGTTCCTGTACATAAGGCTGGTGACAGAACCAACATAAGACATTATAGACCAATCTGTATCATAAAGGTTATTCCTAAGGTTTTTGAGAATCTTGTAACTAGGTATCTGAGTTCGGTGTTGTCCCCTGAGATCATTAGCGAGCAGTTTGGCTTTTGCTTGGGTAGGAGCGCACTGGGCTCAATCTTCTTGCTTATTCTCATTACGTGCTAGGGGCCTTGGAGCCGAGGTTCATTCTGTTTATACAGACTTTTCCAAGCCATTTGACAGGGATCCTCACGCGATATTATTATGCAAGCTCCATACCTTGGGCATGGTGCTAAGGTTCATTCTGTTTATACAGACTTTCCCAAGCCATCTGACTGAGTTCCTCACGAGATATTATTATGCAAGCTCCATACCTTCGGAATATCTGGCCCTATGCTCAATTGGATTGAAAGTTATCTTACCATGCGGGGTACCTCAAGGGTCTCACATTGACACTCCTTTTCAATCTTTCCGTAAATGATGTTTCCACATGTTTTAGGTCTTCCAAATTCCTCCTGTTTTCGCACGATTTGAAATTGTTCAATATAATTGTTACTCCTAATGACTGTCTGGCACTTCAGGAGGACCTAAGCAGATTTGCGGTGTGGTGCCACAATAATGAAATGAAAGTCAACACATCTAAATGCAAGCTTATGGAATTTTCTAGATTGCGGTTGCCCACAACTTTTGATTACGTCATTGATGGTGAGATCCTACCACCCGTCGAGACTATCAGGGATCTTGCAGTTGCTCTTGACGCGGAGCTATCATCTGCTGAACACATGGCAAACATTGTAAGCAAGTTCATGAAGATGTTGGGGTTCATTAAAAGAAATTCTAAAGACTTTTCCACTATTACTTCTCTCAAAATTCTTTATTGCAGTCTGGTCAGACACACTTAGAACATGCCTATTCAGTGTGGAACTCCCAGTACGCTAACCATATCAACAGGATTGAGCGTGTACAAAGAAAATTCCTTCATTACAAATTGATTAACAATGACGAGTTTCACTATGATTCTCTGTGCCGTAGGCTCAACATCTTGCCATTATCTGTCAGAAGAACGCACAGGGATCTTCATCTCATCTTCAAGGTGTTCAATTCACTGGTGGACTGCTCATATCTGCTCGCTGAGGTTGGCCTGCATGCTCCATCCAGAATTACCCGTAGCCGCCAAACATTTGTTGTACCCTTTCATCGAACCAATTATGGGGCTCATTCATTTGTTCCCCGCTCTGCTAATCTTGTTAACCAGCAAGAACATCTTGATTTCTTCTGCACTCAGAGACTAGAGAAATCACTGAAATAACCGCAACGACACATTTCTGAAGACACAACACTCAAGCTTTCTACGCAGTATTCTGTGATTTACGGAGTCAAAAATGCCTTTGTTAAATTACAAAACACCGCTGCAGTCGCTTCGTGTCCATTTATTCTTAGGTTAGTTTGGGTTAGTATTACAATTATTATTTTTCATTCCCAACAACCTTCTAAGGTCATTTACAATTGACCAGCTTTGTGATGGAAGAATTCTAGTTTAGTAGTCTAAATTGTTTTCCTATATATCCTACTATATTTGTCAAAATAAATAGAAAAGGAATTATCTGGTCTTAACTGTTTAATATAGTAGAGAGAACGGAGATTTTTTGTTAGAACTTTAATACTTTTAGTAATTCAATGCTTACAACGTTTTCTCTTCAACACCCTGAGTGGAAAAGATTCACTAAAAATATACAGAAGGAAATGTGGCCAGATGCTCGCCATGGTAAAAAAACTCTTCGCCACTGAAAACCATTACTAAACCGCACAAACCTCTTACAATTTCTCTTTGAATACGTACGCCCGTAAGGCCCAGGTCTTGTCGATAGCTTTCCATTAAATTGAAACTGAAACTTACCCAGAATAGATTCATGGTCAGAAAGTCCGCCGTACACAGCATCACATGACACATGATCAACATTAGAACACACATAATCATATAATTTTGTATTGCAAGCAAGTGCGCTTCATTACTATTGTTAAAATATATATTAACATCTCCAGTTAATATAAAATAAAACTGAGAAAATTTTGTAATTAAACTGTTCTCCAATTTAAGATCCCTACAATTAGTTACATTCAGGATTCAGCAAGGATATATTCCACCCTGGGAGCATATCTCGAATATTGTTCCAATGACTCGAGAATTCACGCCCTGAATAATTATTTACCTTTTGAAAACGCAATATGGCAACTAAAATTATAAATCAGATCATAATGCTTCCACCACACTACTAGAATAAAATTAGTAATGTTGTTGGCTAAATCATTTTAACTCACACTCACGATTCCATTGTTAGAAGATCGACAAATCAAGTACATTAGCAAAATTGCTCCCAGGGTTAATAATGGATTCAACAGTGAAGTTATCCGTACAATTGAATTTGACGATTTGACGAAGCATTATATAGATCCTTGTCATTTTCATCCGATAAAATTATTAAGTCACTGAGCTTTCTATTTCAAGTTGTGTCTCATAACAAATACCCTATTCCTTTCCATAGATATTCTTCATTTATAATCGTCTATAGCTTGTTCACGTTATCACGGTAAAGTCTGATGAATGTTCAACTCACCGAGTGATGTGTTTTTTTTATAATCGGGTGAAAATTAATGGAATTTCCGCCTCACATTGGCCGGAAATAAGACACACTTATTTCCGGCCAATGTGAGGCGGAAATGCCATTAATTTTCACTTTTCAACCGATTATAAAAAAAAACACATCACTCGGTGAGTTTAATATTCATCAGACTTTACCGTATTTCGGTAGGCAGGTCTTAGGGAGTTGCGGATTTTCTTACGAACCGAGGAAATAGTTAACCTTTTCGAACCGGTCCTAATCTGAGGATGTCTAGCTTTATTACACACACCCCCTCGGTTTTTATGTTTTCGTTTTAACCCAATGTTCAAAGGAAAATTAAAATCAGAGGCTTGGCCTTGACAAAGTTATTAAAAATGAGGAAAATAGAAATTTAAAAGTTCTAGCTCAAACGTTCTCAATAATTGCAATTCGTGCGGAAAATATGCAAAAAGCTTTTTCACTGGCCTTTTTACTCTTCCTGATTCCGACATATTAATTTAAAATATTTTTCGTTTAGCCAGATGAAATTAGATATAGCGATGCCCCAAAAGGAGTTTTTCCCCAGGCACTAAGTCTTATGCGAAATTAAATTGTTTGAGAAACTGAAAATAAAGGGACTACCTAATTTCATCATTGTGTGTGATATAGGTAAATGGTTTCTTTGAAGTTCTCCAATTTCATTACGTAGGATATGTAAAATATTCCATATCGTTTAACTCAATTTCGGTAATGACATTGAGTTCTGGATGTTTTGAAATAAAATTAAAAAACAGCAGTATATAATGTATGAAGGGCAGTTCGATATTAGGATGTGACCACAGGGGGTGTTTTCGGGGGAGACAAAGGCCGGTTACTACATTTGCCTTGGACGAATAAGTACAAGTTCAGTGCATCTAAAATAAAACATTCAACGCAGGCAATTAATTAATTATTTCAGAACTCAAAAACAGGAGAAACAAAAGACAGTTTAAAATTACACAACACAATTTCAAGGCAGTCAAATTGGTCCGTCACCCTATCCAAAATACTATTCAGATGCGTACCTTGGAGATTTAAGTTCCTTACATCTGGTTTGTTTTGTGAATGGCAATTAATGTATCAATTAGTTCTTTCAGTGTCAGAAAAACTACTAGTAAAAAGAACAGATATAGCACTCTTTTTCCTGTCTCCTACAGTATTCAATGTTGATATCGTAAAATATCCTTAGATGTTACAGTTTTTCAAGTGTTTTATTTCAATAAATTATGGTAGATCTGACTTAGGTTACAAATATCTTTCTTACCGTTTACTGCCTGCCTAATTCCTATTATTTTAATTTGAATTGTTTCTTTAACTATCAAATGTTGTGCGTTAATATTTTTCCTTCATTAAGTTAAACTCGTGTTGTTCATTCTTTTCATGATTGTGACCAATTTAAACACAGTATTTTGTAGACAAGGTTTAATTTCTTTTTTACTTTTTAAAGGTGTCAAGAGAGTTCTGACTAGGTTCTCTGACAGAGTGACGTTATATCTAGATAGAATGTACTCGATTATTTCAGGTAAACCGTTAGTATAAGGTATTGCAACATATCTGTTATTATTGACTAGTATTTTAGCTTTTTGGCATTATTGTAATATAAATGTGTTCGTTATTTAAAAATGTTTGATATATTTAATCTGGACAATAAGTCGTTTACCTTATTATGTGCTACGAAAGTGAGACAATCGTCTACAATTTTTTTAAAATACTATATCTGTATCAAGATTTTTTTTATTACATTCTCCTCTAGATATTCCATCACAAGTTGTGCTATTGTTGAGGAACCTGAGAAAAACCCTTGTCACAATCATTCAACTATTAACAAAGCTTATTATATTGAAAATTATCGCTATTTAAGCTAATATTGACAGCTTTGACGAAATCTAAATCCACTGTATTAAATTGGTGGCAGGCTATTATTTTTCACCCCCAAAAACTAACCACTCATCACCTTTCTTTAGACCGTTTTTTAAACAAATTATACTATTTTATAAATAAAATTTAAAATATATGGAAGCACCGGCTCTCGGACTAATAAGATCCCACTACGGAGAATGATTGCATAAGCATAAGCAGGATAACGATGAGTCTACTCGGGTGGCAAAAAGGAAGGAGGAACGATTATTCATATAGAAGCGACCGATCGATGCATTAGATATTGGATTATAATTTCTATATCTCTACATAATATATTGTTTGATTGACTTTTCGACGTTTTAATTATTTGAAGCTAGTTTACAATAGGCTAGTTCACATATATTATCTTATGTAGAAGGCTATATTCTTCCTGCCTCATTCCAATATTTTCTCACGGTTTCAGAATTAAAACTTGTTATAACATACTTATACTGTACCTCATCATTACGTATCTTCTTTTCAACTTTTCAGCAGCTTCCTTATTTAATCTTGGCCCACATCTCGTTCTGCAATAGTTAATATATTTCTTCAAAAATTCCAAAGATAGTTCCCCTTCTTTTGGTTCTTGAGTCATTTGACCTGCATTCATGTGAATACTCATGATGTGCTTGGCTAAGATCTAAAAAATAGCAAGATGTTAAATAATTCGCCTCAAAAGAAAAAATTATGAGATTTGGTTTTCCAACAAGAAAAATTCACGAATAAACAAATCAATCAGAATTTTGTCCAGGTAATTGAAACATTAGATAATTTACAAATTTCCTATACGCATACCTAGTTTGATGCCTCGTCTGTTCGGGGTAATAAATCTATGTGATTATAATATCGTCGCTCTCCTTGCAAAGTGGCTTATCTCATTTCTTCTAATTTTTCAGGAGAGGCAAAAGAACTTTTTACAATTACTGTGGGTGCTACTACTGACAAAACAAAGGCAAATGTAGGATTTAAACAATGTGAAAGTACCAGGGCGATATTAAATTAGGCGTTAATATATATATTTTTCATATTTGTATGTCTATCACTGCGAAAAAAATTGAAAAAAGGAGATAAGCCTCTTTGTTAAACACAAAGTATATAATACGTTAATCATTTTGAGTTATGCCTACATCAAAACAATATTCAATTAAAAAGATAAATATCAAAAAACGGTTTTTATTTCCTAAAAAAGTACAAAAATTTGGTTATAGATATAAAAAACTAACAATAAAAATTACAAATGAGGAGAGACATGTAAAAAAAATTATAGTCACATGATGATAAAAGTACGTTGTATTTCTCTGAAGAAATTTTTGGTGGTTCAATATTAAGTAATGGAAGACTAGGTATGGGCCAATAATTCACTAAGCTGGCATTTAAGAGAAATGTTTCGATAGTTTTCTTGCAAATGACTTGTTTTCAAAATTTTTATTTTTTTTTTGGTTCTGCCCTTTTTACATTTCTGGCGCCGTCTTTCCACTGAACGGAAACATCACTGTCCTGTAGCATTTTGAATAACTATAGGTACGTTATAATATGGTAAATATTAATCCTTGTGATAAAAGTTACGCTGCTTAAAGACAGGAAATAAACACGGACTAAAAGTTAAGGTTAGATTCTCACGTGGTTCAGGAGCCTTTGTCATTAGCACAGTCTAGAAACAAAACGCAAGATATATTTTTTTACTAATGGGCTTAGCTCAAATGAATGCCTAATACTGAATTTGAAATATTTATTAAGAATCAGTTCAAATTTCTTTGTGAGATTTTTTTCGTGTCATATCTGAGATAGGCATAATACTAAAAGTGGCATAACGTCGAGACTATTTATATTTGAGATAAGCCATTAAGAGGGTAACTGCAGAAAACGATTTTAGTGCCATCTAAGGACCTAACTCAATTTAGCAAATTATATGAGATAAGCGTCTTTGTAAAGAAGGCGACGATATGTACTCACTCGCTTTGATTTCCTCTTTAAGACGTATTTTCATGTACCACACCTACAGATTTTCTGGCACCAACACCATTTTATGGTACATTTAATTCCTACATTTTTCGTAATACCACTAAGCTTTCTATGATTTAATATTGATTCAAAATATTTGGTTGCCTATTTTTTTCAAACAGGAGAAAATGGAAAAGTTCTTTGTTTTTATCAGCTAAATAATCAAAAAATCGAGCATAAAATTGAATAAAACTAATGTCTCTTTTCTTAATATTCAGACGTTATTGATATCTGCTACTGAAAGAATTTTAATCAAATATCTATTTTCTGATCATTTTCAGTATTTTAGAATCGATTAAATTAAAAAAAGGTTTATAATTTTTCGAAATAAAATTCCGTGAGAAATGACCCTACGAAGTTTTGATATTATTTAGCAGACACCTTGCTTAACACACCTTCTGAAATTTTGCAAATCATATTGGGCACTTCATTTGAAAGGTTTTATTCCCGCTCAATATCTTACAAATAAGGTTCAACTGATTTTATGGTAAATTTTAATATTTAATAGCTAATTAGCTCCATTTTGCAACACTTTAGATAAAACATTTAGTGGTGCCTACTTCCATTTTCTAATTTTAACAATCCTACATATCAAATTTGAAATCTAGCATTGTGAAAACTATCTTTTTTTTTATTGAATTCGACAAGCTTTTTGTTTTATTGAAATATTTGCAAAAGTTGAAGCTTTTACATAAATGTGCTTACCATATCTCTGTTTTGATCATGTTCATCTTTGACAATGAAGATCATGTCGAATCTTGAAAGGATTGTTGGTAAAAAGTCTATGTTTTCATCTCCCTAAAAAGATTACATTGTTAAAATAAAAATATTTGTTCAATTATTGACATACACATTGTATGTATATCCTGGGAATTTTATATGTGAAATAAATATCTATTTTGTTTAAGTAATAATTAACAAGCTTAGGTTTTTGTATTTAAACAAGCGTGATAGTATTATCTACCGAGATATTTAGATGCAGATGCAGAACTAATTTGGATCCAAACATTTTGTCTATACTTTGTCGTTAAGCTAAGTCTACGCTATTCACTTTTAGCAGCGAATATTAACTACGACAAGAAGGACCACTCAATGGCCAGAAAGCGCTACAAAGGAATCGTCGTTGATTTTCTTCGTTGCCTGGTGACGATAAGCGAACTCCACCGCACACAGGTTGAATTTAAATAAAAGCTGGCCACAAACGATATTTTCGTTTGCGGTATATTTAATCAGATTTATGATGAAATTATTTATAGCACTCTAATACTCTATTTGGCTTTGGAAAAACACAATTGATATCTTCTGAACTGTTTGCAGCGCCCTGTCAAACTTACGTTATGTTTTTTTTTTAATTATTATCACCAAATAAATATTTTGATAAAGTTTGTATTCAACTGGCTGTTTCAAAAATCTGTTAACGTTTTTAATTAGTTATTATTGATAACAATACTCAAGATATGTAATAACTAATATTTAAAAGATTTCGATTTTGTGTTAATGATTTCACCATATTTCCGAATACTATTATTCTGACAAAAGACATCAAGAAGAAAATGTTGCTCGAATTTGCCCCATCTTTTAATATTTAATTAAATTTTGGCGTTTTAGGTGATTTTAAAATTGGTTAAAGGTTTTGCACAATATTTTTACTGTATATTTTCATTCCTATTTTGTAATACAACACAACTAAAAAATAGCGATATTATCTTATATCGAATATTGACTCGACTATAGAATTTAGGCGTGAAAATTAATCTGACAAAAGGATGAGCTGGTCTATGGCCACCGCGTCAAAGGTCGCCTGCCAACATGATTGTTTTATTTGTATCATGGCCTGCCGATATTCTGCTAGTGTTCGCGCGGGGAAGGAGACACACCGTTGACATGCCGCCGCGTAGAGTGATCCTTCTTATCATATAGTTTTGCCCAAATACATAATAAAAAGATAAAGACTGATTTATTATAGTGCTAACACTCCGTTGAGGTTATGTGTTGGTGTTATATCTAATTGTGCAACAACTCAGTGGCGACTCGCGGCTTTGAAAAGTGGGGAAGAGCTACCGACATCGACAGAAGGAACAGCGCCAAAATTATTTAATAATTATTACCGGTATTTTTTAGGTAAAGCATCAAAAAATAAAATATATTCATATTGTATTAGCAACAAAATGATTTGTTGCTAATACAAATCACATGTCTACGAAAAATACACTAAAACTAGAATATATAGAAAATATCTCTTGTATAATACTATAATGGATCAACCGTGGAATGTAAATAAAAAATAATTCCAAGAATTCACGGCGGAATGTCCCCTAATAAACTCGCAATAAACGAAACAACGTGCTTTCGCGTTGGACGCGTTGATGGAAGTGCTACACGCCAGCTCTTCCCATCATTGCAAACCAAACAAATGCACGACCATTACGAGGTCATCGTTGTCATGGCAACCAACTAGTTGCGCTTATACTTTTGATGACTCGACGGCTCTCGAGCGATGCCTCTTCCTTAAAGGTCGACACAAATGATAATGAGATTGTCACTGCTATCGGCATGTACGCGAAAAGAAATAGACATTTTCATGTGGGTTCACCTCTGTTCTATTCGATAGTGGAGTTAACGGGCAATAACGGGCAATGTGCAGGTGGCGAGATTCTTGTTCTTGTTTGATGAAGCTTTGATTTTAATATTTGAAAATAATTGAATTATTAGTTATTAGGGGGTAACGGGAAACAGATTATTCATAAACTAAGAAAATTTTATCATTGAATCTTAAAATATATTATTTTACTGATGAATGAATTAATTGTATTTTTTTAAATTACATTTTCTTGAGGAAGTGGCACTTCCTCTACTTCCGCTGAATAGCCGCCACTGCAACAACTGAAGCCAGATTATCAGAAAATGGTGCGTCGAAATGAGGATCCCTTTTTGGCCAAATTTGTAACGTGCGCAGTTTTCCCTGCTGCTGTCTTGTTTGAGCATTTACGTTTCTCTGTTTATTTTTGCTTCATATGTTGTACTGAAAGTATTTTCAAATGTCATTTAAATTACCCTTAACGCAACGCATTATTAAAATTTTAAAAGCTATATCTGTTGTAAAGTCATCGGTACGGGTGGGCAAGAAATTGAATAATCGATTAAACGCTCAATATTTTAGCAAATAACTGAATAATCGATTAATCGAAATATTAATCGATAAGTCGATTAATCGGTGGTTTCTTAAAAGTGAATCGAATAATCGCTTATTGTCGCTCACCTCTAATCCCATAATATTGTAGTAAGTGAAACTGAAGCTGAAATTTCGGTAGAATCATTATTGCTGATGCAAGACTGATGTTATTATAAAAAGAGGTAATAAATACTTTGGCTGAATCAGCAGATAAAAATTTATAATTTAGTTTTAATTTGTAAATATGGCTTCGATATTACCAAAGACAATTCACAGGGAATAGACGCCCAGCGAGCCGAAACGGTAATGTACTTCAGGTTCCGTTCTTAAGAGCGCAGCACCTGCGGTTTGTAAACCTAATTTTACTATTATTTTAAATATTCCGCATCTCTCGACATGGTGCGATTTCGGTTGCCATGAGGACGATACAACGACGCCTTGCGGTGTTGCCGATGTACGTTGGACTTAGCATAGCTCGATTTAAATCAGGGCAACGCGCTGTCGCGCGGCGGTAATGAGTTAAAAAAGCGTAAAGGGCTGCCGCGTTCTCTTTGATAGACCGCTTCGCTTTTCGGTGTCTTAAATCTAGGGCTTTTTAATACCGCCTGTTTTTTTAAGTAAACCTTGCCATCTTCAATTACTGAGGGGAAGGAGTATTACTATTTGGTAAATTTGGTTATTTCAAAGTTATTCTTTTTCCAAGTGCATTGTGATTGAATTCTTCCTCTTACGTTCACCGATTTTAAAACAATGTCTGGTAATGTATATTGCTATTTCAATTGTGGGAAAAAAATGTTAAAAAATGAGGAATTGTGTCAGCGCTGAATTCTTAATTGCGGTAAGAAAAAATTACACACAGTAAAAGTCTTTTTGTTTTTAAACTACTTTGATCGTGTTGTTCTACAAAATTATTATTAAAAAATAGCAATATTAAATATGATTGCTTCATTTTGCAAAACTCAATTCTAAGTGGATGGTTAAAACCGCCTAAAAATATTTTCTTTTCTAAAATTTGCTCTGTATTTTAAAAAGCAGTGAAACAAGTTAATTTTATTTTAATTTTCGGGGTGTAATAGTATTTTTAAATGCTATACCACAGATTACTCCTACTACCACAGTATACAACGGTAGTTTTTGATATACCTACATATTCGTTTTTAGCGTGCAAAGAACATGCTTTGTAATATCTGCTAATGTAAGGGGTTAAAACGAACCCCCAAAAGTGAATACTTTTTGAAATGAAAATTTCTTTAGGCGCGTTTTGCGTTTTTTTTTGGGGGGGTTGAATGAGACCGAGCCGTCACGCTCGAATATGTAACCTCACGCGTCACGCTTGGATATATGCTCCTTCTACTAGCATGTTCCCGTATAGGTAGAGGGCCGAAATTTTCAGGGAATGTAGCCGGGGTAAAAAGAAGACCCTAGACGTAAACGGGATCCCGTACGTACGTTTGGCTAGGGGAGGGTGGCGAAGGAGAAACTTAAATAATTAATTTCGGGAGAACGGGAAGACATTTTTATGGTAGGTGCGCCCCATGGGGGGTCACCTGACACCATACGACCAAGGCTCTAATTTAAGGGGGGATTTTGGGGGGAAAACCGTTTTTTGCCCGTATCTCTGCAACGACGGCTCGAATCGAAATTCTGACCAACGATGACCCCGCTTGTTGAAGTTTTCACTTTTATCGTGTGGTCTTGAGCACACACAATTTTTTTTCTAAAGGAGTACTTTGAAACGGTAAAACATATACATTTTATTAGGGGCAAGATAAAATACTGATTTTGTATGGTTCTACGTAATCTCGTAAAAATTTAAAAGTGAACATTTCTATCAAAATAGGCGTTTTTTTATTTTGAAAAACATAAAAATGCGTTAATTTTATTATCGTTTTTAAATACTTAGTATTTATAGCAAAATTATGATAATAAGAGGTGATTTCTAGCCCTTACCACCGAACAAATAACGTATGGTGCCTTTACTAAATATCGTTAATATCCTTAATTTTAACCTATAGAATCTTTTAATCTAAGTTGAAGGTACTATCAAAGACAATTTCTAAATTTACAGTTAATTGTATTTGGTATTACGAAATTGTATTACATTTTGTTTTTTATTATCAGATGATTTATTTGTTGAGAAATTGTTAGGTGGCTCATTATCCTAATGACAATTTGAACTAGTCGCTCCTGCTATACTGCACTGTTCGCTAAAAAGAGCATATACATGGTTCGCAACTGTAGATTTTTATGTTCATTATACCAAGGAATATTCCTGTTGATTTGCCACTAGTAATTATTGGAAAATAATTATTAGGGAACAAACGTTTCTTGCCGCCAGTATGTCGTCATTACAAATAGCTATAATTTAGACTTTAGGTATCTCAGAAGTTTTAACGAATTATTGTTTTTGGCAATATTAAGACGTCGTTTCTAAAAGCAAATTTAAATGTAATAAGTAACAAACTATATCTCTCATTTACATTTGTACCGTGCGTTCAATTTATCTTGATAACATTTTGATTCGTTGTATTTTTTTTGTTTTTAAAGATATCAAGGTAAACAAAGAAGCAAAATGAAGGGTTGGTAGCCAAGTTTTTTTCTAAGTTACATATAAAACAAAACACTAACAATTTTCTGACATATAAGCCTATTCTATATTTTTTTAAATGGAACACCCTGTACATCTTTGGATTCTCTAGAGAAATCTAAACACATTTCGTGTATAATATCCTATACCTATCTTTAGGCGTTTACGAAATTTTGACAGTTGAAAGTCGGGCATTTTGACAGGCTTTAAAACCTAAACCGCGCGAGAGCAAAGAAAACGGTTTGCACATTCCTATCTTAGGTTTCATGACCTATCGAATGACAGTAACTTTCAATTTAACCCCCGGATAAAATTAACCCGAACTTTTAAACCTCCGGTTAAATTCAAAGTCACTGTCATTCGATAGCTTATGAAAACCTAAGATAGAAAAATGTGCAAACCGTTTTCTTTGATCTCGTGCGGTTTAGATTTTAAAGCCTGTCAAAATGCCCGACTTTCAACTGTCAATATTTCGTAAACAGCTAAAGATAAGGATGGGATTTTATACACGAAATGTGTTTAGATTTCTCTAGAGAGTCCAAAAATGTAGTAATATATACAGGGTGTTCCATTTAAACAAATATAGAGTAGGCTTATATGTTGCTTATTGTTAGTGTTTTGTTTTATGTCTAACTTAGAAAAAAACTTTGCAACCAACCCTACATTTTGCTTTTTTGTTTACCTTGATATTTTTAAAAAGAAAAAAGTTACAGCGAATCAAAATGTTATCAAGATAAATTGAACGCACGGTACATACTCTTACAGTCAAGGCTAAATAATTGCTATAACTATATTATAAACATAGAACTTGTCTAACTCTTGCAGAAATACATGTATTGATATATTAGTGCAACATTTTTTTTTTGGTGTCAAGTTTACGGAATTTTGTAACAAACTGCCCTTTTCAAAACATTTTTTTATTCAATGGAAATTTTTTCAAGAGAACAAAGCATTTTCTGTAATATTCTTTTTCTACCCCCGTTATATAAACTGTACAATAATTCACTTTTATCTTAAATACAAAATGTCACTTTATAAAGAGTGTGAAAAACGAAACAGGATCGTTAAATACTGGCCCATTAGCGTGTCGTTATATCACAATTTGTCACTACCGAAAAGTAGCTTTTCACCACTTGACCACCCTAACAAATTGGTTCTTGCGATAAGTAAAAATAATAAATATACAGGGTGTTCATTTGAAAACTTCCCACCACGGCTTTATCGAAAAGCAGTGATTAAAAAAAACGCCGAGGCACATCAAAGGATTTCTCAAGGGGGCAACTTTTTAACCAAAAACTACTTCACCCTCTGCCCCCAGGGTCAGCCCCTTAAAAATTTTAAATGGAAAGGGGGGTCGAATGATACATCATTTTAAAGATCTTTCAACTTCTTTATATTTCGTGTATAATGTCCTATACCCATCTCCAGCTGTTTTTGAAATATTGACAGTTGAAAATCGACCTGTTACCAAGTTTGACAGCCTGTAGAATCTAAACGGCTAAAGATAGAGCAAAATGGTTTGCACTTTCCTATCTTCGTTTTTCATAAGTTATCGTTTGACACTAATTTTAGATTTAACCAGAAGTTAAATTTAACCGAAATTTCTTAACCTCTGGTTAAATAAAAATTTAGTGTCAAACGATAGCTTATGAGATAGTAAAGTGCAAACCATTTTGCTCTATCTTTAGCCATTTAGATTCTACAGGCTGTCAAACTTGGTAAATGGTCGATTTTCAACTGTCAATATTTCAAAAACAGTTGGAGATAGGTATAGGGCATTATACATGAAATATCAAGGGAATTGAAAGACCTTTAAAATGATGTATCATTCGACCCATCCCCCCTTTCCATTTAAAATTTTTAAGGAGCTGACCCTGGGGGGCAGAGGGTGAAGTAGTTTTTGGTTAAAAAGTTGTCCCCCTTGACAAATATTTTGACGTGTCTCGGCGTTTTTTTTAATCACTGCTTTTCGATAAATCCGTGGTGGGAAGTTTTCAAATGAACACCCTGTATAGGTAATTTGCACCTAAAGTAGAAATTATCTTGATTTAGAATTAAGTTATAAATATTTTAGTTTTAGGTTAAGTTAAGTTAACTAACATTTTTTATGTGCAATGATGTTCTACACAAATTGCAAAATTTGTTAAAGTTAATGATATACATTTCTTAAATGTCTCGACTTTTTTATCGAAAATCTGGGTTTTTTGTCTTAGTTGTTCTGCTTTTGTGCAAAGACATCTGGTCGCCCTAGTTTAAATAAAAACTGACGGATCCAGCCTGAGACCAATTTGAAATTTCTTATGCACTCTCACATGCATAGTATGTATTTCATATGCACGTAGTTAAAAAATATTGATAAAATGTTCCGGGATATTGATTATGATTTCATTTAAGACATTACAAGGATTACTTTAACTGTAATCAGCTGTAATACTTTACTTATCGTTTCAAAGCATATTATGCTTTTCTTTTAAATATATAGTTTTATTATAATATATTTAGATTTCCTTATTTCCGGGACTTAATACAAACGATTAAGTTTATAATATTCACGACAAAATTGACAATTGAAAAATTATTTTGCCTTACTTCTCTTGTCACCGCGAAATAGGAGATATCCTTGCTGTATGTTACATTAATATATTTTATTTACAACCATGTAAGAATAGGCGAATAATACTTATGGGAGTAAGAGCTGTGCAATACTGTGCATAATACAACCAGTGTAATTATGATAAAACAATAAGTAAAATTATGAAGCCGTAATAGTTCTAGAGCCACAAATATATTCTAATAACCAAAATCGAGATAGCAGATTGTGATTTATATAATCAAAGACAATTCTTTGATATAATTAAGCTGTTCTATCATCATTGTATACATTATTGTGTAACTAGACAATATTTATTGCACGCTATTATTGGCGGTTTGATTTTTATGATAAATTTAAATGTTTGGTTATGTCAAAGACCATTTAATTATATTTTAATCATTCATTACTTAGTTTAGAGCATGCTGTTTTTGTTATCAAAATATATTAACTATTATTCTTTTATAGGTGTTTTAATGCTTTTTAATTTGCTAATACCATTTGTAGAAGATATGTTCTATTAACATTAACATCAAAATAAGTTGAGTTATTGAAAATCATGCCTACAAATTAGTAGATCCATTATTTGTTAATCCGTTCCTGTGCTCGACCTAAGATCTCCTTTTATTTAGGACACCTTTTATATATGACCAAATATCTAATTTATTTAACATAAAATAACTGATTTCTGGAAGTAATGTTAAAAACCAGCAAACACGGTCACTATAATTATTTATTATTTTAAATGAACCGAAAGGTCTTAATGTTATGTTTCATTGGTTTCATCAAAGACGATTTACAGTAAGTAATTGTCTTTCGTTTCATTAATGCTTAATAGAAAATAGGCACAACGGCAACCTCAGCCGGCGAGCTATGAACGATATCCAAAGCAGATTTCTATAATGGCGCCATCTGTGAATCAGTAGATGCAGAATGTGGCCGATATTTATCGTGGAGGCTCGCTTTTTGAAGCGAGCCTCCATTCGATGTCCCATTTTAAAAGCATTGCGTCGCCCGTCTAAACTGTGGATTGTCTTTGATATTACCTTCGAATAGTCAGAATAAAAGCAAGTGTTTTTGAACAACAGCTGCACTGATGCTTCTATATTTTTTACTAGTTTCGTCCCTATTACTCCCTATTAGATTAATTTTTAAAAATAGCAAAAGCTCTGAAATACATGTATGGCAAAATTGCAGGCCCTCATCAAAGCGTTTCTGTCGTCCGCTTAACATTCATTTTGCTCGTGAGACTCCTGAAATAACCGTTGCAAAAACAAAATTTGGAACATCGAATTAAAAATTTAAAACCCTTTTTTTTACAACGAAGGGGCCCTTAATTTTCAAAATCATTTTTAAAACGATTTAAGAACATACAAATGATTTTTATACATGATTTTTATCGTTAGTGATAATTGATACTCCCTATATATAAATATAGATGATGAGCAAAAAATTCAACAATTATTTGTCTAAAACACGACATATTAAATGTGTAATACTTAATAACTTTTATGTCTTATTTCTGGTAAACCTTATTATGGCCAGCTTTCCTAGAAATTCGACCAGTGTGCGCCGGGTTCAAAGGTCACATGCCAGTATCATGCTAGTTTTCGAGCGGGGAAGGAGACATACAGTTGACGTGCCGCCGCGGAGAGTGAATCTTCTTATCGTAGTTAATATTCGCTGCTTTTAGATACAAGCCCGAAGGATATATAATTCTAAACTTATATATTACCTTTGTTTCATC
Source organism: Pissodes strobi (assembly GCA_016904865.1). Lineage (NCBI taxonomy): Eukaryota > Metazoa > Arthropoda > Insecta > Coleoptera > Curculionidae > Pissodes > Pissodes strobi. Next base: position 100,648 of record MU183045.1, on the reverse strand, counting down.
CCATCTGCCGAAAACACTATTGGCGGCTGCTAAAACTGAACATCTTGAGTTCAGTGTTGTAGTAATGCCAGCTTTGGCAATAGAAATAGTTTGTTGTTCCATAGCCTCGTGAATCGCGACCCTATTTTATAAATACAGTTGCCATTAAGTAAATGTACAGATAAGTAATCCCGTTATTAAACAATATTACCTATCGTCTTCTCTCATCTTATCGAACTCATCAATACACACTACTCCACCGTCGGCCAATACCATAGCTCCTCCTTCCATGACAAAATTTCTGGATGATGGATCTCTCATTACCGATGCCGTTAAACCAGCCGCGGAGCTTCCCTTTCCCGAAGTGTAGACTGATATAGGCGCTACTCTCTCCACAAATTTCAACAACTGCGATTTGGCAGTACCAGGATCGCCGAGAAGTAAGACGTTAATATCTCCCCTGCGAGTTAGGCCGTCCGGCAATCTCTTCCGGGAACCTGCAATACATTTTAACGTGTACTCCTTTCATCATTTATCACTTAGCAAATGATTTGCCAATGAGTCTGATGAAAATCATATAAAACTGCAAGCAAGTAGGTGGTACCAAAAATGTTAAGAGGCTACATGAATGGGCACCTTACTGTTATGCAACTCAGGGTCGAGACGTACCCAAACAAATTTTTGGAAAGAAGTCAGCATCGTTCACCAAAATTTCCAACTGCTAGTTAACCAAAGGCATTCTAGGTTAAATGTCTTTGTACGCAACACTGTAGACAGATTGAATGACATACTAACTGTAAGTTACTCTGCATCACAGCACACTGGAATCTACTGACCAAAGCCATATCAGAAACAATACATATCTGCTACTGACTAATTAAAATACTTATGAATAAAGACTACAAGCAAGAAGCTGTCGAGAATTTGAACATCATGCAAGAAGTGCTGTATACATGCTCAAAAGTACAAGTTGGTTTTCTGAAGAGAAATTAATTTTAAATAGACAAAAAATAACATTCTACTTTTTAGAATAAAACCGTCTACAATAATTATTGTGAAACTGTCAAAATTGAATCCTGGAAAACAGACCCTGAACTTGTAGAGCATACTAAATTCTTGGTAATACATCCGGATGAATTCTTAGATTGGCCCCACCATAATCTTAACCTTATTGCAAAGGTTAACTTCAAGTAGCTATGGAATTAGCGGTTGGAAAATATGTTCACGAAAAAAGTCTAAAAATAACATATCGGGCTAATTTTGAGTCCAAGCTAAAATATGGATTTTTTTTTTGAGATACCGTATTGCAATACGAAATGTGTTTGTAACTCAGAAAAAGGTTTTAAGAATAATTAAATAATGAGGCACATTTAAAGTGGCATGAATGTATTTATTTTATCATTTGGAATTCGTTTATGGAGCTTAGCTATATCTATGAATGCCTCGTTTTTCTTGCTTGAACAATAAATAGGTCACCAATATAATACAAGAACGCAAAAAAATACTTTCACAAAAAAAATTCAAGTTATATGTGCCTTCAAATCAATTCAAGTCAAATAATATTACCATAAATTTGTAAAAATGCAGTACAAAGTACATATCAGTACCGGATTAGTGGAAACTGTCGCCCACATTGCTGTTTAATAACTGATCGAATAATATAAAATCTATACCTAGCCTAGAATGATTCAAAAATAAAATAAAGATCTTTTTGATTGATATAGAAAGACTGTATTCGGGATTATGATGGATATGTGTATTTTCTATGTCTCGACACCGTTTCACCTCTACAGAGCTGTGAAACATGACTTGAAGTAAATTGTTAGCTATCCTTTATACCTTTATTATCACATTACCTTTTTTTTTGTTTAAGTTAATGCTATTGTCTAAAGTTTAGGTCTAAGGTCATTAGGTTTTTCTATAATAATCGTATGAGCTGGTTGGGAATAAAAGAGATATTCAATCTGGCCAATTTGCAACCTTGTGGATATCAAACAAAGCAACCTTGCTGCTTGATAGTAAAAGTAATCATTACCAATTCTCAATTGTTTTCTCCTACATAACCAGAGCATTGCAGAGTTCGAATTTGTAAGTTATTATTTGTTATAATTTGAACGTTTTAATTAAAAACAGAACCTGCAACCGAAAATGTCAAGACTGAAACTAAAAAAGTTATCAAAAAATGGAACACTTGACAGATGAATAAGTATAATATAGTAGTTATAGTTAATACAAAAGTAAAACGTAAGGAAACACAAGCTACAAGATGTACATTTATGTTATGTGCAAACTACGTTCTGTCATAATTTATCTGAAAAAGTAGTAATATACCTCCAAATAATAAGCAAGTCACAGCTTTTTTAATATCGACTGCTCCATAGATGGAAGGTGCAATGCTGGTAGCTAATCGCTCGTAGACATTGGGCGTGGCAGCCATTCTCCTAAACAGATCTTCCTCCTCAGAAGTTACGGTACCACATCCTGAGGCACCAACTCCGTCCGTATCTAATTGAATGCCTACGACACGCATGTATGCTGCTCGTACACCAGTGATAGCCTTTTCTTTGCCTTCTCTCTATTTAAAATACAGAAAGAAAAAGCAATTGAAGATTTGTACAGTAAAACATTGACCGTGGATTGTAGACAATGTCGCAACAAACAATTAATTAAAAAAAAAGATATTTTCCAAAATTGTTTAGGTCCTGAAAGATTATTTTACTAAGAATGGAATTGTTCTAATAGTAGACAATTTATAACAGATTGTTCCACGAAGAAACCTAGGCTAGTTTTAATTTTTATTTCAAATCAAGAAATAAAATACTGAATCTTATTCGTTAAGACGTGTGCTATTATTTTGTTTATAAGTTGGATAACTCAATAAAATTGAGTATTGCAAGCAATTCGAATTTAACTCTCTTACTTCTATGTTGTCTCGATATTTAGGGTCTATGATGAATTTATGCAGTAGGTATATATATTTTGTTGCATGAGTCTGTGTCTTTGAAGTAGCAGCGGTTAAGTAGTACGCCATATCAACGATAGGTGGAACGAGATGAGCATGTGACGCGTATAACCAATCAAATTAATAGTAACTGCCCCAAATAGCCACCTGTTTGCTTTGTCCTGCCTTATGTTGCCACATTTTTCGATTAGGATTATTTTGATGGTACTTTTTTATTTTAATGCATTTAGATAAAAACATTACTAAAAACAGATTTTGAAAAATGTTGAAATATTGAAATATTAATAAAATCTTAGTTTTTATTACTATGTCAAAAATATCCTTTTGGATTTGATAATTGTTAGTCCCATTTTAGAGGGCTGTGAGGTGGAAATTGATGATGGGCCGTTGCTACCTATTGATATGCATCACGTTTTGAGTGTGGAGTGTGGATATGAATATGAAGAATGTGAGCAAATGGCAAATAGGAAATCTAACTTTAAAGAGGCAAACTATCTCCTAATGTATGATATGATCCAGAATCAGCAATGAGGGGCTTATTATGAGTAAGATAATAGACAAATTTATGCCGTATTTCATGAATATTTATTCAGTGTGTTCCTTTGTCGACAGAGGTTGGGAGAACGTTTTCTGATTGGTACAATAGAGATATTATTGTACAAAAAAAAAACAGAATTTGAGTTTTGATTCCGCGCGGAATCGTGATCACGTAGCTGCAGAGATGTGGGCGCAAGTACTTACAAGAGTATGTTGACCTTACGTTACATCGACTTTCAACGGACCCAGACTTTTCCCCTTCCCTCTTAAATAGGTGCTAACTTAAAAGAGACAATAATATCAATACGGTAATTAAAGCTAAGAGTAACAAACACTTATGTGGTGTCGAAGTTCCACGGTCAGGTGAACACGGACGGCTTGTTCTGGACCCTTATTCCATACCAGTAGGTAGGGTGAACTGCAAAATCCAAGACAGGTGGACGAACTACGAACTTCCAGCAAGTCTAGCCGGTCGAGCGGATTATTAGTCTACGCCGGATGGGTGGACTACAAAATCCCAGCCGGGTGGACGGACTACAAAGTTCCCACGGTTCTAACCTGGTGGAAGGAGTACACAATCCCAACCGGGTGGGTGTACCCTCCTAACATCAGGGCATACAATCTCCGTACATGATGCTAACCATCATAATGGCTTCCAACACTGGAAAAAGCAAACCCCGAAATCCTCGCTTAGCGAGTTATTCCCGCATCTACAGCAGTAAAACTAACAAAAAGAAATCGAGATGGCCGATTCGGCAATTTCTACAATGGGTATCGATAAAATCTCATCAGGATGCTAGAGATAAACTCAGCTTTTAAAAATCGACAACCAAACGGGAAGAGCCTGACTGAGAAGTGAAGTACCTGGCGGCAAAACCAAGATAATGGTAAAAAAGGCGATAACAGCGGGCAGGACTTTAACATCGCGACCTTTCGCAACTTACGAAGCCTAGAACGTCAATTAGATTTAAATGTCGAACTACGAACGGAGACCCGAATAGTACCAGGGGCGTCCTAAAAATTCACTATCAGCAGGATACAGTTAGTGACCAAAACGGAATGTCACAGCTTTCCGGGCTATATACTTAAAGGTTGCAGTGATTTGCTGCTGCACCCTTTAGCGTTTCTTTTTAATCTGAGTTTTCAGACTTCTACTTACCCAACTACCTGTCGAATAAGTAGTAATTTCAATATTTAAGGAGATCATGAGATCACTAAGTACTTTTTACAGATATGGAGAAAGCCTTTGATAAGGTGAAACATAGTATTGTTATTCAGTCGATGAGCAGAATGCATGTATCAGAGAACTTAGTTAATTTAATAAGATCCTACCTTACTGATAGGCAACAGTATGTTGAGATAAAAGGGGCAAAGTCCTGTGTATATGGTAGAACATCAGGGGTTCCACAGGGTTCTAAGTCGAGACCTCTTTTGTTTCTGATTGCAATCAACGGACTGTGTCAGGTTGCAAGACACGCTCGGACGACTTCAAGTTATTTTTGGAAATCTTGACAGAGGATGATTGTGATTTCTTGCAACATGATTTGAATGGTGTGCTGACAATGGCTTATTTTAAATGGTAAAAAGGGTTCCACAATGACGTTTCCTCTGAATACGAATCCAATTATTAGTGGGGGGTTATTTTCGATGGTTCTTTATCATTCACCGGTCACATTGTTGCAAAGATTAATGAGGCTCATAGATCCGCCAAACAGTTCAGTGTTGGTGTTTGCCTTCGGCTGTCTGAAAGTCTGGTATTACCTAAACTGGAATATGGAAGTATAATCTGGTCGTCCCATTATGAAGTCTAGGGTCCAGAGAAAATTCTTAAAATATATGTTCTTGAAACAGTACAGTTATTATCCTATACAGGGCTATGACCAATATGCTTTGTTAAGCTTGTTTAATAAATTATCACTGGAAAATAGGCGAATGAAAATTTGCTTAATGTATTTCTATAAACTTCTCAACAATCGCATTGATTCGATTGACATCTTGTTACAGTTTATTTATTTATTTATTTACGGCAAACCATTTACAATAAGGTAGTATACATAATAGTAAACTAAAACAACAAGTAATAATACTTAAGCTAGGCTACTAGATACTTCTGAAAACTTCAAATGCTATGATAAAAAATATAAAACACAGATAACTCATGAAACTCAATAAACATGGAACCTTAAAAACCAAAACATAACATTTAACAACAATCATAAATTAAAATGTAACAATCACTAAAATTCAACAGCATATAAACACCACCCATTTATCTCACAATTTTTAAAACATCTTTTTTAAATTTAACAATTTTATTTTCAAAAACATTTATTTGTTTAGCTAAACTGTTAGCCCTACAAGCTAGACGAGTCACTGGTTCATTAATACCATAATTAGTGCAGTGGAAGGGTACAAAGAAACCATCAGACTGTCTATTACCAGTGGGTACTCGCAACTGTACCAAAGCCAATAACTGAGGGCAGTCAATGGCTGCATTTATGACTCTGTGAAGGAATGCCATATCAATAAGAATTATCCTTGCTTCCAAAGATGGTAGATTTAAACTGGTTCGGATCCACTCATACTCATACTCCTCTCTCCGATAACCAGACCTAAAGGCTGCTGTTCTTAAGAATTTATTTTGTACCCTCTGTATTTGGTTGATGTAGCAATGATATGAGGGAGACCAAACAACTGAGCAGTACTCTAGAATTGGACGAACCAGTGAGCAATAAAGCCTCCTAAAGGTAAATATAGAGAATTCAGATGAGGACCTCTGGATAAAGCCCAGCATTCTCATAGCTTTTGATGTAATCAGATTAATGTGACTAGAGAATGTGATTCTAGAGTCAATCAGAACCCCAAGATCAGATACCTCCATTTTACAATTGAGTGGGATATGGTCAAAACAGTAAATAAAGTTTAGAGGATCTTTTCTACGTGAAAATGACTTTGTGACACTTACTAATGTTTAAAGACATCATATTCATACCACACCACTCAAAAAAATAGTACAGGTCCCTCTGAAGACACAAAGCATCCTCCAAAGACCTAACCTCCTTGAACACCTTCACATCGTCAGCAAACATCAAGGAATTGCAGAATCTAAATCTCTGGGATAGATCAATTAGAAACAAGTAAAAAAGGACGGGGCCACAGTGAGAACCCTGAGGCACACCAGAAGATACAACAATCTCATTTGAGACACAACCACCAATCTTCACTAACTGGGAACTTCCAGTGATGTAATCATATATCCATGAATGAAGAGTACCCCATGGTTAACACGGTCAAATGCTTTAGAAAAATCTGCATAAACCGCATCAACCTCAGAGCCCCCTTCCAAGCTATTGAAAACATGATTAACATATAAAACCAGATTTGAATCAGTAGATCTGCCCTTAATAAAACCAAATTGTTCTGGATTAAAGAGGTTCTTAAAAGTCCAAGACAGCTTTTTACTCACGAAGTGATCTAGTATTTTAGGCATCTCTGACTGGTTGCAAACTGCTCTGCAGTTAGAACCATCTTCTCTACCTCCAGATTTAAACATTGGGGTTAAAAAAGATTTCTTCCAAAACTTGGGAAAAATGCCCAAGCTTAGACACTTGTTGTAGATTGAAGAAATTGGCATGACCAAGGTACAAATGCATCTCTTCAGAAAAAAAGCCGGTATCCCATCAGGTCCTACACTAAGCCTATCCTTGCATCCCATTATGGCATTGAAAACCTTTTCCAAGGAGAAACCAAGGCTACTCAGACTAACAGTGTTATCAAATTGATAAGTAGGAGTCCCAACCACCACCTCTGTAGAGTGAGTACACCGAAGAAAAATATTCAGAGAAGAGATTACATACAGTCTCCGGACTGTCCCCAAATTTACCGTTATAAGACAGCTTCTGAGGAAGACTATACCCATTTCTTTTGCTGTTAATATATGACCAAAAATATCGAGGATCATTTGACAAATTATTTTCGATTTTATTCAAATATTGTTCATAACATTTTCTGCGTAAAATTTCACACCGAGCTCTCAAATTAGAAAAATGGATATAATCAACCTGACTATTAGATTCTTTAAATCTCTTATGTGCCAACTTTTTAGCGACTATCAAATTCCTAAGTTCCAAATTGAACCACTTATATATGATATCATATAATCTGGTAACCATCTCATCCACCGAGGCATAGTGAAACTCTTCATTCCAATTAATGAACGCCAAATTTGGATTAATAGAAGCATAGTTACCGTTCTTGAAGTCCCAAAAGTATTCCTCAAAATTCATAACTTGGAATGTTTGTTCCTGTGGAATTTCAAAAGATATAGCTGAGTGACTCAAACAGGTGTCAAATATTTCATCAACAGCCGGAGAGACCATGAGGTTTTCAAAACTACTAAATACCTAGTTGGACTCCCTGACTATTCAATACCGAGTTCCTCTGAAAAAAGCTGTAAAAACTAAAGTTGTTTGCGATAACATTAGCAACATCATTTTCCGAGCATTGTAGTGTGAACCCCATACAGTCATTTCCCCATTTAGCCCTAGGCAAGTTGTAGCCCCCACCAATATAAAAGAACTACCTGGATGAGTCTCATATAAAAACTCTAAGGTCTGACAGTGATCCTCATACGCACCCAAAGGCGATGGAGATGGAATGTAGATGCAGCCAAAAATAACATTCTCATCTTTCAACTTAAATGAGACAAATATCTGATAAATATCCGAGTTAACAATGGGAATATCCATCAAATGCGCACCCAGATTCCTTTTTATTGCAATCATCACTCCACCTCCAGGCCTCTTTGAAGTGTTCTGACCAACAACTCTATCATGCCAGTAAATTACACAATCATTGATACTAACCTCAGACTCAGAATAGTCTGAAGTTAGCATTGTGTTAACACTAGACAGATGAAAACATTCTATTTAGATTTTCCGAGAATTAACCGCTATATGGACTATATCTGCAGTAGCTTTGACAGTGTAAATGTTGATTGTGATACTATCAATGCGGGATTGTCTGATCACGAGGAAATTGTGCGTAATTTCTTAATTAGTTTAAATAATGTTGAGCCTGCGAAGCAACAATGCAGATTGTTTACAAGAAAAAATCATAATAGATTTTCAATGACATGTAAGAATGCTGACTGGTCAGAGGTTCTAAATGCTGAGGCACCGTTGAAGGAATTTCATTCCCTTTTGTACAAAATTTTTAATGATTCATTTCCCCTCCGCACATTTGTGTGCAAAAATAAATTTAAAAACCATGGTTTTCCAGGGGTTTAAAAATATCATCAAGAAATATGCGCGCCTTGCATTATATTAGAAAATTTGCTTTAGACAAAGCTTGGTTTTGTGCTTTATTTTAATAATTATCGTAAAACATTTAGGAAACTATTAAATCTGCTAAGCAGCACTACTTTAATAATCATATACAAAATTTGGTAAATAAACAGAAGGAAGTTTGGGACATTGTCAGCAACTTGAGAGGCAAAAACAAAACCACAACTTTGGATTGTCATAAAATTAATGAATTTTATTGCTCCGTGGCAAAAAATTTAAACTCTAGAATAAATTCAAACCATAATTTTGGACAGTTTTTGCAAAATATTGATGTTTCTCAGTCGTTTTTTCTAGCACCCACAAATATGGGTGAAATAAAAAATACATTCGCTGCATTGAAGAATAAAAAGGCCACAGGGTGGGATGGGCTGTCTCTGCAAGCTTTCTTGAGTCTGCCCTATAATGCTTTAGCAGTACTTGCGGAGTGTGTAAATCACTCGTTTCTATCTGGAATTTTCCCTCCGTTTTTAAAAATAGCGACTGTGATGCTCTTATATAAGGGAGGCGACTCAAATTGTCCTTCCAATTTTAAGCCAATATCTTTATTACCTGCTCTTTCGAGAATAGTAGAGAGATTAGTGAAAAATCGGTTACTTTCTTTTCTAAATAAATATAATTTAATGTGCACAGAACAATTTGGTTTTCAGGAATCAAAAAGCACAAATGATGCCATTTTTTCATTTCTTCAAAGTTTATATTTTAGTCTTAATGATAGTGAGGTAGCCGCGGCGGTTTTCTGCGACTTGTCGAAGGCATTTGATTGTGTGGATTATAAAGTGCTCTTGCTCAAGCTCGAAAACTATGGGATAAGGGGAAAAGCTTTGGAGTGGTTTGAATCATATTTGTCTGGGCGGCTCCAAACGGTAGGTTTTAAAAATAAGTCTTCCAAACAGCTGGAAATTCGAGCAGGAGTTCCGCAGGGATCTCTCCTTGGTCCGCTATTGTTTTTAATATATAATGATTTACCAAGTATTACAATAAAGGGTAAATTTACTCTGTTTGCGGATGATTCAACCATACTTTGGACAGGCAAACATTTGACTGAACTTGAGTCAAATGTTAAAGATGATCTGGTAGTGGTAAAAAAATGGACAGATGCCAACTTTTTATCGCTCAACATCAAAAAGACAAACATTCTTGCTTTTAAATGCAATTTTAATGAAGTAACAGTTGGAGACCAAGTAATAAATAATGGAAAAGTAAACAGACTCCTGGGTTTATACATGGATGATAGATTAAAATTTGAATCACACATAATTAACAAAATATTAGGCGCAAGCTGCTATGCGATTAGGGTAATTTCGAATAACTTGAATTTCACTGCTACAAAGACTGCATATTTCTCCCTAATCGAGTCACACTTAAGATACAGCATAAGCTTTTGCGGCTGCTGCTCCCAGCATTTATTTAGCATAATATTTGTTCTGCAAAAAAGGGTCATTATTAGAGATTCTAGTAGACCGCTATTTCTATCACATAAGATCTTGACCTTGTCCTGTTTGTTTTTGCTGGAGACACCTTGCTTAATTTATAAGAGGTTTAAGAGTGATATTGGTTCAACCCCAGTGCGTTCCACTCGCCAAGCATTTAAAATTAATTTACCTATACCTCATTCCAGTCAAACTAAAAATTCAATATTCTACAATGATAAAAAAATTAGAACAATTCAAAATCTGAAAATATTTCGAAAAGAAGTAAAGGCTCTCCTAGTTTCTAAGGCTTATTATACCATAGAAGAATTTTTCCGCGATACTTTCTAGTGTACCTGCATTGATATATGTTCCGTATAGCAGCGTTCCTCGTTTTAATGTGATTCTAATACCTGACGAACATGTTGAATATTTAGAAAACTATATACTAATAATTAAGTTTGCTTTGTTTATATCAAATTCAAATTCAAAAAATGCTTTATTGTACAAAGAGTAAATATTACCCTCATTTACAAAGCTGGAAGAAAAATCAAAAACACAAAGGAACTAACATGACAAACTAATATTATAAAAACAGACAGAGAAAATCAATAAAAAATAATAAATCAAGACAAACGCATTAAATTTACATGGGTCACTAAATATAATTTAAAAAATAAAACAAGTATGATAATATAGTTGGAAATAAAAGAATCAATATAGGACAATTTTAAAATTACATCTAATAAAATTTACTCGAAATTAACAATTAACAGTCAATCAAAGTCATCTTCAGTGTATATAAAATTCGTCTAGGCTATAATATGCCTTGTTTAATAAAAAAATCTTAACAAGTCTACTGAACTGCTTATCACTAGTAACATTTTTAAATTCTAAAGGCAAGTGATTGTATATTTTGATCCCCTCATAAATTATTGAGTGTTTCGCAAGAGAGCGCTTGGGGATGCACAGACTTAAATTATCACAATTAAATCTTGTCCTATGTACATTGGTATGGGATTCATTGGATCCCTTGTACTTCCTACGAACCAACTGAGAAGTCAATAATATAAAAAGACAAGTCAGTGTCAGTATCCGTTCCCTAATAAAAAGTGGCTTACAATGGTCAACAAAACCTGCCCCACACAAAAATCTTACAGCCCGCTTCTGCAATACGAAAACTGACTGCAAGAGATAGAGGCTAGCAAACCCCCAAAATTGGATCCCATACCTTAGATGTGATTCAACTAATGCAAAATAAACATTTTTTGCTGATTTTGAGTCTAGTTCGTTGCGAACCAATCTAACAGCATAACAGGCAGAGGCCAATTTTTTTTTTAATGTCGCAATATGTAGATCATACTTTAGGGCAGAATCAATACAAACACCCAAAAATTTGGTACAGTCTTTGTTTAAAATTTGTTCCCCATTCAATGAAGGGCTTGAAATAGCCCCACGAAATGTAATCAGGTTAGTCTTACTGATATTAAATGTAAGCTTGTTTGCATCACACCACCCTTTAATAATGCTTATATCCTTATGAATTGTCTCTTCTAAAATGGTGTTATTTGTTCCTAGCCACAATATTGTGGTATCATCAGCAAACAATGTAATGGATCCATTAATGATGATGAAAGCTAGGTCATTTATATATACAAGAAAGGGACCAATCACTGACCCCTGTGGAACCCCAGAATTAATGCTGTGCACAGATGAAACCTTGTGTCTCCCACTTACTACTTGTTTTCTTCTCATTAGAAATGACTCAAGCCATTTAAGAGCATATCCTCTAAAACCATAACAGGACAGCTTCTGCAACAGTATTCCGCGATCCACACAGTCAAATGCCTTAGAAAAATCGCAAAACACTGCCGCAGCCAACTGTCCCTCATTGAGACCCAAGTACAGTCTCTCCAAATGATTGAATATTGCGTCGCTAGTACTACTCTTATCCCTAAAGCCAAATTGATTTTTATTTAGTAATTTATGTTTTTCTAGAAAAGAAGTCATCCTATTTTTCACGATTGTTTCAACAATTTTCGAGAGTGTTGGAAGCATTGAAATTGGTCGAAAGCATGATGGATCAGTGGAGTTATCTCCCTTAAAGAGTGGTTTTACAAAAGCTGTACGCAAGCTTTCAGGAAAGATACCCTTATCAAAAGAGATATTTATACTCTCACAGAGTCCTGTAAGTGCTGAATCAGGAAGATTATTAAATAGTCTCAAAGAAATACCATCAATACCAGCTGAATTTTTATTTCTCATTTTTCCCAGAATATTCTTAATTTCCTGGACGTCTGTATGGTAGAGGCAAAAGGACTCCCTCACAGAAATGTTTTTTAAATAGGACATTGGATCAATATTAGTACTTATATTTTAGCCCAATGTCTCTGCAATTGTACAATAATAATTATTAGGAATATTAGGATCCATGTCTGCTTCACAACCACTTTTATTATTACAGCTTCCCCTTAAATCATTAACTATCTGCCAAATTTCTTTTGATTTATATTTTGAATTAAAAATTTTATTATAATAGAATGCTTTTAGCTGATAGGATCACTTTTCGGTATATAGATTTATATTTGCTAAATAGATTACATACAAACTCAGAAGGATTATATTTTCTTAGGGTATGCAAAAATCTAAGATTTTTTGCAGATATTTTAATTCCCTTAGTTACCCATGATTTTTTTGTTTTCTGTTTTATTACTCTTAAAGGAAAACTCCTATCCAACAATTTAGAAAGCATGATATTAAATTCATTTAGGGGGTCAGAGGAATATTATTTAGGATTGCAATATTATGGAGTATACCTAATATATTTAACGATTAGGGTAGCATAATGGTTGAGAAGCTGGTCAACGGCTGAGATTTGTATTGTCACACTCATGTTATTCTTATTCCTTTTTTTTTTTGGTTTTGGGTGGGGCACATCAAACACATTTAAAACACATTTTTAAAAATATCTGCTTTTGTTTTGTGGCTTTGTAAATAGGAATGTGATGATTCTTTATACAATAAAGCTTTTTTGCCTTTGACTTGACTTTGACTATAAAAATTCGCCTATTTATCGTATGTGTGACATTTTTAATATTTATGCTAGTGACATAGATATATCCATTCTAGACCGCTTTGCTAGAATTGTAGAACAAAAGTTACCTGCTGCTCAGGCTCGGTGGATGATAGTTGGCTAGTATGAACGTATTTTCGGATTTATGTAACTGCCTGGTGTTATTTTAGTTAGAATAGGTGGTATCTGTAAATGGTATTGCTGTAGATACTGTATTGAATAAATAAATAAATAAATGACTATTCATTTCGATGTGTAAATTAAATTGTGAGGTTTACCTAGCTAGTACGAAATATTGAACTTAAATTTAATAAAGGCATGGGGGAACAAACAACGCTCGTCCATGCTGTTGTAGACACAGACTCGTTCAACAAACTAAAGACACAGTTTTTTTATATTTTACACCATATTACCTGGAGAGGTAATTACAGGTGCTATAAAAAAATCACGGATTGCCTTCATTAATATCGCAAACAACAAATAATGAGCATCGCAAACCTCAAATCCCAACTGCCAATATTTATTAGATAGGCATAGGACATTATACATAAAATATCTCTAGAATTTTCCTTAGAATCTAAAAATGTAAGAGGAGTTCAATATAAAAAAACAAAAACAAAACAAGTCTACATTTTTGTGATATTTTTAGAACATATTACGTGAAAAACCTTGCACATTTCGTAGGTTTTTTTTTT
>MU183045.1:60680-76648 GCA_016904865.1 Pissodes strobi | reverse complement strand
AGATTTTAGTTACTAGTGCACTTGTAATTCTTGTGAATGAGAGGCGCGTGATTGGTTAGCTACGTGAGGTGACGCAGTGCGATGCACATGCCACAAGAATAAATAACTTTGCTTGCTTGCTTGTTTATGTAAAAAATATCGCGTCTTAACCATCGATACGTCGAAAATATCGAACAAATTACATCGATGTATCGTAAAATATATTATATATATTTAAGCTTTCTACATTCTACATAATATCATAATTAACATCTATCATATACATATATCTTGTAAATAATAAATATTTAAGCCAACTTGACTTGACAAATTACTCGTACTGCCCGATATTTGAATTTTCTTGCCACAGAAATTGCATTTTGCCAATGTTTTGTCAAGTTTTGTGAAATACTTCCGCAAAGCGCTTGGAGCCATATCAATCACTAAACATCGAAATTACTAAAACACGCCAAATTTGTAAAAACAATAAGAACAAATAAGAACAGGATAACATAAAAGGAACAGTCTAATTCAACGATAGCAAGTAGGTATATAAATGCAAGATATAAATATTCTGAGGATGAGGCAGAGGAACCGCCCGATAAAAGAATCTGCGAATACCGTTACCTCAACCAAGCAGGCATGGTCTTTTAAGTTGTGAATGGTGAGAGCTATTCGCGAAAACCATTTATCAAGAGATGGCAGCTAGATCTGAAAACTGTTTGTTTTACAACGGCGTTCTTAGAATGTCTGTTTTAATTAATATAATAAATTCGTCAATATAGCTACTTTTAATTAAATGCACTGTAAAACATAATTTAACGTGTAAAAAAAATTAATAACAGAACAAGCTGGTGAAAAAACTAGAGGAAAACAATGCTAAATTGTGCCTTAAAGCCACTGTATTTTCACCCTTATATATATTTAGCTATAACTGTATTCTTGGAAATTGACGAGAGCACAAAGTTTTCGATATCTCGTTCGTGTTACGTCATAGTCATAGCCGAGTGGATGTACTCGGGTAATAAAAAAGGTGAAGCGTAAACTGAGTAATTGCGCCATTGCGCGTAACTATAGCGTTGTGATGTATCCATCGATATATCGTATAATTGTTGTCACATATATCGATGTGCGATAATATCGACTTAAAATCCATCGATGCCAAATGTCGATATATCGATATTTTCGATGTATCGGGAAATATCGTCCATCCCTATATTGTATATCCCGTTATGGTCTAGGCCATTGTCTATGTCTTTCCCTGTATAAACAAAGTCTAGACCCAGTAGGGATCTGCATAGTTAGCCTTTACAATTGTTATAAAGACAATGCCTTCACTTCGACGACCCGGGTTCAAATCCCGTCGGTTTTGTTTTTTTTAAGTAAACAGTGTTTTTCTTGATTTTTGGGTGTTTCTTGGGTATGACTTGGGCATATATAAATGGGCTTGGGTTAGCACTTGGTTAGTTTCATTTTCTTGAGCCTCGCGACAGCCTTGATTTTGGCTGCCATCAACGTAAAAGTTCTTTGAATAAAAAAAGACGACAAAAGCGTCACCAGCGCCATCTAGTGTGGGTGGCCTTGACTCGAGCGATTGCATTCTCGTTATATGATCATTTACACAAATAGAGCATCTCCTATTGGTCGATTCGCATGGCTCACCGCTCGCTTCGCTCGCTACGGGGGCTCAAGTAAAGAAAACCAACCAGGTGCTAACCCAAACTAGGATCTAAACCTCTACACCACGAGAGGTCTTGACAGAAAATGATTGCATCACGAAGGCATATTGTAATAGGAGATGGATCGACCAGTAGGAGGGGTCGATTTTTTACATAGTGCACTATTTGTGTAAAGGATCTTAAAATGCATTGCATTCGATTATTTAGGTTGTATTTTGTATCATGTCAACTCGGCGACTGTCGGTGGCGGTCCGGTTTCAAACCACTTCAAACTCGAGTGTCTCGCGATAGTGATTGTTTTGGCTGACGTCAAGGTCGAATGTTATAATAAGTCAAATTCATTCAAAGAAGGAAGATTCTTTGTGAATATATTCGCAAAAACACATGCAAACTATTGTATATATATTACAATAAGAAATATTTCGCTTTTCGCATGACCCCCGTAGCGAGCGGTAGCGAGCAAGAAAAGGAAACTCACCCAAACGTAACCCAATATGAAATAAAAACAATCAGCTGTATTCTCAAAATTACGTCTCTTATTTCATGCTACACAGTACAAAACAACTTCTGCTTAGATCAACTTTGTTCAAATTCATAGTCAATCACATAAACGTAATAAAACAATTTACACCAAGTTTTTTAACAAAAAACTCGATACAATCCCATATTCTTCATAAAGGTGTGGTTTCGCTGGTGCGTTCGAACGCTGCGGCTGGCCGCCGCGATCGCCAGTACGGCAGCTCCGGAGTGGTTTACTGCAATTTCTATATGTACGGTCTCGCTGGCACGTCTGCGGCCGATCGCAGCGATTGCGTTCGGATCGGACTGCTCTCTCATGAGCGTCTCGCGACAGTGATTGTTTTGGCTGCCATCAAGGTAAAAGCGTCTCCAGCGCCATCTAGTATAGGTAGCGTTGACTCGAGCGATTCCATTCGATGTCTTCTCGATGTAATCAATCTACAGCATAAGCCGTAGGGGCGTTTAAAGATCCTTTACAGGCGTAGCCGACTATATCAAAATCGGCCTCTCCTATTGGTCGATTCATCTCGTATTGCGATATGTCTTCGTGATGCAAGAGCTCTTGTGGCGTAGAGGTATAGATCGTTGGGTCTCACCTAGGAGATCGGTGTATCGAACCATATATTTAATACTCCTAAATATATGTATCAAACCACCGACCTCCATTATATGGAGATCGGTGTATCGAACGCATGGGACGCCCCGTTTCGTCGGTGATTATTTGAAAACCGCCTGACATCATTTGTTTATTGATATCATAAGACAATTTTTCCTTTTTAATATCCTTTACAGGTGTAGGCGACTATGTGAAAATCGGCCTCTCCTATTGGTCGATCCGCATGGCCATCCGCTCGCTTCGCTCGCTACGGAGGCTCAAGAAAAGGAAGCTTACCAAGTGATAACCCAAGACATACCCATAATCAAGAAGAACACTGTTTCGAAACAATCTTCAAAAAATAATAAAAAAAAAACAACGGGTTTGAACCCGGGTCGTCCAGGTGAAACCCAACCATCTAAACTTCTCGACCACAAGAGCTCTTGCGATAAATTGATTGCATCACGAAGACATATTGTAATACGAGATGGATCGAACGACCAATACTAGAGGTCAATTTTCACATAATCGCCTACGCTTGTAAAGGATCTTAAAACCGCTATTATTGCATAATATATTTCTACTATAGTAGGTACTAAACAATGTTACTACCGAGTACCGATACAGTACTACTTATGTGTCGACATCTATTAATATACATATTGAGTAATTTGAGTATTTCTTTAAATAAAATAAAGTAATAGCATTTTATAATAATTATATAAAGGTAATAGTTTAAATGCGAAAAAAAAATAAGACAAAATTCATTGTACAGGATTATTCACTATATTTTGACACCCATCTGCAGCCGTAATTAAAGGTAATACAAAAAAAACTTAAATTCAAAAATTGTATGGTTTTTAATATATTATCTTTTAGAAATGTCAAAAGAAAAAAATTGCCTGTCAAATGTCAAAAAACCGCATCACCTTAATTTTTTTAAATGGAACACCCTGTATATTTTTACATATTTGGATAATGCGAAAAAGTGTAGACATATTTCATGAATAATGTCCTATACCTATCTCTAACGGTTTTTGAAATATTGACAGTTGAAAATCGACCATTTATCAAGTTTGACTTGTTTGATAGCTTGTAAAATCTAAACGGCTAAAGATAGAACAAAACGGTTTGCACTTTCCTATATTAGTTTTTCATAAGCTATCATATGACACTAACTTTTTATTTAATCTTGAGCCGTCAAACTTGGTAAATGGTCGATTTTCAACTGTCAATATTTCAAAAACCGTTAGAGATAGGTATAGGACATTATTCATGAAATATGTCTAGACTTTTTCGCACAATCCGAATATGCAATAATATACAGGGTGATCCATTAAAAAAAATTAATGTTATGCGGTTTTTTGACACTTGACAGTCAATTTTTTTCTTTTGACACTTCTAAAAGATAATATATAAAAAACCACCCAACTTTTGAATTTAGATTTTTTTTGTATTACCTGTAATTACGACTGCAGGTGGGTGTCAAAATATAATGAATAACCCTGTACATAGGGTTATCAATATTTGCAAAATACCTAGATAGGGTATTTTAATCGAGCAATTTTTAAAAGCAAGTAGATAATTTAATCATATTTAATGTCTTCTTTTATTTTGCCTCACGGTTACACGTTAACACTTTATAGATGACTTCACTCTTCACTAGATAATAATATATATCCAGGAAGTACCTACCGTACTGAACAACTGAACAGTATAACTAAAACGTGCTTCCCAATTTAGATAATTACTGAACTAGGTATATTTGTTTCCTTTTCTTTTCCATATTCCATAATATTACCAATACCATTTTATAATAAAAGACAAATGATATTAGTCAGGTGCAGGCAGAAGTGCAGACAAGTCAGGACATGAAATTTATCAAACGAGGAACCCGTATATGAAATTCATGACTCATTCGAATTCGAACCAGTCTGAACAATTACGTGATCGATAGAAGCCACGAAGAGTGCGGATTCTTTGCAGTTCCCGCATTTTGGACATATAATTTATTTATTCCTAGTTATTTATTTTTGCTTCTAAATATTTAAATTGTTATATTGTTATAAGTTATAAAATGTTCATTACAAAAATGTGATAGTTACCGGGGTTCTACATAAAATAGTTGCAAAGATGGTCTGCGTTTTCAAAGGCGCACTCTGATTAGGTACTGAGTTAAGATACTTATTATAGCAGCCAATCAGTGGTGTTTATTTATTTCAATTTGGCCATGGAATACCAGGGTCCGATAAAAAGTTATGTTTCTCATAGAAATAAGCAAAACATGGATACCCCACTCCATTCTATTAAAAAGGTTTTGACGAAATTTCAACTTTTAGTGTGTTTGCAGTTCTCGATTTATAGACGATGACAAAGCGCCCAGTGAAAGTGTGCACTAGTGTTTTAGTGGGAGGAGAGGTGGAAGTGAATTATTCCAGTTGTCACTCCAGAAGAAAGAGGGGAAGAATAATGATCACCACTTTTAAAAAAATGTAAGTGCGTAAAACTAACCCATACTTGGTGGCAGAGCTGTCACCACCAGTGAGATTTAAATCATTTTTATGATTTAAATACATTTTTTGATTTAAATACTTTGAGTTTGTTTAAATACTTTTTCTGAAAGTGATTTTTAATTTATGATTTAAATCTTTCTGAAAAGTATCTTTGATTTTTGATTTAAAAATAGTATTTAAATCTTTCTAAAAGGATTCAAATCAGTAAAAAGATTTAAATCTTCAAAAAAATTTAAATCCTTAAACAGATTTAGATTTAAATCATTAAAAAGAGTTTAACTATAATAAAATACAGCAATAAATACATCCTATGTGTTTTAGTTCTATGTTTATTTTGTATTTTGTAATGAAATTTTTTTAATGCGTGTTACTTAATTTTCTTTTTTAAATATATATTAACTATATGGGAAACTTTTGTATTATTGATTTCTTAAAAATATATATTCCCGATAATTTCGATGAAAGTTTCTGCGTCATAAACAAACCCCTTACGAAGTAATCACTCTGTAAAAAGCAAACAAAATACCATAAAAAACCTAGCTAAAAAGTAAAATAGATTTTTCCGCCAGAAAAATATTTCTAGGAAAAATTCAAATCAAAAATATATAAAAAAAGATAATTGAAATAATAGGATTTTGTCAAAAAAAATTAAGCTTGTTTTTTAATGGAATTTTTTACACATTGTCAAATATTTAAAAGCTGCTAGCATGCACATAATGAGCTATTTTGTATGTTTGAAGTTGTTAGTGTTTTCATTTTAATTAATATAATCGGCTAACATAATAAGAAGTGCAAAGTTACTAATTATGTGAATGCTAACGGCTTTTAAACATTCGACAATGTGTCAAAAATCCCATTAAAAAAAAACAAGGTTTAAATAACATTTTAATTTGGTTTTCGTATGTTATTTTGACGTACCTATTGAGGATTGTATTGTTTTTTAAAATTTAGATTGGGTGTGACGTCACACTTTTGCTCTTTCTTCACTTAATTTACATAAATATCATTTTGATTACGCTCTAAGGGGTTTTTAATGGTACATAACCAACGACGCCAATTCGTTGTACATAACCAACCAAATGATTTCAATCTTTTTTACATTTTAGATCATTTTAGGAAGTATTTAAATCTTTTCAAAAGATTTAGATTTTAAAAAATATTTAAATCTTTTGAAAAGATTTAAATATGTATTTCCTAAAATGATTTAAAATGTAAAAAAGATTTAAATAAAAAAAAGATTTATTATTTAAATCTTTCTTTATATACAAAACGATCGTTAATTTAAATCGTTTGTCCAAATGAAAAGTATCTTTGATCTTTGATTTAAATCATTTTTAAATGATCTTAAACAGCTCTGCTTGGTGGATGTGCAAACTAATCAGATATACTTTTAAAATAAGTCGGATGCGGGTACTTCCGGTACCTATTTAGGACTTGGTATTGGTATAGAAAGGTAGCTACCTATTTAAATATTCGTGTGTCATGTTCATGCAACCTTAATCTCCAGAATCCTACAGTTGCTACAAGCACTAACACCATTAATTATTATTTGTTTGTGTTCTGTTATAAACTATTTTCAACTGAAAATACAGATCTAGTGTTACTAAACTACCAAACTGTTTTAAAAAAACAAGAATCATAATGAGTACATTGACTACGGACTACGTAGACAACGATCCAATTATCCGATCCGATTGAACCGGATATCAGCCAAACCCGTATCTACCTATCCCGTTTTGATCAACTATAAAATAAAAAAAATCGTACCTATGTAAAATGTCTTTTTGTCATACGCTCCCAAAAATAGCTATTTTACGGACTCATTTGAGTCCGTAAAATGCTTCTTTTTAGGCCTAGTCCCTAAAAGTCGTCATGGCAACCTTTACGGACTATTCCAAAATTCCTGAATATGTCTAGATGTCAAATTTCGAATGACATGACAAAATTGTCAAATAGTTGCTACGATATCAATTTCTAAGCTTACTTTTTCGAACATTATGATTTCAAAAAGTATGGTAAATTTGCAAATTTAAGCGTTCTGAAGAATTGTAAAAAGCGTATAATAAAATTTTGGGAGCGTATGACAAAAAATAGTGTTTGTCACACGTACCTAAATGAAGTTTTTCAGGACTCATCTGCTATTCCGGACTCGGCTAACTCCTCGTCCGAAAACAGCAATGATTCGTCCTGAAAAACTTTATTTTAGGTACTTGTAACAAAAATAACTATTTCAATTCCATTTTTAAATTCGTCTTTATCGCTAACTAAGCATTTTTAAATCGTATTCGGCCAATTCAATCCTGAAAATTAAAGGACTGACTTGAAATGTTAGATCCGAAGATCAGGTCAAAATTTCAATTTGGTTGGACCGTGTATATCGCGACTTTCAAGTGGATGTAACCGACGTTGTATACATAAGTATACATTCAACTACATTTTCAAATCCGCGTCTTTATCGCTAACTAATAATTTAATTTATAAGACCCTTAGTTAGGCGCGCACAAAATTTTACGTAGCTAGTCGCGCGGTGTATTTTATACACCATATTACCTATATTATTAAAGCAGACTTTTTCCATATAAAAAAAAAACGAGGCATTCTTTAGATGTTTTCTCGGTTTTAATACGGTTAGTAATACAAAACTCAACAATATTCTAATTTTATACAGCAAATGAATGAAAAATGCCGTAGTACAAAACAATTTTAAAAATAAAATATTAAACAAGAAATTAAAAATAGTGTATATATGATACAAACATATAGCAAGTTTATTAGTTACATAATTGGTCGCGTGGTGTATTTTAGGCACCAAGTTCAAATTGTCACAGACATGTAACCAGGAAGGTACATGAAGCGGTATGGTGGGGTATGCCTTATTAGCGAAATCCTTGAACTATTATTAGGAATGGTGTACGAAATACAGCAGCGCGCCTAATTAAGGGTTAAATCGCATTCACCAATTCAGTTCTGAAAATTAGAAGACCAACTTGAAAAGGCAGATCCGATCCGATCAAAATTTCAATTTGGACCGTGTATACTGCGACAAGTCGATGTAAGAGCCATGACACACACAGCGGTTTGTGACGAATCGGCTGCCGAGTCGGCGACCATGACACACACAGCTGTTTTTGCCGCGGCGCGGCGCATGCATCAGATGACGTGCCGAAGTGGCTAACAAACAGCGACTAGTCATTCGCCGCCGTGTGTGTTTTTCCCCATTTGCAAAGTATATTATATGCGCCGAGTCGGCGTCCGACTCGCCAGCCGATTCGGCAAAAACCGCTGTGTGTGTCATGGCTCTTACTGCTTCGATGATCTTCGATCGTTTACATCGCATAGAGTATAGAATTTCACGAGATACGGTTCAGCGAATCGTGTAGTGCAGTGGTCAGATGTTGTGTTTGTAATACGGTGGCCCGCGTTCGATTCCCTTCAATGGCAAGAGATTTTATTTATTTTTTTAAGGTTGTGTTTGTTTATTTCGCTCGCTCCGGGGTGCAACCAAATAGAAATAATTAAAGCTAACCCAAATTTACAAAAAGAAAAAAATCTATTTGCCACACCTTTAGAAGCACACAACTGAAGTGAAACTTCTGAAAGAGATAGTAGGAATTGAGTTTTTTAGTTTTTTTTTATAAAGCATTTTTTCTTCTCATTTTTGCCATCCCCGACCTCGCTTCTGATTGATGGATTAACGTCACTTTCACTTTATCTACGATCCAGTCAATTTAGCCCTGTTTAGCCCAGTAGGTCTAGATGGTTTAGTGGTCAGATTCTGCGTTTGTAATACCGACGGCCCGCGTTCATTTCCCATCGGGGGCAATACATATTTCATTTTTAACGGTTATGTTTGTTTTGGTTCTCTTTGTAAATTTGGGTTAGTTTCAGTTAGTTTAGTTTGGTTGTGCCCCGGAGCTAGCGGAGGACCATGAAGATTTAACAGTACATTATAGTGACGTTAACCCACCAATCAGAAGCGGCTAATATATCCTTTACTGCCCTACAGTGCTGTAGGGCAGTAAAGGATCGTATTCGCATTCTTTACACATATATTTTAGGTTTCTTGCAAGAATCGTAAGTCCTTCGTAAGTCGATACTTGGGTTTTTTGTATCTTTTATCACTAGATGGTGAGAATTTTCTACCAGTAAATTATATGCGTAATACGATCTTTTACAGTCCTACGCTATATTAGCCGCTTCTGATTGGTGGGTTAACGTCACTTTAGAGTACTGTTATCTCTTAACGCATGGCCTTCCGCTCGCTTCGGGGCGCAGTGAGACAAACCTAACTAAAATTTACAAAAAGAAACAAAGTTAACCTCAAAAAAATAAAGAAAACATGTATTCACCCCGACAGGAATAGAACGCGGAACGTCCATATTCCAACCGCAGAATCTAACCACTAGACCATTCAGACCTGTTAGAATAAACTGATTCGACCGTAGATAAAGTAAAAGTGACGTTAATCCACTAATCAGAAGCCGAGTCAGAAGCGACTAATATAGCATGGTGGCGTATGACTGTAAAGGATCTTAAAACGAAATCAAGATTATAGTTACAATATCGCAAACGATATATTTTATTATTAATTAAAATGTTTCAAAAGGTTCTCGAAATTATTTAAATATCCCTTTGTGGACATCGAACTTCGAAAGGGAGTGTCGCCCAAACCGGCATCGCTGGTGTGAACTGCTCTACCAGCTCTACTTTATCAGCTTTATCAACTATACCCTCATTGGGAAATTTTTAAAGATTGTTTAAGAGGCTTGAGACCTTTGACAACTTGAGACCAATTCACAAAATTATTCTTATAATAGAAAGTAATACGTGCTCCGTCTACATGGCAACGTTGGAGAGTTGTGGCTTTTGCTCGTTTGACAGACGTCAGAGTGGACGGCGTCATTGCCATATGCGCCATTGTTGAGGTAAGATCGTGTTTTCTGTGAACAGTGATCATCAAAGTGTCGGCGACAAGGAAACGTTTGTGTAAACGTGTAAGCTGAAAAAAATAAGGTTGCAATAAAATTTTGAGCTTCATTAATTGTGCATTTTATTGACAATTTATAACCGAAATCACTCGAAACCGCCAGTGTTTGTTTTGAGTGGCATGTTGATTTGAACGATGCATTATTCTGGTAAACAAGGAATGACTTTTAGCAAAAATTTTTGGAGATATCATTTAAGGAATTAGTTGCTCATCATTGGGTGTTTGTAGTGAATATAAAATTAATTTCAAACTGTTTAAGACGGCTACAAATATGGTTAAAAGGTTGGTATCAAACTTAGTATAATATCATCCTTTAGTTTTTTATTTTCATCACTGTTTGTTTGGGTTGTTGATGTTTTATCAGTTAAGTGGGATTTATAAACTCGCCGTTTCCGTTGTCGACCGCCGTCCGCCGTCGCCGTGATCCCTAAGCTACGAGATCGAACAAATCGAGCATTTATAAACTTGCGTTAGCCGCCGTTACCGTTTTCGACTATCGATCAGCTGTTTGAGTTTTATAACCTATAAACTGGTGAAATATTGGAATAATTAAACAAAATAATAGCAAATACAAAGAAAAAGCGCACACATACAACGGTCAACATACAAAAACTGAAAAATAATGAAATCGCCGATTTGATATTCAAATGTCATTTCAATTTTACGTAAACAAAACATCACGTTACTTAATTTCATCGATTCTATTGGTTGAATTCAACCGCTACGGTTTTGCTACGACGACGGCAACGGTGAAGATAAAATTGGTTTATCTCGGACGGTGTGAAACGGCGTGCGACGATAACGGTAACTCCTGACGGTGTTTATAAATGGATCCAAGACATTTCATATAGTGATCTTGAAACGATAACGGTGGGCGCTGACGGCAACGGAAACGGCGAGTTTATAAATCGACCTTTAATCTCTTAAATATTGTTACATATCCAGGGTCAGTTCTTTCTAGTTAAAACAGAGTTTCTTGAATATTTGGCATCTTTTTAGTGCATTGGATTTCTCCACACTGGCCACACCATTAATTCGTATTTATTGTTAAGCACCAGAAAATAGGCCTTGTTAAGAAAATCTAATTTGTCGAATTAGTTGTGGGTAAACATAAAAAATCCACGTAAGGCAAACAATTGTTTATGAAGCAATACAGAATGGTAAACAATATTGAATCATACCCTCAAACTGAATAATACTAAAGCATCCTCCTCGTAAGTAATCTTTGACTAAACTACATATTCTGAAATGCATACATTTTCCCGAAATAATATATTGATTTGATAACTATTCTTCAGATAATTACTATGTAAGTGTTTGTTAATACAATTAAAGCTGCTGTAGCGATTCATATAATTTAATTTGTTTGGTCGGGAAACTAGTCATGTTGGAGAATTAAATTGTAAGTATAGGGTGTTTCTTGGGAAAGTAAAATAATTTATAAATCTAAAAAACGTGTGCAATCAAAAACTGGATACAAATAGAATGTTAAAGTTTTTTAAAATCTATATTTACAACTGAAGTACAGAAGCATTCTGAAATTGGTAAAATTTGACAAATGTGTACATATGAGTAGTTCAGAAATTCAAATTAAAAAATCGTTCATTGTCCATCTTACAATAGTTGCATTAGACACGTCACTAAAAATATATATCAAAATTAGGTACAGTAAAATTGTCAGAGATAAAAATAATAAAATTATAAATACAAAAATCAAATCACATTACAAGAACACAATCATATATCAGGTACATAAAGAACAACAACAATAAACAAAAAATGCATCTGCCTTCCATAAGCAGCTCTATGGATGAATAATAACAATTAAACACACTCAAGAAATGATTCAAACTCACACACACCATAAAAGACATTATTTTTATAAGCATCCCTTTAATTCTTCTTTTAAAGAGATTGATGCTAGTTCCAAGGAAGCAGGTTGTATAGTTTTATTCCCTGATAGAATGGACTATTCAGATATTCACTGCTATGTGGAAAATCTGGTCTGAGTAAATCTTTACGGAGATTATATTCCTTAGTAGAAGTACATGGATACCTAATGTTTCTACACTTATGTGTGTCCAATAGAATTTTGTAAATATAACACCCTGACATGGTCATAATTTTGCTATCCCTAAAACAATTTCTGCATGATGCCCATAGGGCCCTGTGGATTATTCGGATACATTATTTTTGAGCCCTAAATATCCGAATCCTTAAGCCTTGACCACCCCAGAACTGTACAGCATAGGCCATTTTGGAATGGAAGTAGCCATAATACACACACTTTAGAATTCTTATGGAAATACCTATCTCTCTCAAACATATAATAGTGTAACATATAGAAGTTAATTTTAGGTTAAGGTTTCTTAAATGAGTGGGGAAAGTCAATTTAGAGTCTACAATGAGACCCAATATTTTAGTTTCACAAATTGTATCTAAAGGATATTGAAGAGGCATAGTACCCTCTGCTATATAGTCTAAGCATAGTACTCACAGAAACATATTTACTTTCAAACAGGACAATATTGGATTTACCCACATTCAATATTAACCTACTTACGAGCCTACTTACCTCAAACCACTTCTTCATTTTGTTCACAGCAGTCTCTATCTTAATATCTAAGTCCTTGCACAGTCCTATCACTAAGTATACATGTAGTATCATCAGCATACATGATCATTTTTCCCGAAACATATTTTGGCAAGTTATTCATAAATATTAGAAAAAGCAAAGGCCCAAGAACTGACCCCTGAGGTACCCCAGACACAATAGTATGAAGCTCGGTGTGAAGTGAAGAATCCAATTTATCCTCCCCATCAGAAATCCTGACATACTGCTGCCTTCCCAAAAGATAGGATCTGAACAGGTTCAGTACCACACCCCTCACACCATATCCTTCCAACTTAGCCAGAATTATATTATGGTCAATCTTATCAAAGGCCTTGGATAGGTTACATCTTGGGTTACATACAACTGCGGCACATTTTTCGCCCCCATTTCTGCTTGCATCTCTATTAACATGTCATTTATTAGTTCAAGTCAAGTTTCAAGTATTAATCAAAGTATCTATAATAATGTTCTGTTGGTACCCTGGAATTTGTTTTCAAAATCTATAGGTTTTCAAAGTCTAATTGGTGCATTATCTGATTTGATAGATACATACATATCATAAAATATCAGAAACATTTTAAGTTTGCACATATGCTAATAAAAGTATAGTATGGTTCATAAAGTCTGCAGCAAATGAGCTTACCGCCTACTGGGTATAAAGAAGCAGAGCGAGTGGTAGGCTTTATAACTTACCATTCCCTTTATTTGTAAAAATAGGGGCAGTTTACTACCTTTATTTATCAAGGCAGAGGGAAATGCTATAATGAAAAGTTGCTTAGAACTGAAAGCTTTACCTTTTCAAATAGGTATGGAATTATAGCTATGTTTAAAAACAAAACTGTCAGTAACTAGTATATTTTCTAAAATTTGTATAATCAATAAAAAGTCTTTTTTTTTGTTGCAAGAACTGCTAAAACCTCAGCTAAAACTAATCAAATTACTTAAATAGCACCAAATAAATAATAATAACGTTTCTCAAACTAAACAATTCTTAATTCAGTCATTATCTTGCTCCTCCTCTTGCTCATTATAATTTAAATATCTAAATCAATTTTGCTTATATACTATTTTTGAAAATAGGAGCCAGCTCCTTAAAAAATCAATTGCTAATAATGTTCCCTCCTGTGAAAAAATGGTAGTTTATGCTATATTATGTATGTTGGCTAGTCTCCCTAAAATTATTTTGGTTTTTACACAAGCCCTCCTTTATTGTAATTAGGTACATTTTAAACATTTGTCCTATTTGTCACAGACTTGTTGGACCCGAGGTTGGACCACACTGTATATTTGTAGACTAACTTTTTCTGGCAGTTCCCTACATATTTTTTTTATAACTTCTTAACTTTTCTTTTTGGTTAAATTATTATAAAAAAAAAACGAGCGAGTGTGCTAATACTCGAGACACTGATGCGTAAACATATCCTATATCCACATTGGTTGTGTAATTTATGCATTGCTTCAATAGCGTTTAACTGGATAATTTTTTAAAGCCCTTGGGATTTCTTATGCTTCACATATATTTGAGCAGCCCTCGTAAAGAGTATATTTCGTCTTCGTGACGTCTGAATATAGGCAACCACATATTTGGAATTGGTTGCTTATATTCTGGCGTTAGAAAGAGCACATTTTCCAAGAAAACGCTGAAGTAGCTACCCACTAATCACTGCGCATGGGTTATGATGTCACATCTTCTTACACACTTCCGTCTATTTTCCTGAGATATACCCTCATACCGCCGCGTAAGTTGTTTACACAAAAAATTTACGTATATAGGCTCAGATAGGCAATAGGACATTTTTTCACAATTTCAGATTTACCTACACATACTTCCCCTCCATTCATGCATAATCTAAATTCTTTTTAGAATTGAGAATTACCTACATTTATTTCCGAGTTTGTTTCTATCTACCGATAATAGCATCTGAATTGGCGGGGTTTTTATTGCAAGTAAAATAAAATGAGACTACCAGGAAGAGGAAGCTTTCTTGTTCTGGAATGGCGTCGGGGAATGCGTTTCGATTTGGGTCGTTGGAAGGAAACTTACCGACGCGACGTATCGTTTATGTGATGACACTAAAACAGAGCTATATCTGCCTATCTAATATTAGATAATATAGGAGAAAGAAGCGTATAGCGGGACGTAGTAGGTACATGGCAGCCGTGGGCCGAGGGGTAATCCGCCCGATAACCCGCTGAGGAAATTGTGTGCACACGACATCTCCTTAGCTAAAATCATCCCCTGAACATCTCCGATTATTGGCAGATAATATTTTTAAATTTTTTATCAAAAATATCCTGGTTTCATTACAGCAAAAAATATATGCAATAATCTTTAATCGTTTATGCAAACAGGTAATAACTCGGGTAATAATCATACATACATACATACGTATGTATACCTAATAAAGATTACAGAAAGCAGTGTACCTACCTGTTTATTCAAATGGGTGGACTGTCATTAAAAATGATTTAGTAACTGATGGCTTCATTTCTGCTATGGACATTGTTGTATGAATCCAACTTCAAAAATTATGCCTATACCTATACAGGCCTGACAAGTGACAAGTCACAATTATAGCCCCTTAAAGAAAGAAGATTTCGAAATATTGAGGTCAATATGACAGTTTATGGAGGGTTTCTCTAGTCTATTCGCTTGAAAGGCGAAATAATAAATCATTTAAAATTATGCAAATTAACCTCACGCGATACCTAGTAGGAGTCACAGTACCGCACAGTACATTAACAAGACTTGTTAATGTTCGTTGATTTTACACACAAAAAGTTGAAACAAGGTTATTCTTATGAGTAGTAGGTACCTATTAGCTTGGACTAACATTTATGGAAAATACAATAGCAAAGTTTCCAGAATATTGTATGTTGTGTAAGCTTTGACAATAGATCTAACTTTGATTTTTTTTATGGAAAGGGTGTTTTGGTCGAGTAGTTAGCTGAAGTTGAAAAGAGTTAGAAAAATAATTTTACAATATCTAAGTGGGTTAGTGGATAAGAAGCTTGGTAAGAAGGTAGGTAAGTATATTAAAATTTTCATTATAAAAATAGACTTTGCATAAGGATTTTTTTT
>MU183045.1:15503-45680 GCA_016904865.1 Pissodes strobi | reverse complement strand
TGTATTTTCCATTACAAATATTTTTAAAAAATGGCGACCTTGGGCGGATACACTCTATAAAATCTCCTTATAGAACGGCAGCAGAAATGAAACTGAACTGAGGGCGCGAGGCGGGGACTGGAGGACTTACGTCTGCGGACTATCCCATAACTCTCAGCACCATGCCTAAATTCACTTTTTACAGGCCCTCCGCTCGCTACGGGGGCTCAAGAAAAGGAAACTAACCAGGTGCTAACCCAAGACATACTCAAAATCAAGAAAAAAAACTGTTTAGAAATATAACCTTAAAAAAAATAAAAATAAACCGATGGGGTTTGAACTCGCGTTGCCGAAGTGAAGGCTAACCATGCAAACCTCTAGACCATCAGAGACATACAAACGATTTGTTACATCACGAAGTACATGAAAACAGCTGAGAGTTATGGGATAGTCGCCAGACATAATAGACTGGAGGAGCGTAGAGCGTCGACGCGGCCGCGCAACAGCTGACGAGACTCGGATGAAGTAATAATATTTGGTCCAATATGCACAATCCTTAATTTAAAGCAACCCTTATTTGTTTTAAATAATGGAGAGGTTTCGTATCTTTAAAGCGTGTGTTTTATATGGAAAAAATTCCTGCTATTACAAGGCAAATAAATACCCAAAAAAAATCAAACACACCCAATTATTCAAATTGAAGAAATTTTATTTCATCTTAAGTAATTTTTATTTAAAGCAAATCAATATTTATTAAGGTTTTTTTTTTCACATTTTTATCAGTGTAGTATGGTTTTATGAGTCCTTATGGCTGACATGAAATAAATTTCATTAAATTATATATGTTGGTTCAAAAGTTACATCTCTGTTAAGGGGCACTTATTTTTTTCCATGATAAATTAGGGTTATTTTGACCTCCCCTATACGCTCCTGAGGGTATGCCATATACTCACCGGACACCCTGTGCTTAATCCTGTACAAATTGAGATAAAAGCAAAATATATTCCTACGTGCTGCTAAAAACTACAATTTATTTTCTAAGCCGATTTTAAATGAAGAAAATTCCAGCCAGAGGTAGGTTTTCTATATATTTTTGTGCCAGAGTCAAATTAGCTATCATTTTATTCATGTTGCGTGTTCAAATGAATTGGTATGTACGACGCTCAGATAGGTTACTTGAACTATTTTTAATAGTGTGCCCATTACTCTTCTAAAATTGGAGGTAAGTGGTAAAAGGCAATAAAAAGGTCGTTAACCGTTTAAATTGATAGTTTTATTTTCGATAGCACGTTCAACTAGCTCAATACTTGCAACTAAACTGTTATTCGTTAAAAGTCGAGTTAAAAGTTGAGCAACGCTTTTTATTGTTAGCGTTTTAAACAACCAATACTGTTACATTTTCTGACGTGGGTGATTATTTTTTTTTTGCCTATTCAGAGTGGTATTAATTTACTGGCTAAATTTATACATTGAGGCTCAAAAGTGCCTGCCTTTTTCTGTAATTTTTTAAAGAGATTAGATGGGCGCATTTATGTGTTTTTTTTATGGAATTGTAAGGGCGAAATTGAAAATTTTTGGGGTCTACTTTACACAAGTTATAAAAAGAAAAATGCAAGTAAATGAACATAATAATATGTCCCTCGAGATTACCAAAAGTAACAATAAAACAATGTATGAACCTTAATTTGATCCTAAATTTCATTCCAGGGAAGCCTAGTGACATCTATTCCATTTTGTATCATGGACGTTTCCTATTCTAGTTATTTTATTAATTTATCATTAAAGTTTGTTGTTAGAGTTCCTTTTAAATTAAACTTCATTCATTATTCTTTAATTGTTTTATTTAATAAGCTTAATTACTTACACTTTAACAGATCAAGAATCAGCATTATTTATATGCAAATCCTCATGGTAAAATTTCGGCGAGTTTGGTTTTTGCAGCCATGGTTATGCGATCAGGAAATACAATGTCGAAATTTACTATCAAATCGCCTCTCCGCGATGGTTCTTTCGGATAGGGAAGTCCCTGCCCACTAATTATCTTAATTTTATCAGGCTTAATCACTTCATCTCTCATGTTTAGAGTAGTTCGACCGCCGGCCAAAAGGGGTATTGTCACAGTGCAACCACAAAGGGCGTCCTTCAAGGACACTTTAGCAGTATATCGTATGTCGCTTCCTTCTCTTTTAAATATCGGATGGGGTTTGTCCCTAATTATAAAAACTACGTCAGCAGGAATTTTGTTTGGTCCTTGGTCCCCTTCTTTTGGAAATGTTATTTTTGTTCCAGATTTCCAGCCTGGTTTCACATCTATGTTTAACATTTTGTCTTCTTTTTGCAGTTTTCCATTGCTTTTTAAGACTTTTTTAGTAATTTTCATGGTTTTAGAGCATCCAGTTAAAATGTCTTCTAGAGGTATGTACAGATCGTGTTCAACAGAAGGATCTTGCCCTCTAGGAGAAGATGTGGATGCTCGCGATAATCTATTGGAAGATTGGTCGAAAAAAGAGGTAAATATTCCAGATTCGTTACCAAAAGAAAATAGCTCCTCGAATGGGTTGGCGCTGCCAAAAAATTGAGCAAATGTGGCTCTTGGGTCTCCATGAAACGAATAGAAGGTGCTACCGTCTTGAAAGGTTCCACCACCTCCAGGTATACCTCCTTTTAGCCCTTCTTCTCCATACTGATCGTAAATATCTCGTTTTTTCTTGTCGGATAGAACTTCGTAAGCTTCGGCAACATCCTTGAATTTTTCTTCAGCATCGGGAGATTTGTTTTTATCTGGATGATATTTTAAAGCCAGCTTTCGATACGCTTTTTTAATTTCGTCATCTGAGGCGTTTTTGTGAATATTCAATATAGCGTAATAGTCTTTTCCCATTTTTTTTAAATTGATGTGAGCACTGACAGAAGATGTCAAATAGCGACTCCCAGTTTTGTGTCATCTTGTCCTTGTCTCGAATAAAGCTGGATTTATAGATTGACATAATATACCTACGCATTAGTCATAGCATAGCATAGCATAAGCACATTACAATAAATGGTCGATTTATAAATGTACTTGTGTTATCTTGCGCCTGAGCTGTAAAGCGAAAATAATCAGCCATTTCTTTGTTTTCATAACCTTACAAGTTTTGTTCCAATTTTTCAAAGAACTATAGTATTTTATAGAATTTTATGCGAGGGGTGAACCGCTGCCAAATATTTATACACCTGATTACACATGATTGAGTGACTACACGGACTTCGCCTGATATTACACAGAATTCACCGAAGATTACACGGACTTCACCTCAGATTACACATGCTTTACAAGATTACACAGATATCATAGAGTTTATCTCGAGGTTTATCTATGATTACACTGGATTACACAGATTACACATATGAATGCACAGACTTCACACTTATGTGAATATACGTATTTAGTAAATTATAGCAACTATTATTCGTTTAAAAAAGGAGCAGTTCTAAATTATTTCAATGTCTTTAATTAAAATAAAAGTCAAAAAAATTAAATCATACAACAAATATTATCAAGAGTAACATAATTTTTTTGGTGAGATAAGTAACTAGCTAACTTAAGCAGTTTAATTCAATTAATAGCTTAAGAAATTACAGCTTCAAATTATTCTAATGTCTAATATAAAACAAAAATTTCCATACGACTAAATTATTGCAATTTAGGTCCGGAAAAATAATATAAAATAAATAATACCTACTCGTAAAAACAATAAACAATAGGTTTAACTATTGCCAACCGAGTTGCCAACTTATTAACAAAAAAACGTAACTAAACTAAAACTTATGTAGTACAAAGTTGCTAAAATGATGGTATCTATGTCAAAGAACCAAAATACAATTTAAGTCAAACTTACATAAATATTTGCACATAATAATATAATGAATTTTCGGGAAGCAGAAATAATATGCTTTTTTCCATTTTACACATACGGAAATAAAAAAATATATTCATTGGGAAGAAAACGGAGTGAGGTAGTATCTGTTAAGTTACGTATTTAATTTTTGTTTATAATGTCTTTGAATTTGTAACAGGCCACTTCTGGTAATTTGGAAGGGAGCGTTTCCAACCAAATCTAGATATAGGGCCATAAAATATATAATTAGAATGAACAATGTCGACGTCGTCGTCTGATCTGGGCCAAATAAATTGTCCTAATTTAGATTTCAAAAATTTTAATTTAAAATATTCGCTAATGACTTCTTCGGTTACTCTTCCTAGGTACCACTGATTATCATAAATAACAGCGTAGTATTTCTCCACAACAATTTTAATATTAAGTGGAACTCTAACTTCCGTAGGGTCTTCACTCGGGTCTTCACGAGGGGTTAACCGCTGACGAGAATGTGTACACTAAAATACCATATTTGACAAATAATACCAAAAATACCAGAAAATACCAATATTATCACTCTTACCACAGACCCCAATGTGTCGTTTCGGCTTTTACCAACTATTTTCAAAGTGTGTACAAAGGCTCCCACCAGCCTGCAAATATTGATCCGTTAATGCAGTATTCCGATAGCATTGACATTTCACCAATAACTACTGACGATATAGTTGCAGCAAGCAAAAAACTTTAAAACAAGATCACCTCTGACCCCCACTTCATTGTTAGAGACTGTTCCATCGTTTTATGCGAGCCACTGTATCATATCTTCAATCTGATCCTGGAACTGGGCATATTTCCGGAAACCTGGAAGGTTGTAAGAGTCTGTCCCATTCATAAGAAGGGCGATCGAATAGTTATTGAGAATTATCGTCTTATCTCCATCTTATGTAACTTCTCCAAAATATTCGAGATTGCCCTGTACAAATTTTACCAACATCTTTGTCATTAAATTGCTTTATTACTCCTTCGTTAGAACAAGGCTGGATTATGGATCACTTGTATGGTGTCCGTGGTATGATTGCCACATTGATTCGTTGGAGGCTGTGCAGAGGCGATTTCTCAAGCATCTTATGTTCAGAGAGGACGGTAGGTATCTACCCAGACAAAGGGTTTCATCATTACCTTTTGTTGTCTAGATTCAGGGAACTGTCGCTGTCTGCGCGCAGAGACTCACAATCGCTGACATTCCTGTATAAGCTTCTCAATGATGTGATCGATTGATTGCCCCTTTTTTTTGGAAAATATACCATTTAATGTACCGCGTTTAAGAGCTAGACAACAACCCGCGTTCAGTCTGAGATTGGAGAGATCTAATATTCCATACCAGAGCCGCATTTATAACATGTGCAAAAATTTCAATCTTGTATCAAACGCCGCGCCGATCATTTACATACCAGCAGCTTGTCTAACGTCCTGAAATATCTGCGTGAGGCGTCTGGTTTCCCACCTTAACTGTATCTCCACATTCTTCATCTTCATTTTTCATCTGCATTTCCCTTGTTTTCATTCCTTACTTGTTTGTCACTTCTTATTTTGGCTTCATTTGTTTTTTTAGTTTCCTATCTTTCTTTGCGTTATTCGTAAAGTTCTTGATCGGTTTTGTTCCCCTGCATTCCTTAGTTTTAGTCTTAATTTAATTTGCTAGTTTATTTTTATTATAACTATTATTTATATTAGGTATATTTGATTATTTTTTCTTTGTGTAACAACATTTTTGTGAATTACTTCTTCTTAATTTGTATGGGAATTTCCTGTAATTGGGCGTTTGCCTGTTGGAAATAAAGAGCTTATTATTATTATTATTATTACCATTGAAATTTTTCTCCGAATGTGGCTTCTTGTATATATTACTTTTAATTATGGTAGATTAAGCATTGGATAGTGGGCAATTATCGATTATCGGGATCAAGCAAAAATTATGGTAGATTCCGATAATTATCTAGCATTTGGCAACACTGTTTAGGACATCGAACGGGTAGTTGCGACGTTGTGACATGTACCTTGTGAATTATGCATAGTTATTGCGCATGTTAAATAATTGTACACAAATACCATAAGGATTACACGGACTTCACTACTATTTCACAGATTACACAGGATTTCACTCCAAGATTTCACGGATTACACTAGATTACTCGTTGATTACACATGGATTACACATAAGTACATGCAGATTTCACATGATTACACATAGATTTCAAGATTTCACATGATTACACGTAGATTACACATGATTACACAAAATCTTTACACCAGATTACACCAGCGGTTTACCCCTCGGTTTTATGTATATTAATTTATAAATCCTTATCATTTTCAAAAATAAAAAGCATACAAGGAGAAGAAACACCAAATTTAAATGAGTATCGCGTATGTCATTCTCTCATCTGTTCGATGTCAAGTAAAAAAAGGTAAATACAATAATTAATAGGCAAGGGCGACGCCGTCGCCACCTTGTGAGCGGGGGGACCAAGGTTGAAAAGAAATTTTAATGTTTGTTATGTTAATATAATAGATAGCTTTTAGTGCTTAGGGTGGGGCAACTGCCGTTGGATGAAGCATTTATCACAAGTAAGTCACAAAATAGTTTCTTAAAAATAGTCCATTTAAAAACATTGATAAACTTGTGAATATATGGATATACGACCTTTAGGTAAATAATTAACAATAGCAGAGAAAGAGTTTTTCTGTCTCTGAACTTTGTGAACATAAAGTGAGACGCAAGAGCGCAAGGTTCTTAGCCATCTGCCCAAGAATAAGGCTCCGGGGCCTGATACCATCCCTTATATTCTCCTCAAAAACCTACCCAACAAAGCCCTTGTACATTTTATGCATATAGTGAACGCTATGCTACGCTTGCAACATTTTCCTAGTTCGTGGAAGATCGCGCGGATAGTACTGTTTCCTAAACCCGGGAAAGACTTGAAGCTGACGAGCTCGTACCGCCCAATCTCATTGCTGAACACAACGAGCAAATTTGCCGAAAAGCTCATACTGTCCAGATTCAATGAGGCCGCCCTGAGCCTCCGTATATTGCCGGACGAACAGTTCGGTTTTCGTGGTGGGCATGGCACTAACATGCTTGCCGCGAGAATCGTGCATGACATATATGAGGGGTTCAATGAAGGGCATTGCACCGCCTTATTGCTTCTGGACATTGAGAGGGCGTTTGACCGAGTATGGCATAACGGCCTGTACCTATTATAAACTTTTTGTAAAACACGGCTTTCCGCTGCATCTGGCAGCTTTGGTCGTGTCATACTTGGCCGGGCGCTCCTTTTCGGTACGCATCGGCAACTCAGACTCAACCTTGAGACCGATTCAGGCCGGTGTCCCGCAGGGAACAGTGCTATCACCGCAGCTATTCAGCTATTACATAGCAGATCTTCCCTCCCATCCTCACTCATCCTTGGACGCGGCAAACAACATTGCTGCCTATATGGCACTGATCAGTCAGTATCATACCGACTGGAAGATTAAGTTAAATGCAGCGAAAACCGAAATGGCCATTTTCACCCGAAAATACAAAAATACTGAAGCCCTTCCCATCCTGATAAATAACATCCCCATCCCTCCCAAATCCAAAGTAAAATACTTAGGAATCATGCTTGATAGGAGGCTGACGTTCATCGAATACGTCTCCTATATCAGGAATAAAAATGTCTTAATTTGCGATAGGCTAAGGCCCCTTTATTAGGCATGGTTCCTTCCTGAGTCCTGCCAATAAAATAACCCTCTACCTGTCAATAACCAGACCCTTCCTCATGTATGGCGCACCGGTTTGGAGTTTTATCTCGGATCTTCAAATGCAAAAGCTGCAAGTCATCCAGAATCGGCATTTAAGGGCTGCCTTTTCGGCGGGCTGGTATACTAGAACCGCAGATCTGTACGCGTGGTCCCACGTCGACTATGTCAGGGAATATGTGGATAAACTCGCGTGCAGATTCTTCGAGCACGGTATCCGCGGCTCGCCGAAGACCGCCAACATAGCCGACGCAAAATTCGATCCGAATCATAGAGCCAAACACGGGCCCATACATAGGAGAACAACATTCTTTTACCTCGATCCTAGACCTCCTTGAATAATATCCCCAATTCCCAGAAATTCCCACCCTCACTCACCCCTAAAACCCACCCTGCTACTTTTCGGTCAAACGAAAGTAGCAGGAGCACAGAAGGTGCCCATCCCGCACAATCGATACTATCCCAAAATAAGCTCCACCCACTATGACCCAAAAAGCATGGTGGGCGGGGCTTGCTAAGGGACTTGCTCCGGCAAGTGTAGCATGGCTACACTTCGTCAGGAATGCTTCTAACAACTGTTAGATTTCACTCCTCATTAAAGCTATCCATCGATAGCTTTAAACACCTATGAATGTAAGAATGAATGAGAGGATGAAAGCGTGAGTGTAAAACCAGTGAACCGTGACATGGGGTTTTTCAAAGTGCTTTTTCCCCATATTTACCTTCCCTCATCCTCCTTCCCCATTGAAAACAAGCCACCTAGCTCTATTGCCATCTGTTTGTAATGTCTTACCGTAAATCACTTGAAGGGCATCGCCCAAGTAAGTCTGACGTCAACAATGCATTGCCACTTGCCTGTTGTAAATATAGACTGGGCAGTCAAACAGCCCTCTTTGCGCGCTTTATATCTGTGTGAGGTACGTAGAAGCATCTATTGTAAGATGCAGGCGTCCCGCCAGCTATGTATTGTGTAGTATTAGTTTATGTAAGATACGTATAAGTGTCTAAAACTCTGTTTTAATGAACCAAATAAATGTTATTGATTGATGATTGACTATATTTTATATTTGGATAGGAAATTTTATTTGCTATTCAACCATGTATCACAGGAACATTATGTTGTTCTACTTGTCGATCCAAAAGGTCCATCATCAGGAAATTTTAGCCCTTCATACGACCTTTAAAAATAAGACAATTTATGATAAATTGAAATAAAATAAGTTTGACACATTGATAAGTATCAATCGTATTCTAACATTATTGTTTGCTAATGCTACCTTGGAAAAAAAATTTACAAATTTCTAATAGATGACTGGTGGTAAGCTGTGTTTGTATTTTTGACGTACATGCCAATTTTTAATTCATTTATTTTTAATTATTCATTTGTTTACTTATTTATTTTCCATATCATTTTACATTGTGAAAGTTCTTAAGGGTCTAGTGACCATAGTTATTATATAGGGCCTTTCAAACTCGATGAACTATTAGACATTTCTGGAGATCCAAAAAAGATATTTCTTTCAAATTTTGGTTGGTTTCTACGTAAAATTCTAAGCCGAATTGATGTATCATGCCCTATCCGCAAAGTTATTAGTTTCGGAGATGGATACAAATGAAAATCGAACTTCCATATTTTAGACAATTTGAGAATGAGAATGAGAGAAAACGGTTGTAGAGACAAAAACTCGATTTGCATTTCCTATCGTAATTTTCAAAGAGTTATCGCATGGTAACAGCTACAGAGAGTACCAGTGGTACCATTTTGGTACTATCCTTGGTGCCTTTTTTATGGTACCATCCGGTAGCTCTTTAAAAGTTAAGATAGGAGAGTGCAAATAGTTTTTTTCTTCAAACGTCAGTAAATTCGTCATTACTCGACTGTGTAGGCGGCCGTGAAATTTCGTTTTTCCTCCGCCGGAGCTTTACTTTTCACTTTTCCGCCGGCGGAGGTAAAAGTGTTGTCATAGCAACATAGATACAATACAAGCAGACAACAAAATAAGCGTCAACAACTCAAGATTTATTAAACTACAATTTGTATTTATCACTCAATTTGTGACTGCATTTCTAAAAATAACTAATTTAGGAACAAATTGGTTATTATTTAATCGAACTTACTCAATAACTGCTTATCAATACGGAATTAAAACGCAATCGGAGACGCATTCGTAAAAAAATAATTATTGTTGACAGTGTCCACTGACAGCTTTATGTTACATTATATTCACCGACACCAGTCTAAGCAAGGCCACCTACGACCGTCTAAGCCGCCTTGCGAAACCATTTATCTTCAATAATAATTAGATATTATTACTATTAAAAAGAGATGTTTTTGCATTAATTTGTCGACATTTGAAGAAAAAACAGCATATTTTATTTGGAGGAAAAGTTACTTTTCATGGCTTGCTCTCTATTACCAGCCTCACTCCGTTCGGCTGTTAAACACGAGCGCGCCATGAAAAGTATCACTTTTCCTCCATATAAAATAATATACTATTTTTTTCATCTCCCACCATTTTCTTTCTGTTTGTACCTGACCAAATACTTGATTTTCATGTGTTCCTAACTCCTAAACTAATAACTTTACGGTAGGATTATGATGATACATCAAGTAGGTTAGAGCTTTACGTAGTTTCCAAACGTGTTAAAAATGTATCGGGTGTTTCCGACGGACATTCGGGATTTCGGAACGATTTCCGATGGATTTCGGAATTGGCATGGTTCTATTGGTCTTGTTATATATTTATGCAATGATTAAAAAGTAACTAAACCATAAAATTAAAATCGATATGCTATAAAAAGTAATAAAATAAAACAAATAGGTAATTGTTGGTATTAGCGTGTGATGGACAGTTTTTTCTGAACTTTTTTGCATACCCCCTATTTTTGGGTACTAGAACACGAATCCAAATTTTTTTTTCGTCGGTTTTTTTTCGGAAAAATAGATTTTCAATTTTCCGGTTTCTGAAATTATCGCCGATCTTTACGAAATTTGGCATAATGGGAGATTTTGGGATCCTCATCACGAATGTAAAGTCAATTCGATCGGGCGAAGTTTCGTTTGTAAGATATTCATCTTTAAAGTTCAAAACCATATTTGCACGATGAATGTAGCATTTTGGTAGATTTTGGAACGCTCATCACAAATCTGAAGTCAATTCGAATGGGCGACGTTTCGTTTTCGAGATATTCATCCTCAAAGTTCAAAACCGTTTTGTCGCGGTTTCCCCTTCTTTTAATTGAAACCAATATATTTAAATCACTTTATAGGTTTAAATGATTAAAAGAAAGGAAATTTTCCTGCGTTAACGCAGAAAAAAAATGGTTTTCAAATTGGAGGATGAATATCTCGAGAACGAAACGTCGCCTAATCGAATTGAGTTCAGACGCGTGGTGAGCATCCCAAAGTCTATCAAGATGGCATATTTCGTGAAGATCAGCGATAGTTTCAGTAACTGGAAAATTTGAAATCTATTTTTCCAGAGAAACCGACAAAAAACTTTGGATTCATGTTCTAGGACCCAAAATAGGGGGTATGCAATAAATCCTAAAGAAATAGTCCAGACGGTAATACCAATAATTACTAAAAAATTTAAGAAATGTTTATATTATCAGAAGAAAAAAAAATTAAAAACCGGTAATAGTGCTCAGGTTGTTCAAGAATTTAGACATGTTACCACTAAGGATTTCGAGAAATCCGTTTGGATTTCAAATAGTATTTCGGGATTTCGGATATGATGTCGCAATTTCCGATAGATTTCGGGATTCTGGAGTGATTTTGAAAGGATTTCGCGGGATTTCGGAATAAAATCTACATCAGCGACTGAGCCGCTCCTCTGGTGTTTCGTTCAAAGTAAGAAAATTGATACCAGGTACGGGCAGATCTGGCATTACCGCGATCGTAAAATTAATTTCAAACCATAAATCAAGTCTACTTTGACCACACCACACTTTTCATTATATTATGATATCGCAAAGAAGAGCATTTGTTTAATTGTAAATTAAATACTTTTTAGTTCTTCGTTGCAATTTCGGTTGCAATATCTCTTTTCTTAGGCATTTGGGGTATGCAATAAAAAAACATGGAAAGAGCCAGGGCCGTAAAAAATTCTTTGGGTCGAAACGCAGGAAAACATCATGTGACACTTACACGGTTGAAGTTTCCTTTCAAATATGAAATGTATCTAGGTCCATATTCAAAAAAGTGATCTGATAGTGATATCTCAAATAATATTAAATGTGAATTTAAAAAAACCAGTGATATCATGTTGAGTACCATGTTGTAGGTTTCTTCTCGTTTAAGTTTCTTGACACGCGTCCATCATTTTCGACTTATTAGGATATCTATTTACACATTTAACTTCTGTGAATTGGTATTATGAATGACCATAAAAAGAGCAACTTTTGTCGTCTAATTTAATTGACCTTATAACTCTTACGATTTCCCAGATAGCAATAGTGGTGGCGAAATATTTACATTTAAATTATAATGAGTACATTTCAAATTAAACCACCTTTCCTTTGTTGAACTTTCTACTGGAAGATCGGCGTTTTTCTTTGTCCTAGGCTACACACATGGCTGCCT
Source organism: Pissodes strobi (assembly GCA_016904865.1). Taxonomy (NCBI): domain Eukaryota; kingdom Metazoa; phylum Arthropoda; class Insecta; order Coleoptera; family Curculionidae; genus Pissodes; species Pissodes strobi. The sequence goes on along the minus strand of MU183045.1, from coordinate 33,458 downwards.
TGCTTTTGCTTTGAAATAATAAAACGAATTGTGACAACTTTGTATTGTAAAATATGCTTCCTATATTGTCAAACTTATAGTACGACCTGAGACAGTGAACACTGTAGCATATTGTATAATGTCTATTAAAACAAGCATGATATGCATTTCCTACGAGTACGAAATCATATATACAAGCAGGAAATGGTTATACCGTGCGACTTTTACACTATGCATGTCTGTCCCTGTTTTTATTTTATGGGATATATCGGTATTATCGGTAGATGGGCCAGTCACCACAGATTTCAAGTGAAGTGAAAAGTTCGAAATAACTAATTGCCATATTCTTAAAAGTTTGGAATAATATTGAGGAACGTAAAAAAATAATAAATCTAGTTAAGCAACCTTTTCTGGTCCCCGGAACATTGTTAAATTAACCAAAAACGCACACTTAACATGGGATTTTGGCACTTTTAAAAAATTTTACTATGTTATTTTTGAAGTTAAAAGAAGTAGCACTTAAATGGGACACTTTATTCCTCAAGTACCGGGTATCCTCGAAAAGGGTTTCCAGAGTCGAGTAAAAATAATATATTGTTTACATGGAATAATTATTATGAAGATAGGGATCGACCGATATCGGTATCGGTATATCGGCCTTCTTGACACACGCACGTTAAAAAAATGTATATTTAAAGTTAAGCTTTGGCAAGTTATAATGTAACAAAATTAAGCTTTCTGCTCTTTTTGGAGTTAGACGACTTCTTGCGCTTTTGTAAACATTTCCAGCTGAAGAAAACAGCTGTTCACTAGCACCACTACTTGGCGGGGGTGCTAAATATATTATTGCATCAACTTTATATATTAATGGAAAAATGCCTTTTTTGCACCCACCAAGTCAATGGATCTTCATTTCTTGATATTTTTTCCAATTTAACTTACATTTTAACATTAACAATTTTATTTATATTTATCATATGAGTCCTTTTCTTATGGCACTGATTTACTTGCCGCCATACCGGTAAGTTCTTCAAACGGTATTTGACTTTTATTTTTGCCTTACTAGGAACTTTTTTTTTTCTACAGTAGGTATCCGATATTCCAAAATGTTTGTTTTTTTGACCTTAATTTTTGTATTTTTTAAGTACCCTGTACCACTTATCTATCCTTAATCTGCTATTATCAAATTTTTTTTCAAGCATCAAATTTTATCAAGAATATTTTTTTTTTAGAAACCAATAATAAAGAAGTTTCCCGTAGTTCTTTGGACACACCGTATATCTAATTAAATTAATTTTCATAAAATATGCAAACCTTATATATATATGTAGTAAAAAGTAATTAGTTACAATTTGGAAGGATATTTGATGATATACAAGGTGATATTAAAAAGTTACATTTCTAACATACCATCAGGAAAAATTCTGATAGCAAAGTGAATGCTTGTCATAATAATTTAATAGCCGTACTAGGATGTAAGCAGTAATTTTACATTTGACATATTCTCGATTTCATCTAGAATATACGTAGATTCAGCAAAATGCTTTTTTGTGCCTGCTAAGGCAAATCAGCTTTGTTTTATTTTTGTCAATAAATTTAATAAACGTCAGTTTTATGTTTATTAAAATAGGAAAATTGTTTTTTGCAGTTTTGCTCGAACTTTTATTTTTTATGATACTTACTAATTCTTATTAAAATATTTCATAACTTTTAAATTTTTATTATCTTCGGAGCTGTAAAGCTGATTCCTCTTCTGTCTTAGAACGTCGCATTAGCAACGCTTGAAACAGGAATGAATCAAAAATAGCCCAAACTAACCCAAAATATTAGATATGACTAGTGTTTATATTTTAATGTTTTGTATACCTACAGTCTAAGCTATTTTAATTTGTGCACAAGATAATAAGTTTAGAGAAAACCTATAAATTATTAAATAATCAGACATTACTAAGAAATTTTGATAACATGTACAACGCCTATTATTAGCCTAAAGTCTCAGAAAATTGATTAGCCTCGCGCATGAATTTGTTCTTGAAAATTGCATCATTATTTGAAGGGAAATCATGTGATCTACTGTATAGGAATGTTAAAACATTTCATCAGAAAATTGAGAAATGCTCATATAAGAACTTTAATAACTTTTTAATGGACTATTACAACTTACAACCATTTTTCTGATAGCAGTGAGTTTGGATGTTTAGGAACATTAATTAAAAATATCAAATTTATAACCATCCAAAAGGTTGCTAAAATATGAATTTATATTCCAAGGATAGCGTTGTCTGAAGCCATGCCAAGTAAATTATATAATGATGCAATTACATGACTTTCATGCACGGTCAATATCCCACAAATTTAATATATTCCAGATAATTCATTTAGAGAGCTAATATATTATCTTAATCTTTTGAATGGGGGCCATTCTTTTCATCATAAATCCAATATTAATATGAAGTCAAGCGATTTCTCAGTGGCGTCAAGTTGTTCTTTGTCCTAGCCAGAGGCGTACGGTTTTAGATTTTTTTTTCGTGCAAATTGTATACATGCGTCTAAATGTTGATAATTCATTGCTTATTAAGAGATACATATAATTTATAATGTTAACTATGATCAAAAAAACGAAATCAACTGCAGGGCTGACCGTGTCCTCGTTAAAACTTGTTCACAATTCAGTCGATATCCACTATAGTTATCGACGTTTTTATTTTTCAACGTTTGGGAACATTTTAAAAAAATTTTTATATAACTTTTTAGCCAATTATATAATTGTCTTTTAAAATGGATTTTTTCTTTGCAAGTGAGTTAGTCCTTTTTGTTCAGAGTTGCTGATTTTTTTGAGTTAAATACTAAAGTATATTATTATTATGTTTAATCTCGAGATATTATTTTTAAAACATTTAACATAATACATGCCTACATAATGTATAACAAAGTCAACTTAAATTCTGAAAGAAAACAAAATACATAAGTGAAAGTGAAAAAACGAGTCTTAAATGAAAATTAAAACTAATGATAATTTTAATCTAATAACATGTAAGGTGACTGGTTAATTCATTTAATTAAGGTTTGATGTTTTTATTGAAACTTGTGATGGGCGGTAGGTAGACACCCAACGGGTAGGTAAATAAAATTTGGGTATATACCTGGTATATACCAACAAGATGTCGGGTATATATAAATTTAAGTATACAGGGTGAAACAAATTCGCTTCTCACTATTGGGATCTTGTAAACGGTAAGAGATACAGCAAAGTTTAAATTGGGGCAAAGTTGCGTAATTTAAAGGTCATTGTTATGCCGTTGAGAAATTGAGAAAATTCCAACTACTTCCGGAGATATCCGTAATAAACCGAAAATCAGCTATTTAATTTTTATTTTTTCCTGACTTTATTTCAAGATATAATATAAAATGAATTTAACATTATTATTGCCACTTTTTCTCCTTTATAAGATGGCAGTATCAAATTTTAAATATGACGTTTCGTGTCCGGGCCCCCATCATCAACTTCATTTTTTTAAATACGGACCTGGATTTTTTATTTAACTTTTTAGAAGCCTTTGGCCTCCTTAAACCAACGATGTATTACACTTATCAATAAATCAACAAATCTAGATTTTTTCCATAAGAGATAATGCGTTAGACAGAGATGGGGCGATCTTTTTTTACATGATTTCACTTATGAGAATATTTGTTACCGCTATTAGACAAGTGTGATACATCGTTGGTTTTGGGGGACCAAAGGCTTCTAAAAAATGAAATAAAAAATCCAGGTCCGTATTTAAAAAAATGAAGTTGATGAAGGGGGCCCGGACACGAAACGTCAGATTTAAAATTTGATACCGCCATCTTATAAAGGAGAAAAAGTGGCAATAATAATGTTAAATTTATTTTATATCATCTCTTGAAATAAAGTCAGGAAAAAATAAAAATGAAATAGCTGATTTTCGGTTTATTACGGATATCTCCGGAAGTAGTCGGAATTTTCTAAATTTCTCAACGGCATATCAATCACCCTTGAATTGCGCAACTTTGCCCCAATTTAAACTTTGCTCTATCTCTTACCGTTTACGAGATCCCAATAGTGAGAAGCGAATTTGTTTCACCCTGTATAACCATAAAATTTCGGGTATAATGTTACGGTTAAAATTTGTGTGTTTATTTTAACATGTTTAATTGTTATTTTGTTTAAAATTACTATACATTTTTTAACATGTTTATTATTTGTTTGTGTTTATTTCGATTTATTTCGATTTTTTAATTATTTTTTTTATGTATAAATGGCTTATTTTAACAACAGTTTGTTCGAGTATCTTAAATTAACAAATTAAGTATACACTGGGTATGGTACCTATTTACCTTGCTATTTACCCAAATTGCAATGTACCCGATATTTACCCATTGGGTATATATTGGGTACAAAACAAACCTTGGGTATTTACCCAAATTTCAATATACCGGCTATTTGCCTATCACTGATTGAAACATATGAAAATATTCCATCTCCTCCTGGCCGATTAAGAATTTTTCATGTCTTGTTCAGTTGCAGATCTAATTTTATTTATAGATTGCTGTCCACCAATTAATAAAATATGTTGTAAATTAAGGTAATTTGATAATTTTTTTAAGATAATTTAATTTCGTTATGAAGACACGACATGGTAATAATTAAAAATTAGTTTATAAATCACTGTGATAAATCGCGATATGAAATATTATTTTAAATCACATCAACCGTGTTTTCATTAATTAAAAAATAAAAAGGTTTTCACAGATCGGTATGTATATCTAGTAATAGGTGGTCAATTTTAATTTATTTAACTTGATCTCGATATTTGTTTACACAGCATGGTGGGAACATTGGTTTTAATATCGGCAGAAAAAACAACCGTCACTTGAAAATTATTGTTGCAAGTAATCGACCTATACCCTTCTGATATTTAGTATCATATCCTGTATTTAATGTTTATTACTCCTTGTTTATAAATATCGAACTATTACCACGATATATAAATAAATATATGTTTGTACTCTGCTATTACTACACTTGCTATCAAGAAATTGATTTAATATTTTTCAGTTATAATGGGACGCAATCAGTCCTACTTTTTGCAATAAATCATTATCAATGCAATGATTTCTAACAATAAAGAATAACAGTAATATTCTTTACTTATTTAACTAGTTGGTTTCCGTGACCTTGTTCGGCATTTTAGGAGTTAAGATTGCTCCCCCTTGCATTATATTCTCAAATATGCAAAAAATGCTATATGTACTAAAAATAAAATAAAATTGGCGTGTTTCACGGTTTTTCAAAATACCAAATACTTTTTGATATAAAAAAATCAGTGCGTGCTTAAGACCACACGGCAGAAGTGAAGTGAAAACTTTAACAAGAGGAGATGAATATTATAAAATACAAATATTTTTTTGTGTTCTATATTCACAAGGTAATAATATTTACAATACATACAATTCTATCTATGAAAAAATCACTTAGGTAAACTTTGTCCCGATTGATCTCCATTTCTGTCATACTCTAAGAATGAAATAATAGGTTTATGATACTGAAATATGAAATAAATAATTTCGAGTGGTCTATTTGCTATAATATCTAAAAATCTCCGTCAAGCTAAAGTAAAATTTTACCTCGAAATCTCCCATCAAATCGGCAGAAACCACAGCTTACGCCTCTTTCAGACGATACGCATTTTAGCCGGTCCGGTTTATTGTAGTCCAGTAGTAGATTAAACTAATTGTCACAAGGTTTTAATGCACCACTCACGTTAAAACCAATAAAACCGGACCGGCTATAATCCGTATTGTCTGAAAGAGGCCTTATATAGGTTGAAAAATATGTCGAAATTGTCCGATCCTGGCCAGTTTCCCGGGATTCAAATTGTTTTAAATGAGAATTCAGGCAAATAAATCTACATATTTACTTATCACAGTGAATATAATAGATATCAATCAATTAATTTCTGATCCTGATGACCTATTTTTCTGGCCTCCAAACGGGTTTCAATGAGATTTCGAAAAATTAATTGCTTCATATTTTTAACTTAAACCTTATGTCACAATATTTGAAGACGTATTTCTTCAAATTTCCCATAGTGCATTAAAAGCGAAGCACGTAAAATTGCCAAAATATTAAAAACTTTCGAAATTTTAGCGGAAATTATAAAAACCTCGGATCATTTTTCATTGAATTTTTGCACGTTTCACTTTAACTTCGATTTTTTTAGGTATAGCGTTTTTATAGCAGAAATAGGGCAGTTTACGAATCTGGGATGGAGTTTCTGAAAATAGCTATGTGTTGGCATTTCTAAAAAAAATTAAAACCTTTATTTTTGGACCTAGAAATTGAAGTTTTTACATTTTGCTTCAAAAGTCCATTTCGCGACATTTTCGAAACAGAGAAGCATTTAGCGAGTTTTTCGCCTAGAAATTCCCTATCGAACTGTTGTCTCCGTTTTTTGGATTCTCGCAACTTTTTCGGCGCTAGAACGACCCAAAGTTTCATAAATATACACGCCCTAAAAAAAAATAATCCCCTTTTTCCGATTCTCGCCAGTTTCAATAGAGTTCCTAAAAATGTCATCAAAATTAATTAATTATGTGTGTATCAAAGGAAAGTTTTGAAAATCGCACATTTGGCGTAATAACTCAGAAACGGAAAATCGTATCGCCAGCCGGCGATTATGCTGTCCCCACGTGTTGCCAAAAAAGGTGCCAAATTCGAAAACTATACTCTAAGCATTTTGCATGAAAAATGCTAAATATCTAAAAATACCCGAACGAGCGTTACATAACCGAGCCTGACGCGTGACGGCCCAGTATCGTACACTAACCAGGAAAAAGTGTGCTTAACGCGCTAAAAGAAGTTTTTACTTCAAAAATATTTGAATTTTTAAAGGATTGACTCACTTAGGGAAATATCGGGCTTAATGTTCTTAAAGCCCGGGATTTACATAATATTTATTCTTATATATTTACGAGTATATTTATTAGAACGCATGAATATATCACATAATATGACACATTTATCTAACAATAAGGCACTTTTATAGTAAAATGTATTTAATTATAGTTCGCAAAATAACAAACAATAATAAAAAATGGTTTCATAGGGAAATATTTACTTACTTCAATGAGAAAGATTTTTAAAGTGAAAACTTCTTTAGGCACGCTCTGCACTTTTTTTTGTGGGGGTAACGCTTAGTGATGAGCAAATGCAAGATCAAGACCGGGTTAGGCTTGGTCTTGGTCTTGGTCTTGCATTTATGGTTTTGGTCTTGGTCTTGCAGGGTAATAAGTGGTCTTGGTCTTGGTCTTGCAGGGTCCAGTCTTGGGCTTGGTCTTGCTGCAAGACTCTTGCAAGTCTTGCACTGTTTTGGTAGATTTTTACTGGTGACGATTTATAAAGAATCTTAAAAAAGTTTTTCAAGCCCTTTAAAGTAAATACATGTTTAAAGAAAGGGATAGTATTTGCCAGTATGAAATTTTTGGTTTTTCAATATTAAGTTTCACAATGACAAATTTTGACTAGTAAATCAGGTAGTTAATTTTTTGAAGTAGAAATACTCAAAAAACGAGTTAAGGAATCACTTGTTTAAATTTGTCCGTGTAATATTGGAACATCTTGTGTATTTACAGTTATAAATTGCGACGTTAACACAAGAACTATTTTATTTAAACCTGCATTTTATTTTTTAATACATGGTTGCCCATAATTGAGTTAAAATGTAAATATTTATATCTCTTGATAATCTGATGCAGTTAATCTCACAATTTTTTTGTAGAATATTTTCCAATAATAAAATTTCATAGGTTTCAAAATATATATAAATCAGTCACTGAATTTACGTCCTTCTATAAAAATCGATTCTAAGTAAGTTAGCTGGGCTTTGAAATAAACCAAAATTATTATTGCTCAATGAAGAACTGCACATCAGTTTTATGCATTTCTCAGCAAATGACAAATTCGCTAACAATTTTACCTACTCGAGTGTCGTAAAGTGTACTTTTCTTCACTCATTTTAGGATTGGTAACTTGAAAAATATAAGTGCTAGAAAATAGGTTTAATGGAAAAAGTTGTATGTTATATAATTTCTAGTTCAATGCTGCTTTAATAAGGATCCCATATTTTCTTGCTGTCGAGATATTTTCAAAAGAAAAAACAGTAAAGATGGGGACCAAAATGTATAATTTATGTGTTGTTTGTAGGATTATTGGTCGGGTAACAAGAAAACCAATTATTATTTCTTGCCAATGTTTCGAATTAAATGAACTCAGCATCGGGGCTCTGTTAAGAGGAGAAAGCTACTTTTAGAATATATAGTTCAATCTTACAATTTGATAGAAAAAAACAAAACAAGAGCCTTAAGCCCAAAAACAAAACCTTTCTTAAGTACTACCTTTGTTTAATAAAATACAACACAACACACAAAACAAAAAAAAAAACGGGTTAACAAAATGAAATAACAGGAAGGGTTTCTAATGATAAAATATCTAATGCATCTGTATGTCATAGAATCATTATTTTTTGTTAAAAGAAAAACAAAAATTCATGAAACTTACCAAAATAATTGTGCTTTTCTCTCCTACACTTAACATTCACATCTCATAACAGGATTAAAATAGATAATATTGAAGATTACAATAAACATTATACAATAACAAAGAACAATAATTAAAAAACAACAACCAAATTACTCAGCCTAATACAAGGACGACTGTTGAACTCTGTACTATATTTTGTCGAAAACAATTTAAATTTACATAAAATCAGCCGTTTTTAACAATACATTTTTTTGGCTTTTTGAAAACATGTCGAAAATTAAAAAGATAAATAAAATTCATTATTATGAATTATAAATTCATTAAGATTAATTCATTCAGAATTGAACTAGCAATTAAATAAGGTTTTCCATTTAACTAATTTTGTATCTCTTATAGCAAAGTATCTTAAATTTTTCAAGATCCTCAAAGACATTGCTGTCTTTTTCGGGCACACTTTATGTGAGGAACCCAGGATAAAGCTTCAATTTATCACTTTATAACATCAGAATATGCGTATTGTTATACCCTCCAAAGGGCTTACTATCCAAAAACATCCCAAAAACGCGTTGAGAAATGTTATAGACATTTGTGTAATTTGTTTAAAATCCAAATTAGATTTTTGTAATTATGAGTATAATTTTCTTTAAAAATGTTACTGCTCTTTTAGCTTGAATAGATTCTTATTCACTTACATACAATGCGGCGTGTCAAATAATGAATGCGTTCTAACTTTCCCTGCATGCATCTCACAATCCAATTTATTTTTTACAAACGTTTATAGGATTTTTCATAATACCTCTCTGAAAACTATCAATTTCGACGTCTCTGTAGAGCAAAGAAAGTAAGTCTTTTCGGTCCGGGCACGGGAAAAATTTTCCTGGTCCCTAATTAGGGAGCGGGAAAAGTTTTCCCGCTCTCTGATTTTAAGTGCTAAATTTGCAGTTATTTAGTCACAGAATAAGCATAAAGTAGAATAAATTGGGTTAAAATTATACAGCGATGCAGTCTACAAGATTAATCTTGTACATTTTAGCGTCAATAGTCTAATTTTAAGTAAAATTATTTTATTTATTCTGACATTACTTGTCACAAAAACTTCAAAATTAGCTGCCTATTCAATTACAACAAAGCATACAAACACATTTCCATAGCAACGCTTGATGAATATTAGATAAATACCTGTCTTGCTTGTCTTGCAAGTTTGACGTTTGCTTTCATTTGAATGCAAAATGTATTATAACATGATTTTGGATACATAAAATTATAATAATTTTATGTTTATGTCTTGATTTCAGAGAGGTATTATGAAAAATATCGTTCATTACACGTCCAGAAACAGCTTTTCCTGTGCTTGCACGACTTCCGGTGTTCGGCTACGTCTCACACCAGAAACTCGTGCGCGCACCGGAAAAGCCTAGTTTCTGGACTGGTAATGAAATATACTATTTTTTCTCCATATTTCGACCCAACAATTTCGATCTGAGAATTAAGGGCAATGTGTTAACAAATAAAAATTGTGAAAAAAAACTGCAGGACCGCAAGACTCTTGCGTGCTAGGTCTTGGTCTTGCGTAAGTCTTGCAATACTAGGTCTTGGACGTGCACTGCTCGGTCTTGCAGAAAAAGCAAGACCAAGACCAGTCTCGCTCATCACTAAACGCTGCATGTTCCATTATAGGTAGAGGGCTGAAATTTTCAGGGGACGTAGCCGGGGTAAAAGGAAGATCATGGACGAAAACGGTACCCCCCCCGTGGGGGGGGGGACTTAATAATTAATTTCGGGAGAACGGGAAGAGGCACGGGGTCGAAATTTTTATGGTAGATTGGCCCCATGGGGGGGGGGTGGGGCACCTTTGAGCATACGGGGGAAAGGGGATCAAATTTAAGGGGGAATTTTGCGCAAAAAGCCGTTTTTCGCCCGTATCTCTGCAACGAAGGCTCGGATCGAAATTCTGACAAACGATGACCACGCTTGTTGAAGTTTTCACTTCTATCGTGTGGTATTAAGCACACACATTTTTTTTTGTTATTCCGTGGAATAGCAATATCCAAATGGATGTCTCTCTGAAACTGTCTAACGCGGAAATGACTCGAACTAATTCTACCTAATAGAATTTGATAATTTTGATAATTTTTGGTTAGTCCCCGAATCAACTTCCGGTTAGTTTCACATAGTCTCAACTTATTTTAGGCATCTGAACCGGTTCAGACGTTATAATCAATTTTAATAATAGAGAGATAGTCATATACTTTATCTCCCTTGCGAGACGAAAATTCAAGAACGTGTCGTTATACGGCCTTGAAAAATAACTCATGAAACCAAAGAAATATTCACTTCAAAAAGAAAAAAGAACACATATTCATATTAATAACGCCAATATCATCTGAAAAACGATATAAAAAAATTGAGCAAGTGTGCGAGTACTCGAGACACTGATGTGTAATCATATCCTATATCGACATCATCAACATGAAAATCTAATGCGACCTTTGGCAGCGTGACGCCTGAATATAGGCAATCACTTATTTGGAATTGGTTGCCTATATTCTAGCGTTAGAAAGAACACGTTTTACAAGGAAGCGTTGAAGCAGCCGCGCACTAATCACTGCGCATGGTTATGACGTCACAGCCGCTTACACAAATTTACACCAAATATTTGAAGTGAAAACTTCTTTTGGCGCGTTCTGAGCCGTCACGCTCGTCAGGCTCTGCTATGTAACGCTCATTATAGAATTTTTCTTGAAAACGGCTAAAAGTGCAGTTTTCGAATTTGACATTTGGAGCCAGTCGGCGATCAATTCTTTTCGGGGATTCGATTTTCCGTTTTCGAGATATTACGTCAATAAATGTGCGATTTTTCAAAATTTTGCTCTGATCCACGGTAGCTGCTGAAAAAATTTATGAATGTGGAATGTGGATGAGCGAGAATCAGAAAATAGCGCGTATTTTTTTTTGTTCGTGTATATTTTTGAAAAAGTGGTCACTTTAGGTCGTTCTAGCGCCGAGAAAGTCGGGAGGATCGAAAAAACGAGAAGACAGTTCGATCGGGAATTTCTAAATGCTCCTCTGTTTGGAAAATGTCGGGAAAATGAACTTTTGAGGGAAAATGTAAAAACAGATTTATTTGTAGTCCAAAAATAATAAGTTCTTTATTTTTTTTTCTCAAAAGCTATTCTTTTTATAGATAATCGCTTACTTGACGAGAATCTACGTAAATGTCATACAAGGTGGCACTTTATAAATGGCGATGCCTCTTATACAGGGGGAGCTAGTTAAATTTAAATTTTTGCCATTTTACGTTTTGACATGACACGTCACCACATAATATTTTATTACTGGAAGACCGAATAATCTGTAATTAAACTTGCGCATATTAAAGAGGAGGGTTACGAGTACAGCATACCCAAAAATTGCATCGATACGATTGAAGATACCGAATTGGTAGTTTTTTCAGTTTTACTTTGAAAAATCCTCTTTTAATCAGCGCATAGCCGGTAAAAAAAACAGATTCGTAATTCCCGATATCTTTGCTATAAAAAGTTCTGTAAGAATTTTCCGTACGAGATCGGAAAATACGAGAAAATCGTTGTTAAAGGGGAACATGTAGAAAATCGTAAAAGTTCTCAAGTTTTCCATCATTTTCGGCATTTTTAAGAGTTTTAATAGCTTTGCTTTGGATGCATTATGGGCAATTTGATGGAATATGGTCTTCCAATATTTTGACATGACGTTTGTGTTATAGTATATATGTATATATATATGTAGATTTAGACATTTAATTTCGTGAAATCTCTTTGAGAACGATTTGAAGCTGGAAAATGGGGATCGGCAAATTTGGAAATTTTGTGGTGATCAGATGCAGTTTCTGTCGATTTTATGGCAGATTTTGAGGTAAAATTTCAGTTTCAGCATATCGCGATGCATATAGTGTTTATGCTAATTCTTTATAAACCTCAAAAAATTTGCGACAAAATATAGCAACAAGGTAATAGGTTACCTAAGCTATTACAGACAATACATATTTACTTTATAAACTACAAACATAAAATATCGCTAAGAAAGTTAAGCAAATCTATAGAAACCAAAACTAGGTGAAAGGCAGTTATGTGATTTAATAAAAAATTTCTGGATTTATTATTTTAACCCCGGGATTGTGAGATACCTCAAAGCAATGTGGAATCCCGGTTTTTCCCGTTTTAATAACTTCCCCATTTCGAATCCCTAATATCCACCTGTATGCCAAAATTCAGCTTTCTTTTAAAAAATAAACATTCTTGATTTTAGAGGCTTCTTTAATTTTTTTGAATAAAGATTTGCTCTTTGTGTTTTTCTCACGCCCCAAATATAATAATGTAGGTATGCCAAGATTTAGCATATTAGTGTAAGGAATTCAAAAAAAAAATACAGGGTAGTTTTCACCCACCCTCTTGCATTGCCGCAAATATCCAAAAAAGGCGTTCCATGTAAAAAAATTAAATGACTTTGACGTTTTTTGTTTTTTTTTTAAGTAGTAAATACTTTTTGAGATATTTTCATTTTTACCCAAACTAACCTCTTGGAATCCGAGTTTTGAAAAATCTCTTCTTTATCGAATCCCACGCCCTAAAATCAAGCCGAATGTCAAAATGCAGCTTCTGTTTCTATCTAGTGTAAAAGGAATTCCAAATGTTAATGCTTAAAGGAACGTTTCAACTCCTTTGAATTTAATTTTTGAAAAATCCCTTCTTATCGAACCCTACTCCCTAAAAACTCTCCCTAAATCAACGTGTTTGCCAAAAGTCAGCTTTCTATGTCAAGCCGTTTGAGCTGGGTCATGATGAATGAGTGAGGCGGTCACTTAAGGATTCTATATATCATTAGTATAGATTTATTCGTATTTATAGAATGTGCGTAATATATTTTAGTTGACAATGTTAATAAAAGGCAAGCTATTTAGTGAACAATTTAGTTGCGGTACGCCACCCATGTCTCCGTTTAAGGCTCACCGGGTTATCAAATCATGGTCACGACAAATTAAGCATTGAGCCTTTTTAAGTTCCCGTTACTGGGATTCATCATCATTTTATACATAGCAGCCCGTCTTAAAAAGGAATGTGCCAAGAGACACCATTTATCTTCGTCCATTTCAGTTTACTTTAAAAACACTCTGAATAAAATGGAGCAACGGTGGCACAAAAGATTTTCTGCAGTCAAAGCTTGCGCTTGGAAATGGCAACGAAAGAAGGCGTAATTGTCGTGATTAATTTCCATTTGGATAAGTTTGACCTGTAAAAAAAATACGTCTGATTTTACTTTGTGTTAACGTAAACTTACAAACGATATGCGAAGGTGATTTTTCACAAATTCTTTTGTTGAAAGCCAGTTCAAATAATTTGTGAAATTTGGTTTTAAGGTACCTATGTATAGTAGTCACAATCGCACTTGATCTTACATGGTATTACATTCTTTGTGTTTATTCTAACATTTTCTCAATTATCCCAGGGTTACTTTACTAACCCTAAAGCTAGTTTCAAAATGAAGTACCTACTTAACTCTTTAGGTTAGTTTTGGTTATAAAAAATTATTGGATCGAAACGAGGTAATCAAACTGTCGATGTCGCTTGGGATGAGCCTAGTCTTCTCCTGCAGTAAATTTTAAATATATTTTTTCTACAAGCGTGCGAGAAACGCCACTTTCCTGCACGCAATTTAATTCAGAAAATGAGTCTCTCTTCCCGCACTAGTGCTAGTGAAAAAGGTTTTTCCCGCTAGCGAAAGTTTTTTCAAGAGCGTTACATACAATTTTGCGCTAAACTGCCTAAATTTTAGACTTACCTTATTCTAACACATTAATATAATTAATTTCGGAATATTTAGCTTAATTTTTTTCAAAAAAAAAGTATTTTATTTGTACTCTGAACCACGCCTGACCCCGTTTCCGGTATTCTGCACGTTTCCGGCGTCCGACGGTCCGACAAACGTGTGAAAGCTTTGATTTAATGTTACGTACCTCGCGATCGGATATCCGTAAACCGGATGATCTTATCCGGCATGTGTGAAAAGGCACATACAATCTATTTAAAACCACACAGCCATCGATTTAAAGCTTTGACAACATGTGCTTCATATTGGTTGCCATAACGCCACTTGTTTGCCAAAGTCAAAACCAAAACGTTTGTCAAAATCTCATCCTTTAACATTTTTGAAGTTTTTCTCGCGATTTTTTCTCCTTTTTACGAAAAAAATAGAAAAAAATCTTCAGAAGCAGAAATAACCGAAAGCATTCTAGAAGGAACAGCTTTTGCCAATTTAGAACTATTACTAGCCGACTGCCGTATCTCGAGAAAGGTATGATAAACAATGTAACCATTTTCTTAAGTGGACCCAAGAAGAGGGAGTTAAAAGCTACAAAGAAAATGTTTTTCTGGATTATTTTTTGGATCTAAGCAAAATTGTAATGCCCAATATTATCTGGTCTCGTTTCTTAATGATAAAAGCTGTAATGAAGATAAGGCAAAACGTTAATATTGAAAAATTGAACAAATTGACAAGATTTAGGCTTTAACCCAAAAAAACAAATGTTTTTAGCAAATATGACATTGGAAAATCTATGCAGACGGCAGCCCCAGGTGATATCTATCTACCAATCAAAGTAGAGCCACCATTTGGACTAGCAGGTGCCTGCCGTAGGGTAGAACTGATCAAGAAAACCCTGGGCGACATTGAAAATAAAGAAAGCTTCGTCACCATAAAGATCGTTGACTCAAAAAATATTTTTTTAAGGGAAGGGCATTTGTAATGTCGGAAGAAGTTAACAGCGGCAATTTTTTTAAGTTATTTAAAACATATGCATCTTTGCAACCTTCAGATACTCCTCATCGTCGTTTTTTTATTCAATCAAATGTAGGAGCCATGCAGTAGGAGTAAAGTCGTTTGAAAAAGTGCCGTTTGCGATTGCAGCCGACCTACATTTTCCAGAATCTCAATGCTACACTATAGCTATAGTTTTAGGCGTTCTTCAGCTACTTTTGACATTTTTGAAAATAAAATTAAAAACAGTTTTTTGAGAAGTATCTTTTTAATGCTTTTGTATATAGAAAAAAATCTTGATCGTAACTCTTGCCGAAAGTATCTTTCCCGCCCTTAACTGCTTGCCCGAACTCCTTTCCGTCATTCGGGCATCAGGAGTCCCGCGAGGGAAAGTATAACTTTCCGCACTTGTTAGAATATAACTATACAGGTCAAAATGTCGCAGTTTCGGGCATTTACAAAATCTTAGCTGAATGCAAGGTATAAGATTTGTAAATTTTCCAAAAAGCGGTCGGCCTAACGCTTTGACTAATGCCCAGTCAAGTAAGTTGGTGGAAGCGGCATAAGACCGATCGAGAAAATCGACTTGGAAATTAGGTCATAGATTTCGTGTAAGTCACATGAACGTTATAGTCGAGAACTAAGAAGAAGGGTACTAAAGTATCGAGAACGGAAAAATGCCCAAATTAAACTGAGAAACAGTTGCGCAGACTCCCAATATGTTGCCGTGATTAACAAGACACCACTTCACAGCCAACAAAGTTGTGATCATGGATCACGAAAAATACACGTTTTCGGAAATTATGGGTAATGGCGGATTTTATACAGATGACATACAATATTGCCCAAATAACGTGAAATACAAAAAAAAATGAGGACAAGGTTTTAGTCTGGCGATAGGCCTTTCAAGTGAGGGGTGAGGCATATTGGATTCAAATATTAATACTGAGCGATGCTGTCCGAAATTGGTTGATATTATAACACAAATCACCCTAACGATGACATTATATTTTGGCCCGATCTTACGACTTGTCACAAGAAATTGGTGCCCAAAAGTGGCACTACCCCAGGCTCGTCCCATTGAACGTTTTTGGACAATATTTTTAAAAATTCGCGAAGTAGACAATATCTCTATCCAGAACATTATGCGGCAGGTTAATTGAAAATTGCTTACCATTGAACACCATGGGCCCCTAAAATAAAGTAAATTGTGTTTGTTGTTAAAGTAATTAAGGAAAACGTTATTAAAAATATTTGAATACATTTTACCGTTTAAATCGCACATTAAAAATTTTCGGAAAACTTTTACTACATACGTTACTCTTTATATTTAATTATTTAGAGTACGTTTAGCTAAATATTAGCTAAGAACACCATTAAAGTTTACAGAATATATTATACAGGGTGTCCCGAAATTAGTGCAAAAGATTTTAACAGCGCATTCTACATATAAAATAGCCTCTAGTTTCTTTAATAAACATAATATGTCGATAGATGCACCCTTACAGAGTTACAGCCCTTAACAGGCTTCCTCCTGAAGATGGTTTTTAATCCATACTTCCGAAACGGTTAGAGCTATGCCTTTGAAATTTTGGTATTAGGGTAATTTTAGCATGCGGATTATGTTTCTCAAATTAGAAAATTTAAATTTTAGTCAGAGCCGTGACATTATTTGGGGTGGTAAAGGCCACTAAACTGTCATAACATTTTTGTCGGTTAACTTTTATTTTTTTTCTCTTAAAATCTGAAAATCTGGGCACTCTTGATTTGTATCGCTTTTGAAAATGTTTTGTCGTTTATTGCATGATGATAAAATCTAAATGAATGTAGTATTTTTTCTAGTTGGCTATTTTACATGCAATCGGATTTTATCATCATGCAAGTAACGACACAAAAGATTATCAAAGCCTATTTTCTCATAAACGGTGCATCTTAGCGATACAAATCAAGAGTACCTTTTTTACGTAGAAAAACCCAGATTTTCAGATTTTAAATGAAAAAACTTTAAAAGTAGACCCACAAAAATGTTACGACTGTTTAGTTGCGTTTACCACCCCAAATGTTACGCCTCTGATTAAAATCTGAATTTTCTAGTTTGAGAAACATTATGTTTCTCAAATTAGAAAATTGCATGCTAAAATTACCCTAATACCAAAGTTTCAAAGACATAGCTGTAACCGTTTCTGAAATATGGACTAAAAACCATCTTCAGGGGGAAACCTGTTAAGGGCTGTAACTCTGTTAGGGTGCATTTTTCGACATATGTTTATTAAGGAAACTAGAGTCTATTTTATATGTAGAATGCGCTGTTAAAATACTTTACACTCGATTTTACACTAATTTTGGGACACCCTGTACATTCTGTAAACTGAGTAAACTTTGACACGATTAACTAACCCAAATTTTACTTCCTCAGTCAACGACATTATTAGTCATATTATCCGCTGCTCATCTTTGAATTTAAAGTAGAACGACCAATAGTAAGATTTCGTCACAGTAGAAAATATTGATTTAAAAATAAAATTTCAGTTAATACATGGTTATCTTTGAATTAATTATTCTAAGATAAAAAAAAAGTTCCGCCCAACGTGGGGCTCGAACCCACGACCCTGAGATTAAGAGTCTCA
>MU183045.1:0-15493 GCA_016904865.1 Pissodes strobi | reverse complement strand
CCCTGAGATTAAGAGTCTCATGCTCTACCGACTGAGCTAGCCGGGCTTGTGCTTGCTTTGCTGTCTCTCTGAACCGAAAATTGCCGTTCGCCTTTGGTGATCTGTTTTGCTCTAATAAACAGGCCATTCGCCTTTAGAAATATAATTAAATATACTTTGTCAAGAGAAAACGTATTTGTCTGCATTGTCATTCGTCGTTTTTAAATTAGTTTATTTTCTCAATGGTGTACCGTTAATGAAGTTACCACAGCAATGCATCTTGTGTTCGTATCACGTCATGTGAGTGAATTACATAACAAGTGATGAATTAAATATGCTGTCAAATTCACAGCTCCGCCACTTATTTAAAGAGTGTCGTGTTGAAATTACTTTTTTCTATTTTCCGTTCAAAATGATTCCTTTTCGATACGCAAATGCGTGTCGAAAAGAGGTTCTTTTCGACACGCACTTTGTTGAGTAGTTGCTATGATATTAACAAAATTGTTCAATGTCAAGGCCCACTAGCAAAAATTTCGAAACCGCATTCAATGGGATTTATAGTAGTAAAGACACAGTGTACTAAGCTGTGATAAAGACGTCAAAAATGACAAGATGGCCGCTCAAGTGCTGATCGAGAATAGAATAAACTAATGTTTTCATTAAAAAACCTGCAAAATAGAAAAAATAGTATAAAATAGACGTTTTAAAAGACATTTGGCGTATACTCGCATGTTAGGAAACTCCCCGCAAGTGCGCGGGTTGGTTCCTAATTTCGTGCTCGTGCGAAAAAATATGGTCTTTTAAAACTATATAGGAGGTATCTTATATACTATTTTTTCTTCAAACGTCAGTAAATCCGTCATTACTCGACTGTGTCGGCGGCCGTGAAGTTTCGTTTTTCCTCCGCCGCGCCGGAGCTTTACTTTTCACTTTTCCGCCGGCGGAGGTAAAAGTGTTGTCATAGCAACATAGATACAATACAAACAGACAACAAAATAAGCGTCAACAACTCAAGATTTATTAAACTACAATTTGTATTTATCACTCAATTTGTGACTGCATTTCTAAAAATCACTAATTTAGGAACAAATTGGTTATTATTTAATCGAAATTACTCAATAATTGCGTATCAATATCGGAATTAAAACGCAATCGGAGACGCAATCTTAAAAAAATAATTATTGTTGACAGTGTCCACTGACAGTTTTATGTTACATTACTATAGCAACAACCTGTGCCTATTCGCCGACACCGGTCTAAGCCGCCTTGCGAACCCACTTATCTTTAATAATAATTAGATATTATTACTATTAGAAAGAGATGTTTTTGCATTAATTTGTCGACATTTGAAGAAAAAACAGCATATTTTATTTGGAGGAAAAGTTACTTTTCATGGCTTGCTCTCTATTACCAGCCTCACTCCGTTCGGCTGTTAAACACGAGCGCGCCATGAAAAGTATCACTTTTCCTCCATATAAAATAATATACTATTCTTCAAACGTCATATAAGTGATAACTTATGTGACGTTTCTCAATGACATTAAGTGTCATTTTACTAGGAGTATAAGTACGTATGCTCATAAGCGTATAAATATACATTATACTACAATGAATTTATTTGTTTTTCCTTTTGTTTATTGGCTTTGAGCTTTGAACATTGCTCATTTAGCCACGAAATTTTAAATTTTAATTTAACTAGAGCGTAATTCAATTTTAATAAAGGAATATTTACCATTAACATTTAATCAATCATTGTTATCTTCATTAAAAAATTCGTTTTCTTTTATTGTTTTATCTCGAATAAAATGATGCACGTTTAAAGAAAAAAGGTATATATGATATTCGGAGAATAAGATACTTTATGTGCTTCGCATGGACTTCTGACACACTACGTTCGAGACAAACTTTCCACACTCAGCATATAAGTATCATCACTTATTCCCTAACATCATAATATACTATTTTCCTACAACTGCTTATGAAAGTGAGAGAAAAAAGGCAGTTAAAGTGCACCGAGATGTGCACCTTCTGCCACATGCGTCTTGTTTTTCTAAAAACAAGCTAATCTAAATCTAACTAAGATAGTCCAGCCTAATTACTGTTAAGTCAACAAAGGATAAAGTAGTATCACTATTTACTTTTGGCACAAATAAAATAGGACGTTATACAAAATAAAACGTAGTGTAACAAAATATAAAATCAAGGAACAAATTAAGCACAATAAGCAAGCACATTTTAATAAAATCTACAGGCAAAATAGACTAGACAAAAATAATATAGGTAAAACACAAAATATAATAAAGATCTTAAACATTTGTTTAGTTTAAAAAGAACTCCTCTAAAGTGTAGGATGCCTTTGATAACAATAAACTCATTCGTTCTATTTCTGAGCTTCTTATAATTTTTAATAACTTCTTATTTCTCTAAAGCAATTATTTTTTTTTTCCATTATAAACAGATGAGTTTTTGACCGAAGTTGAATGTCGAATAACTCAATGTAGAAGATAAGGACGTCGAACACTATAATGACTGTTTCTAAACAATGCATATAGTTTCCAGTATAAAAATACGACTGAGTTAAAAATTTTTGATCCAAAAAGAAATGACGACAAGAGTAACGCCTTCTAACTCTACACAATTTTCTAATGGCTCTTTTCTGAAGAACAAACACGGACTCAAACAGATATCGAACGGAGGATCACCAAAAGCAAATTCCATATGAAAGGTTAGATTTTTGTGGACTAAGGCAAAATAAGCAGTCCTAGCAATATCCAATCCAAGGCTGTCCGATATAACCAACCCTAAGAGCATAGCAGCTCGACGCAATTTTGTTATTTAAAATTTTGATATGTTCCTCAAATTTTAAATTGTTAGCTATGGTTAAGCCTAGAAACTTATTTTTGTTTCAGGATTTGATAATATTTCATCCTCCAAACGGACATCTCTAATATCACATTTAAAATTTAAAACATTGAGTTTTAGACACAAACGATTTGCATCGCACCACGCCTTTATAAGAGACATATCATTCTGAATGACCACAGTAAGCTTCTCAACATCAGAATCATGCCATATCATCTGCAAATGCAGTATTTTTTCCACTCATTGGAAGGTGAGCAAGGTCATTTACAAAAACCAAAAATAAAAGTGGTCCCAGTATGGACCCCTAAGGTACACCTACGTTCAAAAACTCAGAAGTGCAATTTTCTTTGTTGAAAATGACAGACTGATCGCTCTGAAAAATAGGAATGGAACCACTCTGCTAATTTCATAAATTTCTAATTTCGCCAGCAGTATTCCATGATCCACGTAATCCAACGCTTTCGATAGATCTCAGAACACTGCTGAAGCTTTGTTACCATCATTTCGTTGGATGTAGAGTTGTTCCAAAAAAACAAAAATAGCATCATTTGTGTTCTTTTCTGCTTGACAACCGAATTGTGAGGCACTTAACAGATAATGTTTTTTTTTAAGAAGGGAGTAAGTTCGACGCACTAATTTTTCAACTATCCTGGATATAGTGGGAAGCGGAGCAATTAGGCGGTAGTTGGAAGGAAGGTTGTGATCTCCGCCTTTAAAAAGAGGTATAATTAGAGCTTTTTTAAAGCATATTCGGAATTTTCCATTATTGAGTGACTAATTTATCGCTCCGGCTAATGCATCCCGAACGGAATCGGGAAGAAAAATCTAAGTGAAATCTTCTCTGTGCCAGATACATGTTTGTTTTTTAGTCTAAAAATACCCTGCTTCCAAAGCAGAAGTGGGAAAAAAAGAGAAGGTTTCTGTTACAGATATATGACTTAAGTAATCTAGTGGATCTCTTTTTAGAGTTAATTTTACTAGAGAGGCGACCAGCTATGCTACCTACACACATAGAAAAGTTCTCAAATTGAGGGAATTGACGTTATTCCAAGAGCATATTGACTTTCATATGTGGCAAAAGAATATTACTTTCTGTCGAGAGAAGTATTTCTTCACCTCAGCGGATTGAAATAAAAAAATATATATCTGAACTTCACATGTTCTTATGGCGAGGAAAAGTATTTCAAAATAAATATTTATTTCTTCATATATAAGGAGAGGAATGATCTGACTGAACTCCTCGCTGTTTTTAGATCAAGAGATCTTTTCTATGTGTGTACAGTGGAAGGTGCTAAGGTCATTAGGCTTTAGGTTAGAAGAAATGGAGAAGAGTTTTTCCTCTTAATTTGTTAACATATTTCCAGAATTCCTTTGCTTTGTTTGAAGACTACTCTATTATTTTTATATAATACAATTTTTTTACCAAATTTCGCTACTTTTGGAAATAATTTCAAAAATCCACATTATCTCCCGTAAACTTTTTTATGTAACGCAATGATCTCATATTTATCGCTGATTTTTTTAAGACCTTTAGTGTGCCAAGGACTACATTTTTTTTTTTGATTAACATTAACTATATAGAAAGGTTGTGCTAAATTTGCTATTTAACAGTAAATAAACATGTTCCAAGTACACCTCAAAAAATTATCTGTTAGTGAGTTTAACAACATAGCAAACTAAACTTTCTAATATTAACATTTGCATTACAATTAGTTCTTGTACTTTTTATTGGAAACGAACCATAAATCGCCTCATGATCAGACAGTCCAGCATGCATGGTCGAGAAATCCACCGCAGAGAAATTAGAGGAAGATCAAATATAATCTATTGTTGTGGAGGTAGTTGAGGTAATTCTTGTAGGCTGATCAACATGTATGAATAAGCTATTTGGCTTAAAAATGTTTTCCAAAAGTTGCTTGTTTCGACAGGAGTGATCCATATAGCATAGCCCATATTTAAATCTCCAGGCCGAATAACAAAGGCGTTACAGGAAACTCCAGAGAGAATTATCTTTATTAAAAAAAACTGTACAACACTTGCTATTGGAGATCTGTAGACACCCAATATGTATAAATTCAATTTTGAACAAAATACAATTGAAAATTCACAAATATTTGCTTCCAAAAGATGATTAAATTTACTTATAGTACCAAATTCAAAACTATTTAAAAATTCTTTGTAAATCATAATTAGAGTTCCTCCGTGGCAATGTACTTCCCTAGAAAACCTACAAACTGAGAAATAATTTTGCATGTGAATGGGTTCAGCTAGTTCCAACCAGTGCTCGACAATTACTACTATTTTAAGAAAATTTAAGTCTTCTAAAAATTACAATAGTGAATCAATTTTTGATCTTACAGAACTAATATTTATCAATACCAGTGTCAAATTAAAGTTTGCATGGCATTTGCCTGAGACACTGCAAGATCTATCTCTAAAAAGACACTTGTTGGCTCAGTTGCTGGTCTTGCTTTTGTTGTGTTTGATGGTCATATCTTTTTTCAGAAGAATGTTCAAGATGAGTTTGTATATTTATTTGTTTGAGACAAAAAGACAATAGTATATTGCAATCAGCATTTAATGATGGCCGTTAAAACTCTCGCATTCGTTATGACACTCGCCGACTGCTCGTATTGTAACCCTCATGCTCGTATCTTAATAGCCATCATTAAATGCTCATTGCAAATATACTATTTTTACAGATACCAAATTGAAATTATAATTTCTACTGGAAAAACATAATATTCAATGAAACACTAGTTATGTCATATAAATATTGCTGCTGCTTTGGTGGGACCGGTTTATCCCCTTATGCTTCAGATAATTTGCTGCATAATCAATACAGCCTAACCGCTGCTGGTCGACACCAACAAAGTGCCCAATAAGCAGAATACCCCAGTTAATCTGTGATAAAAATCGTTTATTGACCCCTTTTTCAGCGGTCCTGTGTGTATAAGAATTAATAATCTATTTATTTATTTGAAATAAATTTAACTGTCCCCTATAATAAAATGTGACTACTATTATTACTATTACTAAAACAAATATCACATTTTTCATGCAGCTATGACATTAATTTCAATAAAATAGGATTAAAACAAACCAATAACCAATGTATTACTTTTTCAATAACTAAAAAATTTATTTGAAAGGAAAATGAATTTATGGAAAATCAAATCCGAAGTGTATGCTACCGGGTGTCCTGTTTTCGTGTTGACCCTCGAAACGCATGTAATTGCATGCGTTTCGAGGGTCCACATCGGCTGGGCGAACTATATGAAATATGTATACTGGACGATTGAGTCCTTAGAAAGGATCTGACTGTATAAGGGGGGGGGGGGTGCAAATTTATAGCAAATGCTGATGACTTGGCAACGATGACATAGATACGCTTAAGTTTGCAATAAATGAAATAATATCACGAGTGGATACATGGACGACTGCCAACCTGAACTTGGCTCTAGAAAATAAACGTATTCGCCTGCCAACCTGCACTTGGCTCTAGAAAATTCGAAGAAGTAGACAATTTCTAGATTCTAAATAAGAAGAGCACTAACGAAGGCTGTAAAATATATGGATATGAGATAGATTCGTGGAACGTGAAACGCAACCAAAATGCTGTTGCAAAGGCAGAATACTTCAATAGAGCAGTTTGTCGGTCTCTTATGGAACCGTTAAAGGCATATAGCTTCAGGGCAGCTGCCATAGTTGTCTAGCCTTGTATTTCATGTTTCTCCCTCGTCTTTACAAGCCCTAAGTATCTGTGGTTCTATTCCAGTGCTTCCCGAGGTGCTTCCCTTTTTCCAAGATGGCTGCTACCAATTCTCTGGTGATATTTTTATGCCTCTTATGCTCTATATATTGGAATTTTTTCTTTTTCGTTGTATTTTCTGACCATCTGTTTTGTCAGGTTTCAATGGTTCTACTTTTAGTGGCTTCGCGTATCGCATTTCCATGTCTTATAGAGGTTTCGTATAAATCCCGTCTTTACATTGCTAATGGATTTAGATGCGCCACTCGATTATGTATATGCATTGATAAATTAGGATTAAGCGCAAGCCAAACCTAGTGGCCTATTAATTTAATCCATAACTTTAATTTCGCTATTTTATAGGCCAAGAGCTTGTCTTATCGAAGTAAAACGGCGGAAGTTGAATAACATTAAACATACATCTTCTTATCATTCAACCAGACAGAATTTAATGTTCCATGTTTTTGTGGTCTACAAAGCAACAATTATTTTACATCTCATTAACTAATCGAAAGATAAAAGCCATTAAACCGAGTCGACGGACGACTTTTTGGTCGTCAACCATTTGGATCGGAACACAGTGGGTTGTAACGTAACCATGCCTGAATAAGACTTGATTGCTTTGTGGTTGAAAAAAGGAGATTTTCATAACATATTCTCACTGTTATAGTAATGCCAAAAGTATATACCCATTGGGTAATTAATAATTCCGTCAATTATAATCGAGAAAACGTGCTTCTATTGTGTTTCAATTACGTATTTAATTACTATGTTAAATCTATTTGACTATATTACAGTGTTTTAACGGTACGAAAGAAAAACGATTTTCTTGGTTTTTTTCTGGTTTGGCTCCAAAAAAAGCCAAATTAGAATTTAGTGAAACAAACAACATAAAACAAGCAAGAAAATCCAATACTGTAGTTAATAAACTCAAATTAGTATACACAACACGTAAAATGGAGAAAAAAATCGTACCTTGATTGAATTGCGTAACTCTAAAAAGTGATCAATTACGTTACGCATTATTTCCAAAATTTCAAGTAAAGTATTTAAGTAATGGCACTTACTCTAATTATAAATATAAAAAGTCAATTTCCCCGTACCCATATGCTTATTTACAGGTTTCTTTATCTACAAGGGAAAAGAACTCTTTCTTTTAAACGCTACATAAAAACCACATATTATGTTATCACATTTAAACTCCGGTTGATAGTGTTGACACACATTTTTTTTATAAGAAAATGTTGCCACGGTTTTATGTGCATAAAACGTATGTTTGGTTCGCGGTTAATATTAAAATTCGATGATTAGGGCAAATTTTCCTGAAAAAAAAAAATTATCTGATCTTCACCTTTAAGATTGGACGGTATTTCAATTTATTTCAATTTATTTATTTCAATTTATTTCAACTTTTAGGATTCACATTTTGTACATAACTACTCTTAACCAGGTACGATACTATATATAAATTTAGTTTGGTATGTCCATAAAACTCAATAGTAGACACCTAGGTGCAGAAACACCCGTATGTGTCGGAACCTAAAAGCAGGCAAACTTATAATAATAATACTGTACAATATTTATATTTAAATATATACATATATTTTTTATCATGTATTTCTATATGTGACACACATCACCAAACACGCTTACAATCTTGATTATTCTTGATGACTAAATCACTCAAATAATACCGAAAATTTTTCCGTATTTCGATAAACATACTGATTACACTTTTTACTAAAAGTGTTTATATTCTTTATTGATTTTATATCCTTTGGAAGTAAATTAAATGATTTTGGGGCTAAGTAATCTATAAACTTTTTATTTGCAGTAGTTAAATTTTTAGGCAATTTAAGTTTTTTATCTGATTTAGTTCTTGTTTCAATAGTGTGATCTACATAGTTCAGTTTGGACTTACACCGATAGGCAAAATTACATATACAATTAATATATAAAGTTCTAATACTGACAGTATCTTCCGAGAACAATAAGCTAGTTGGGAATCTTTTATTTTTTTTAAATATAATTTTAAGGATATATTTTTGTGTTATGTTCAACTTATTTAGTATTGTGCTATAAGTACCACCCCAAACAATTATCCCGTATCGTATTAATGACTCCACAAACGCTTTATAAACCATCACCAATGTTTTTTCATTTAGAAATTCTCTTAATATATAAAATTTATGTATGAGCCTACGTATTTTATTAGAAACGTAGTCTATATGTTGTCCCCACTTCAAAAACTGGTCAATCAGCACACCAAGATATTTTGTGTGAGTTACCCCTGCAATTTTATCAATACCAATAATAATATCTGTGAAATTGGGTTGGCCAGCTCTCGTCAGTGAAAATGCTATGTAATTTGTTTTATTTAAATTAAGTGATAGTTTATAAGTTTGTAACCAATTCATAACTAGTTTAAAACCCTTTATTGCATTATTCTTAGCTTCTTCCCAGTCTTTGCCAGCAAATATTATAGCCGTATCATCAGCATAAGATATAATTGTTCCTCCTATATTTTCTGTCAAAAGAGCGTTAAGATAAGTGATGAAGAGGATCGGACCCAAAACGGTTCCCTGTGGAACACCAATATAAGGAGATGTTTGCATTTGGAACTTTTTCGATCAAATCTTCGAGATATGATTGGGAGTGGCAGTTTATTTCGACAGTTTTAGAATTCGACTAGGTATGGCATGGTATGGTATAGGTAGAGGGATTGCTCGGCAATATTTGCCCTTCAACACGCCGACCACAATTATTGATCTTTTGTGTATACCCTTCTATTTTACACGAAAATTCCCGTCTCCTTCGAGAACCTCAGAATATTTCGAGGGTTGAGCTTTTGTAGATCTCCCGGTGTCACAAAGGCATTTTCGGATGCCTCAACCTTTGGCGAGTCAGTGCCTGACATTCGCAGAGTATAAGTACTCTGGCGTTTCAGCCATAGTTTGGCAGAATCTGCATTTTTCGTCAGTGGTTTGCCCCATTTTCTTGAGGTGGTACCTCCAGGTGTCATGTCCAGTGAGAAGGTCTACGACCAGTTTTATCTCTTTTTTTTTGTAGCTTGAGAAGCTTTTTTGTAGGTAGGCGAGTGAAAGATGAGTCTTTTCGTCTGTTTTTGCCCAGGTGCATTGGTCCAATGTGTCTCTTTCTGTCTTTTTTCCAATTTCTGAGTTCATTCATTACGTATCCTCTAGTGATGCCACATAATGGTTCAGGCCCGTAAATGTCAGTCTTTGTACCATTCCATGCGAACTGGTCAGCGGCTTCGTTGTCTTCCACACTCTCGTGCCCTGGTACCCGCATTAGGCTGAGTCTGTTTCTGTTTGCCAGTTGATCTGCAGCCATCCGACAATCCCACACTAGCCGGGAGTTGATTCTGCTATAGATGCTAGCGCTTTTAAGGCTGCTTGACTAGCTGATATGATATAGATCTTTGCCTTTTTTGGCACATTCAAAGATGGCTATATTAATAGCATTTAGTTCCGCTTCAAAGATTGTGGGAGTGTTCCCTAAAGGTGCGGAGATTCGACACGTAGGTCCGTAAAGTCCGGATCCTACTCCTTCTTTCATCTTTGATCCATTTGTGTACAGGACAAGTGATCCCCTCTCTAGTTGTTTTAGTCTTTCCCCTGTAGTATTGTGGTTTTCAAAGGAGCGATCAAAATGAAGTTTCGTTTCCTTTCTATCGGTGGGTTTCAATCTGGATTGGCCTCTATCTGGATGTCCTTCAGAATTTTAAGGTGACCAGTCAGGTTTCCTGACATCAGTTTGTATGTCTGAGTGGCATTATAAGATCCTTTACACAAATAGTGCACTATATAAAAATCGGCCTTTCCCATTGGTCGATCCGCATGGCCCTCCGCTCGCTTCGCTCGCTACGGGTGCTCAAGGAAAGGAAACTAACCCGGTGCTAACCCAATCTAACCCAAGACATACCCAAAATCAAGAAAAAAAGCTGTTTAGAAACATAATCTTTAAAAAATAATAAAAAAAAGCAACGGGGTTCGAACCCGCGTTTTCCAGGTGAGACCCAACGATCTAAACCTCTACACCACGAGAGCTCTTGATAGAAATCGATTGCATCACGCAGACATATCGTAATACGACATGAATCGACCAATAGGAGAGGTCAATTTTTACATAGTGTACTATTTGTGTAAAGGATCTTTAAATGCGTCTGAGTGACTCTATACGCACTGGTCCAGGCCTCCTTTTCTATGTATATGTGCAGCGGAGCGAGGTCAAGTAGGGTTTCCAGAGTTGCTGTGGGGGTACGTTTTCATAGACCCTGTTATACCCAGACAGGCGGGCCTTTGTACTCTTGCTCGCTTTCGATGTGTTATTTCCTTTGTTTTTACCCACCAGACTAAGCAGCCGTAGGTTATAATAGGCTTAACAACAGTGTTATAGGACCACCAGAGGATAGAGGGTTTTAGGCCCATGCTTTACGAAAGAGTCGTCGACAGGCCCAAAGCGGTGCCGTTGCTTTTTGGATAGTTATTTCCAGGTGTGGGTTCCAAATTAGTTTCTGGTCAAGAACGATACCAAGACACTTAACCTCTTTTGAAAGCTCTACCGTTGTCCCTTCCAATGTGGGTGCTTTAAGGCCCAGCTTCCTTCTTTTTGTGAATGGGATCATTACGGTTCTGCTTGGGTTGACATTTAGTCTTGCCTGCGTAGACCATGTGCTGACAAAGTTGAGTGCACTTTGCATACTTTCTGAGAGAACGTTGTCATGCTTGCCTCTTATTATTTAACTGCGTAACCTTGGACTTCAAACCTTGCTTCAGTCAGCCTTATGAGTAGATCGTCAACAACCAGAGACCAAAGCATGGGCGATAGGACCCCTCCTTGAGGGCAACCCGTTATTACTTTGACTGTGACGGCTGTTTCTCCAATGGTCGCGGTGGCTTCACGGCTGGTTAGCATGGATTTTATTAATTTTGGAGTGGTTGGTTCCACTCCTCTGCGGGTTGTGGCGCGCTCATGTAAGGTATAGTAAAATGCATCCTATATGTCCAGAAATGCACACAGCGCCATTTCTTTTTCAGCCACTACCTCCGCTATATCGCGGACGATTAAAATCTCGTCCGCATGGGTTCAAATGGGTTGTAGATTTCGATGGTTGGTATGCGAATTGTTTTACATGCAGTGGAGCATGATAAAGGAACTTGCTTCTGACGTGCCTATCGATAATCTTTTCCATCCTTATAGGAAGAAAGGAGGTTAAGCTAATGGGGCGGTAAGACTTTGGTTCCTCTTGTGATCGTCGCCCTGTCTTTAGTATGAACGCTACCTCAACTTTCCTCTAGTTTTTGGGAATGTAGCCCAATGCAAAGCTGGCTGTGAAGATTGATTGGATGTTTGGTAGTAGGCGCTCTATACCTTGTAGCGGGATATATTCCATCTACTCCCGGGGATTGATAGGGTTTAAAGCTATGTATCGCCCATCTGATTGTGACTTTTGTTAAGATTTTGTTGGCTAGACCTTTTAACCCTTTTTTTAGGCCGCTGAGCGGTTTCAATGGACTTTTTGTGCCACCTCCTCTTTAGCTTGACCCGGGAAAGTGTGTTTCTAGAGAAGAATCGTTAAACTTTCTTCAGGTGTCTCAGTATAGGTCTCTATTCTTTAGTAGGCCGATTTCATTTGAGTGCTCTTTGGATAGCACTTTTTGTAGAAGAATGGACGGTGCTAATTCATCAATCCCTTCCCAAAAGGACCTAAAAGTTCTTCTTTTGGATCTCCGAAGCTCTTTGTTATACTCGGATTGGGTTTTATGATAGTTATCCTAATTCCCTAGTCTTTTGGCTTCATTGAAGGCTTTCCTCGACTCAGTCTTTAGCCTGTTTAGTGTCTTGGCACATCCCTTTGGGTTGCCACCTGTTTCACAGGGCACCTTAATTTTTCGTAAGAGGCAATTATAACACTTTCTAGGTGTCTCGAGGCTACATTAAGTTCCTCAGTACTTCTCAAGCTCCGACTTTAGATGCTGATTGGGAGTTGCAGTTTATTTCGACAATTTTAAGATTTGAGTAGGTAGGTTTTTTTGTTTGTACTGTGTGTACGTAACATTCCTGATGTTTGTCAATATTACAATGAGTACTTAGTTTGCGTTTCGTTCTTTTCTTTCGATTCAGATGACAAACGAGATTAGATCGCCATCCGCCGCAAATTGGGCAATTCTGATGAAATTTTTTATATATTTTTCCTGATGCCTGTTCCGAAGCGAGCGGGGGGCCAGGCATGAAGTGTTCGAATATATCAGGACGAAACGTAACGGGGGTATTATATCTAACATTTATTTTACAGTCGCCCTATGACGAGATTCTATCGCGTCTGCAGTTTATATGCATGCGGGCATGGGCCATTTGCGCGCTGCGATCACTTTTACCTCTTGCTATGGATTTATTGCCCCGATTGGCAATAGGACGGTTGCACGGCAAAGAGGGATTACGAAATGGCACTGACTGTAAAATGTTAGCTATAATACCCTCGTTACGTTCCGTCCTCAAATATTTGAACACTTCATACCTGACCCTCCACTCGCTTTGCGCGCTCCGGGGAGCACGAACCAAAACTAACCCAACGCATGAAAAGCAACTACATTTATATTACAGTCGCCCTATGGCGAGATCCTATTGCGTCTGCAGTTTACGTATAAGTACCACTGGCCCATATGCAATAGGTAGCGCAACTGTCCTGTGAAATTAAGACTTCCTTCATATATTTCTGACCGCGCAAGTGACCAACACCCGCAAATGCATCTCTTTGAATCACGAAGAGTAAACACCGTAAATCCCGGGTTATCGATAAGTAGTCGGTCGTTTCCGCGTTAACGTTGCGCGTCAGTTTTATCTTCGACGTCAACGGCTGGCGTCATCTCTCAATCGTATAGGTCGTTCAGTACTTCGGTTTGGCGGAACATAATATATGAATGATAAATTGTAGCAGAGAATGACGAAATACGATATAACTTTATTTTTATGATATTTACAATTTATTAAATAGAGCTAAGTTGCCTGGATGGTTTTGAAGTATTCGATATTCAAAAGAAAGTTCTAATTTTCTCTTGCTATACAGGGCGCATACGCCACCTTCGATTGCCTTTTAGTTGCAATTACAGTTCGATCATTTTAATTAACAACAAAACCAAAGATCTGAAAAAAAAACAGCTATAGATTAGAATCACATCATTTGACACTCGGACCTCTCCCCCGAGAACCTGAGCGTCAACGGCAGACGGCAATGTGTTTAATCTAGCGTGCTTGTGCGATAACGCCCCAGAGTTGCGCGCGCCTCGTATTAACTCTCCACTAATCCCTATATGATATTTCTCTTAATAATTCCCTAAATGTATCGACTAATTCCTCTAATTCCTTACTAAGTCCTAAATCCTATATAGCAAAATTCTCCTGTGAAATATCCCTCGTTAGCCATATGGCCAATATTACAATCTTCAATTTTTTCTTGTTATGTTTTATTTTCTGTTGCGGTGGCGATATACACCAAATTAACTGGAAATGATATAAGAACATTCAGCTTCTTGAGTCGCTTTATGCGCATGAGCGATGAGATTTTTTGATCTTTTTTTTTTGATTTGATATTTGTATATATTGTACTCTCTGCACGGCACTCAAATGTACCACTATAATGAATAAATAAATACGTTTTTGAAGCGTGGTTCAGTAAGTTAAATAATTGTTCTCCCAGGACAAGATTGCTTCGATCCTGTGAAGCCCTATTTGGTATACATCAAGTCCTTTCTGAATTCGGCTCGAAGTTACCACATGGAGGAAATATATTTTATTCACGCAACAAGTGCGCAAAGTTACCCCTTTTTTGGAAATGTGAAATTTTCTGTCATGAGTCGCAAGCAAGTGATGACAATCACATGAGTAAAAAACATTCTTTACGCATGAGTTACATACAATATTTTTTCTAATACCAAGAACTAAATAAATAGAATAAAAACAATTGCCTAAAAAAATATTATTTTTTTTAAATATATTAAAAATGTGAAATAAGGTTATGAGTCTTAAAACTAACCGTCCAAACAAAATATTTGACTACATAAAATATATAATTTTCAATGGAGCATTTAAATATTTTGTCCGTCAAAATTAGGAAAATATTCAGTTTGATACGTTGAAATTCAAGAATGAATTTATGCACTAATGTATGAAAGATTACTTTACGCATTAGTACATAAAGTTTCACTTTACGCATGACGTGATGTGTAGCGTGCGTAAAATCAATATTTTACTCACGGTAGTAGAAAAAAAAGCTCTGCGCGCGGTAAAATAGCTTGCTTAGCCCTACCAATGAGCAAAACGACTAGTGTCAATTTTAGCCTCGATTTTTAGCACTATGCTTTAAATGCTGCGTCATCGCATTACTAGTTAAAATAACCGTAAAATCAACAAAAAGTATGGCACGTTGGCACTCGCGTATAAACAGTTTCCTTCAGTTTTACGTTAAAAAGGTGTGTTAATTATCAACAAATTGTAAAATGCTATTGGACTTTTCCCCAACTAAAATTGCGGAAGCCGGAAAAGCGTTAATTATTGTTTTGATTACTTATTTTTTCGAAAAGTCAATGGTAATGAAATCGGTCTTCACTTTGGTCAATATATTTTACGCTAAAAATGCAATAAAAAGTAATATGGACATAAGTCAATAATAATATGTAATAAACTAACTACTTTTTTAAAACGCTAAGCCAGAGAGTAAAAAAAATGCTTACTTAATTACGAAGTAAGTAAGTAATTTTTGCTGAAGACCCCTGATGAGACTGAATTTGGTCAAGACGACAATTTATATTCAGTACAAAAAAAAATGGAATATTTTCTTAAACCACGCAAAGCTGGATTATTTGACATTGTACAGGGTGA
>MU183044.1:225261-237976 GCA_016904865.1 Pissodes strobi | reverse complement strand
AGTGACCGAATGAAGGCTCGATATGATCTCCAAGCTAACTCTAGGGGATTTCGGATGAACGATAAAGTCTGGTTATATAACCCGCAAAGGAAGACAGGAAGATCTCCCAAGCTAATACCAGTATGGGAAGGACCCTATACGGTTATCAAAAGAATTAACGACGTTGTGTATAGAATTCAGCGTAGCCCCAGAAGCAAACTGAAAGTTGTCCACTTCGACAGGTTGAAAGCATATCACGGACATGAAGTAGCTGATCGGGACGATCAGAATTAAGAGGGAGGCAATGTTACGGCTAACCTAACAACCATCCGAACGTTTTTGTGCTACCCTATAGAACTAGCCGCCCCGCCGTGCCCCTCGCTTCTCTGTCTGTATGAATCATCGACCGGCCCGCCGCGAAGTTACGGGATAGCTGGAATTGTCTCGATGTCCTCGTCGAGATCATATAGAGTGGCCTTGGAATACTTCCCGAATATTCGTGATAGATTTGAGATTATATATAAGCAGACCTAAGTCAGTCGGTTAAGCAGTTCAGTTCAGTTAATCATTGAGTGTTGAATAGATATTAGTAGTAAAGTTATAAGAGTAGTTTAGAGTGTTAAATTGTATACAGTGGTAGTGAATAAAGAGAGTATTAGTTGAAAATAGCAAAGTTGTAATTCTGTTAAGAACCCACGGGAAAAACGTAACAATATACTTTCTTTTTTAAGTTAATGGGGGTGGTTCTGTCCTTTAGGATATGATGGAGCTTTCTAAATGCCGCTCAATTTGCCCAATTTTATATTGTGACCCAGGTAGACATACTCGTTGACATTTTCCACAATCCGATGTTCTATGATAATATCTGTTGTTGTATTGCTCATTATCTTGGTTTTGTTTAAGTTCATCTTTAATCCCACCTTTTTTGCTGCACTGTTAAGCTGTTTCAACATTTCTCCAAGCTCATTGACATCACTCGAAATAAGATTATATCGTCTGCAAAGCGCAGGTTGTTTAGGTAGGATCCGTCAATTCTTATCCCCTTTTTCTCCCATGATAGATCCTTAAAGACGCCTTCAAATGCTAGGGTAAACAATTTTGGAGATATCGAGTCTCCCTGATTGACTCCTCGCTTTATTTTAATTTTATTGGTTTGTAGTTCTTCGTCATTTTTAACATGGAATGTGACATTATGATAACTAATTTTAATTATGTTGGTGTACCTTGAATCTATTCTTGCCCGCTCCATAGCTTTTAGAAATGCGTGTGTTTCTATGAAATCAAATGCTTTTTGGAAATCTATAAATGCTAAAAGTAGAAGAATGTTGTATTCAGTTGTTTTTTCAATTAATAGTGTCAGGGTTTGTAAGTGTTCCACAGTGCTATATCCTTTTCGAAATCCCGCTTGTTCTACTGGTTGATAGGAGTCAAGTCTGTTTGTTAGACGGTTCGTTATTATCCTAGTGAATAGTTTATACATCTGTGACAGTAGGCTGATGGGGCGGTAGTTTTCTATGTTGGTGATGTCCCCTTTTTTGAAAAGTATTACAACTTCGGCGTTGATCCAATCCTCTGGTATTTTTTCCAATATGAAGCTAAATTATAGTTTGCGCATTTCTTGGTCCACTCTG
This sequence comes from Pissodes strobi, assembly GCA_016904865.1. Lineage (NCBI taxonomy): Eukaryota > Metazoa > Arthropoda > Insecta > Coleoptera > Curculionidae > Pissodes > Pissodes strobi. The sequence continues at coordinate 236,366 of MU183044.1, read as the reverse complement.
CACATGTAATTATATTTTGGTTGCCTGCTCTTTTCTATACTTTGCCAGAGGCGCATTGTTTGATGGTTAAATTACTCTGAGACACCCTTTATAAAAAGAAACACACCTAATATCGCATTTTGGATTTCTTCGGTCTTCGAAATTTAGACATCGGCTGAGTACGGATCATTCAATTTTGGAGCCCTTTATATTGATCCTTCTGATAATAGAACGTTACTATGGCAACCACTATAGAACCTTATTTAAATAAACTGAACAAAATTTGAAATGTCGGACCTTAACATATTTTTTCATAAAATTGATTCTGCAATGTTGCTCGAGTGGGTTTACATCTACTCTAGAACCGGTCGAAAAATCCGCTCATTATTATTGTTATGAATAATATAGAATGTAGACGGTGGATAATTCAACGCTGCCATTGTTATATTCTACCCCAAATTTTAAGGGAAAACAATAAATTCTAGGTTGAGCGGAAACGCTGTAAACAACTATCGCTCCAGTTGCGAGTTCATGCTACGAGGGTATATCGATAATTTCGATCAGTTATGTTTACAAATAGCGCTTTGAAAACCTTGCAGGAAACTAGAAATAAAGCAAATTAACCAGAAAATGTTATTTTTTAAACAATCATTTTCTGAGGGGCAAATGAGGGCAGCTTCTAAGTTTTTAGGGTTGAGGCCTTATTTGGTTAAATTACTCTGAGACACCCTGTATAAAAAGAGACACATCTAATATCGCATTTTGATTTTCTTCGGTGTAGACATCAGCTGAGTATGGATCATTCAGTTTTTGAGCCCTTTATATTGATCCTTCTGGTAATAGAACGGTACTATGGCAACCGCTATAGACCTTATTTAAATAAACTGAACAAAATTTCTTGGATCCATTTTAGGAAAAAAAACTTCATATGAGCCTGTGTCCTAAACGTTTTAACTTTGGAGATACAGGGTGGTAAACTTTTCAGAGAAAAATCCATTTTATATAATAACTATGATACTATTGCAGATATCTTTATGAAATTTGGTACACATCTTAATCATAATCATAATCTTTATTTGTCCTAGGAAAAATACATTTTCATAGATGCGTTAAAATAAAGTAAAACTACACTATAAATTGCATCATATTGTCTAAAATAAACAACATAATACATACATAGCACTTAAAAAATTAAAATAAAATAAAAAGTAAACCAACACAAATTCACATTAACATTAGTTAAGTTAAGAATTCAATAAAATTCACTAAAATTCCTGGTCTCTCTTAATGCAGTACTAAACTCCCCAATAGAATAAGGAACCAATTTTATTATATCTTTTTTAAGCTTTTTTTTGAAGATACTCATTGGCAAGCTCCTAAACTCTAAAGGAAGTAAATTGAATAACTGAATTCCAGTACTGCTACATTCTGAATGTAGGCGAGAAACTGGCATGATGATATTTGTTCCATTACGAGTATTATGGGTATGGTTATCACTATGTGTTGGATATTTATGAATATTGCCCTTTATGTAACAGATGTTTTCATAGCATATTTTGCCATACAGAGTCATAATCCCAAATTGAACAAAGAATGGTCTACAGCTTTCAGTTGAAGGTATGTTAGCCAATATTCTTATTGCATTTTTCTGTTTTAAAAACACGGTATTTAGGTGAGTGGTCGCTGCGTTTCCCCATGCTAGTACACCATAAGACATTTTGGAATGGAAAAGGGCATGGTATGCAGTCAATGTTGCATCCATACCAATGGTAAAACGGATTTTTCTTAAGGCAAAGAGAGAGGAGGATAGCTTCTGGTTTAAGGCATTGATTTGATGTTGCCATCCTAGGGATGTATCCAAAATCACTCCTAAAAACTTGGGATTACAATCAATGTCACCTCCACGCAGCTTAAACTCCAGCTCCACTGTTTTTGCCTCATTGAGAAGTAACTTATTTGCTGAAAACCATAGCTTAGCCCTTTTTAAAATTGACTGGACAAGAGCAATGATTGGATGCCCTTTCTTACATCTAACACAAAAAGATGAGTCATCTGCGTATTGCAAGGCGAGAGTTGAAGACTGGTTTACAAAAATGGAAAGGTCATTAACACATATAATAAACAATATAGGTCCCAAAATGGATCCTTGAGGTACACCTCGTTTAAGAGGCAATGCTGAACTACGCTTTTCCAAGACATGCACCTGTTGGAAACGCTCCTCTAGATAGGATTTGAATATTTGTAGAGATTGTCCACGAACTCCGTAGTGCTCCAACTTTCCCAGTAGTAGAGCATGATCAACCAAATCAAACGCTGAGGACAGATCAGTCAGCAAACAACCACAGGAATCACCAGCCTCCATTGATTCCTGAACAAACTCGTGAAGTTTGGAAATAGCATCCAAGGTTGATAATCCTTTTCTATAACCAAACTGACTCGGTGAGAAGATATTGTGCCGCTCAAAGAATGACACGAGGCTCTGAGACAAGACTGATTCCAATATTTTTGAGAAAGCAGGCAACACCGAAACTGAACGATAATTCTTGGGATCAGACATTTCACCTTTTTTAAATATAGGTATGACCCTCGAAACTTTAAGACTTGCTGGAAAGGTGCCTTCACAGATGCAGCTATTGATGATATTAGACAGAGGTTCAATAATGAAAGCATAACAATACTTCACAAGAAAAGGACTTATACCATATACAGTGTGGCCCAAATTGGGTATACATGTATGGGTATCTTCTAAACTATATGAGATAGAAAAATGGTTAAATGGCGAAAGTTGTAGGCCATTCAATTCCCAATTCAACGCCATTTTGATAACGATTTTCTCTCTTTTTGTTTTTGAGATATTTTGAAAAAATCAAAAAGTTGTATTTTCGAAAAAGCGCTGTACTTTTTTTATTTAAACATATTTTTAAAGTCTGTAAAAACATTGTTAGGACAACTTTTTACGCTCGATGCACCCATGTAATCAGTTTTTAGTTCTGACGTTTCGGTTCTGAGAAACCATCATCAACTTCGTTTTTTCTTATGACGGTCATTTTGTTTTTTAGCACATTTAAAAAGAACATATTTTTTCCTTTCTTATGATGTATAACACTTTATAAAAATATTTTATTTCTATGTCAAAAAACGACAAAGTTAATTTTTAACTGAGTTGGCCATGACGGCGGAGACCATTTGCCGTAACCGGTGTTGCTATGGTGATTCGGCGGCATTTAAGTCATTTTACTGAAAAGTGACATTATTCAGTCAAAACGCTATTTGGTACTTTTTGTTTAAATTTTCATAAATTTTGATTTCTAAATATCGCCACGCAATATGCCAGTGAAGATAAATATGACATATTAGAATGTTATATTAAATGTAATAGAAATACAAATCTTGCCACCGCCGACTATTTGGACCTGTATCCTGAGAGGCAACAGCCAAGACTATTCGCGAGGCTTGACCTGAACTTAAAAAATTATGGAAACTTTGAAGTACCAACGCCAAAGAAATATCAGAAGGGCAATCAAGCTCGTGACGATGACATTAAGGATATTTTAATGCTAACCCGACGACGTCGACGAGAGAACGTGCGAGGGAAATACTTATACCAAGAACTACTATCCAAACAGTCCTTAAAGAAAACAAATATCGTCCTTATAAACCTACTATTGTTCAAGTTTTAAAGGAAACAGACCCAAGGTCATTATGATTTTCAAACTGGTTTGCAAACCAATGTCATGAAAACCCCAATTTCAGTATGAAGATTATTTGGACCGACGAAACGTTTTTCAGCAACTGCGGAGCATTCATTATTGTGAATATCCATTTTTGGGCCACTGATAATCCTCACCAAGTGGCAGAACGTAGGCCACAAGTAAGATTTGGCTTTCATGTCTGGTGTGGTGTGTACGGTAAGTCTACACAGTCCGCAAAATATTTACAAAGTCAAATAGTACAATTTGTTTTTAGATAATCAACTTATAGGACCATTCATTTACAATAAATAATGTTATATCAAACCGGGGTCCTGTAAATTGGCCAGCTGGCTCCCCGGATATTACACCCCTCGGTGTAATCTTTGGGCAAAGTTTACAGAATAAATATAAGTTGCCTCGCTCACTGTCGAAACTTTAATGCATTGAGATCACAAGCGTGCGGCAGATACCTGCATATTCTGTAAACTTTGAACTTTGTACCGTCAAATACCGTGAACAACTGTGTATGCGTATGCATCGGCGGTGGCTGGGTCCTCGAGCGGGACGAGGTGGTGAGGTCTAGCCGGTTTCGCGTGGTTAGATTAGTTAGTTTGGGTATGTTAATAGTAGTAAGTTGTAAAGTAAGCAGGTATGAACAGAAACCGATACTTATATTTAGAACGATAGTTTGGAAATTAATAGCAAATATTGATTTGTACGGCAACCGCCCTCCGTAGCAACTGTTGCTAAAGCCAACTCAATATTGTTTCAATATTATTTTGTTCTTTGGTCACATGGCTTACCAAGGCTTCTATAATTTCATAGGTCCATAACAGACTTGTCTTAAGGCTTGAGTTCCAAATAACTGGCGGTGCTACACTTGTATTGCTATTGCATTTAATATAACATTCTTAACATATTGATATTTTTTTAATGATGTTTGGCAGGGCAGCTAATATTAAACTTACCTTTTAACAAATATTAATAAAAACAAAAATTACTAAAAATGAAAAGTTAAATTCGATGTTTGTCTGATAAATGTTTCGTATATTTTTCAGTAAAATAACTATGAAACACTAGCAATATTTGTTTTGTACCGCAAATGGCCTCCGCAGTCATGGCCAACCCAGCTAAAAATTAAATTTGTCGTTTTCTGACATAAAAATAAAATATTTTTATGTAGTGTTATACATCACAAGAAAGGGAAAAAAAAGTTCTTTTTAAATGTGCTAAAAAACAAAATGGCCGCCATAAGAAAAAAATAAGTTGATGCTGGTTTCTCATAACCAAAACGTCAGAACTAAAAACTGAATACATGGGTGCATCGAGCATAAAAAGTTGTCCTAACAATGTTTTTACAGATTTTAAAAATATATTTAAACAAAAAAAGTACAGCGCTTTTTCGAAAATACAACTTTTTGATTTTTTCAAAATATCTCAAAAACGAAAAAAGATCAAATCGTTATCAAAATGGCATTGAATTGGGAATTGAATGAACTAAAACTTTCCCCATTTAACCGATTTTCTATCTCTTATAGTTTCCAAGATACCCATACATGTATACCCAATTTGGGCCACACTGTATATCTTCGGATTTCTTATTGTTTAGTTTTTGAATAATGATTCTTACATCATCAGGTGTAACTGGGCCAATGAAATGTGAAAAACTCTTATCAGGTATGGACTTTTTTAATAGTACAAGGGGGACTTCCGAAGAGTTTGACTTATCAGTCAGCATGGTTTACAAAGAAGTCGTTGAAAAAATCTAGATCATCAATATCATTTCCACTCTTTTTTTTTGTTTCTACCAGTCTCATAGTTAATGATCTCCCAGGTACTCTTGATCTTATTGTCGGATGTCAGTAACTTGTCTGCGTAGTACTGTTCTTTTGCTTTCAACAGTTGTCTAAGGTATAATCTTTTATATTCATTATAGATTTTTTTGTTATTTTCTGTTGGATTTTGTTTGTAACGTTCATAAAAAAATAAATTAAGATCCTTAGACTTTCTAACTGCCTCCGTTATCCAGGGTGGCTTTTTAGGTGTATTGTGGTTCTTGGGTTTAGCTTCAAAACACAAGTTATAGTAATGCAGAAAAGTATCTAGAAAAGCATTACACTTTTCCTCCGCAGAATTGGCTGAGTAAACCTCATTCCAAGTTTCCCTCATCAAACAATTGTTAAAAACATCCAGATGACTCTGACTATACACCCTTTTTTGAAAAGCATCTTCATCATGACATGGAACCCCTTTGTCATAGAGTTTGGATACATCCACCATTTGTGCAAAATGATCTGCGAGGCCTAGGTCAAATGACTCCCCTGTATTTGGCAATTCAAAATTAACAAATATATTGTCAATACAACTTGCCTTGTTATTCTGGCGGCGGGTCTCAGCAAAAATAGCCCTACCCAGCCCAAATGATCGAACAAACTCGTGAAGTTTCATTTAGACTATAAGTATGAGAGTGCCCTTCAAAGAAATCTACATTAAAATCTCCCCCAGCACTATATTTACACCATTTTTGAATCTGCTTGACCATTCTAATATAGGTTCTGCAATACTAAGAGAAACTGATTGAAGTCAGAATTTGGGGGTCTATAAATACAAATTGCTAAGAGATTTACATCATGTATGAAACAAGCTGCTACTTCCAACGCCCTCTCAACTGAGAAATTCACAATATCTGTGACTTCAGTTACTTTTTTAAATTCTTGGTGTGTATATATGCATACACCGCCAATTTTGCATTTGATCTACAGTAGCAGCTTGCCATATCAAAGCCATGAATGGGATAACAAGTTTTCTCATCGTTTTTAAGCCAGTGTTCGGATATAAACACAATTTTAATATTTTGCTGGTTATGTAGAAACACCTCAAATTCTGACACTTTATTGCGAATACACTGAATGTTGACATGCAGTAAAGACTTATTCTTGATGGATTTATTTTTGGTATGACTGCCTACGAAAAAATGAATTGCGAGGTGAGTTGTTTACTATTTTATAGAGACGGACAACTATACCATCGGGCCAAGTTTGTTTATTAAATAATTTGTTTTTAGAGGATTTTTCTCCAATGATTTTAAATGACTTATATGTTCGATTAGACTTATTTTGATTAAGTTCCTAATATTTTACATTTTGGATATTATGTTTAAGTTTTAGCATGTTTTCAAGTTTTGCTGCTGTAGTGTTAAGAGAGAACAGGGACGCAAATACAATACATTTTTTAGGAACAATCACGGCTTTTATATCATTAAAGTTATTACTAACATTACTAGCATTATTACTATCAGTAGAGACATTACAAGTTAAAACATTACCGTTATTTTCTCTTGCTGAATCTGGAGAGCCAGAGGTGGGCTTTAGGGCTCTTTGTTGTTGTCCTTCATGTTCTAATTGAGTCTGCTTCTGGCCTTTCTCATGGTTAAGACTAGCCTTTGGTTGGCTATGGCGTGGTTTATGTGTAGAGGTAGAAGAGCTTCACTCATTATTGTTGGCATTTACTACTGTAGCAGTTGATGCAGGCAAGTTGAAGTTGTGAAGCTGTTGCTTCAAGCTTTCCACTTCATCCCTTAATAAGCGAATGTCTGCTTCCGCCTTAGCATTAATATTACTGCAATCTGTGAAATGTTCCGAATTCTGGGATGTTGATGGTGTTACTGGTCTTTGCAGTTGCAAGACTCCTGATTTATTAGTAAAAAATTAAACTAATTCCACATTTGTTTCCTTTATAGCTTTCTAAAACGACTCTAGCTTGGAAGCTATTTGTTCTTGTACAGCATTGAGTAGTTGAGGATTTTCTTCTGAAGCGGATGTAATTTGTACCACCATGGCATTCTTTAACTCACTAAGAATTGGTTTATTTTCCTCTAGATCTTGGATAAAAAGTTCAATCTTCTTGATTAGCCTGTCATCATCTTGGTTTTTATTTCTTTCACAGGAGCTTCTGGAGATTATTCTATGCATCAAGATGCATTTTCTGATGTACAAACAGATTGATTATTTCTACCAATGGCGTCCGAACGAGTTTTGCGTTGAATACTTTTGGAGAGAAAAATGGTACGCCACTGCTTTTTTCAAAGTAAAAATTTATTTTGAAATTATCATTCATTTCTGTGCAAACGTGATCTCTTGATTCTCTTTCGTCCGACGCATGGTTTTCGCTTAAAAAAATGAAAATCATGTTTGTGTAAGCTGAAATTCTAATGTGGTAATCATTATTGACACTTGAAAGTTTTCATTTCTTTTTTCCTACAGTAAAATCGGTTACTTGTTTCTAAATTAATTAACAATTGATATTAAACGAAGTCAATAGCTTGAAAAAAAGGAAAAAACAATTTCCACACAACAGTTACTGCATCAGTTTTTTGCGATTTGAGCCTGAAATAAAATGATTTTTTTATGTGGAAACCATGCGTCGGACGAAAGAAAGCCAAGAGATCAAATTTGCTCAGAAATTAATGAGAATTTGAAAAATATTTTTTATTTTAAGAGAAAACAGTGGCGTACCGTTTTTTTCTCCAAAAATATTCAATGCAAAACCCGTACAGACGCCTCTGGGAGAAATATTAAAATTGTGTGTACATGAGAAAATGCATCTTGATGCATAGAAGACATGCACCAAATATCACCCCCTAAAGATATCTACTATAGTATGACAGCATACAAAATAGATTTTTTCTGAAAATTTTACCATCCTGTATCTCATACATGCATATGAAGTTTTTTTCATAAAATGGGTCCAGGAATCACCCCCCTTAAATATTAGTATGTCATTAAGAAACACCGAGTATATATCAGGGTTACACGTAAAGTTCCTCCCTCATTTTATTGCTCGAACACGCAACTTTCAACATACGAGTTATTTATTAACCCAAAAGAAGTACATGCGTTGTTCAAAATGAAAGTGCCTTGACACTTTTTGGTAATATTTACTCGCCGGCGCCTAGCAAGTCGATCGAAAACTAATTAATCGGTTAGAGCGCCACCGCTGGCGCTGGTTCGATTCGAATTAAAAATCCCTCCCAAGATAAGAGACGATTGGTCATCTCTGGTACCACGCGACATCCATTGAGCGAATTCCAGCCACTAATTCGAACGTAGAGCACGAAAATAATGATTAGTTTTCGCGCAGACCGAATTATTATTATTGGACACGTAATTTAAAAAAAAATGTCTCCAATGGTTTTAATATGCAGTGCTTCATTGAGTACGTTAGAATCCAATTGTGATGATATATAACCGAATTTTTCTCATTTTTGACGTGACAGAGTAGCCACAAGTTTTCCTGAAGCGCAATTTGAAAAACAAAAGGCTCATTCGTGACCCTTCGTTGCAAAGGAAATTTAAAAGAGAATTTAAATATATACAGAATATAATTTAATATAAATGAATATATGAAACCATAACAGCCTAACGGGAAATGTATAATTTAAGAGTTTTAGAAAGTTTTGAACCCAATAAAATTATTTTAACTATACAGGGTTGAGTAAACATTTGGTAGGTGATGTCAAACGTCAATACTTAGTTCGAAATCTTGAGAATTTTGAGAAAAGTTCAATGTAATTAAACATGTTCTCAGTGTAGATGATGTTTACATTTTCAGCGTTTTAAATATAAATAGTTTTTTTTCAGTGTAGTTGATATTTTTTCGTATATTATTTGTTTTAAATATTTTTTTTTTACGTGTAGTTCAATTTTATATTTTTGTCTTATACCACGAATAGTCGTAATATAGTCAAAATACTCCACACTACCTATTCAGCTTGAATATTTTCTGTGATTTTCCAATATTTATTCGTTTTTTTTTTAACATTGTTTTGTGTCCTAATTTTAAGCCGTAATATAATCCCTTGGTAACGTCGATCGGGAGCTTAAAATATCCATTTTCCTATAGTTAACAGATAACCGTAATGACATTCTTATTTGATACCCTTTTCGTCCGAAAAATACTTATTGGGATTTGTCCGAGTAGAATTTCGAAAACTCCCTGATAAGCCATGCAAGCAACGGCAGATGACGAGTGGCCCCGGCTTTTAGCATTATCCATGTGTGTGTTCTCCTTATTTCTCTTTTTCTCGTCAGTTTATTAGCGTCTTCCTTTCTTCGTCCAACGCGGTTTTGTCGCGGACGCTCTCGCCACTGCCGCCAGTCAAATTTAAGCCTTTAAGGCAGTTCCAACTAAGGCGCTTTGGTTGGGTGCGAAAGGAAGTATAGTGTTTAGTGTTCGAGTTCGCATGGCCTAGTGTGTCGTGGTTATTTCGTTTCAGTGTTTCTAAAATTGCGGCCCTGCAGTTACTTTTAGCCTAAATTTTCTTTGCATGAGGCAAAACCAAATTCTTTGTCCTTCTGGCGATATTACTTATTAATATTTACGGGTTTTTTGTATCTTAAACAATGCATAGAGCGGCAGGTGAGCTTTAAATTATTAGGTTTTGAAAAGGGGCGTAACGATTTTGGTATAATGGAAGAAGCTGTTTATATCAAAGGCACCCAATCAAACTTTTTATTTTACAATTTTCCTAGGCAAATAGAGAATTTTTCCTAGATTTCCTGATTTTTCCCTAACATTGACATCACCACAAGGCTCTTATCCTCTCATATATATTTTTGGTTGCCTATTTCCATTCGTTAAAATGATCAACAATTCAAACTTAGATCAGATGAATCCAACGTTGTCTCCTTTTTATTTTGTAATGTCCCTAGGTAGATTTCCTTTTTTGCCACTCTCCCTGATAAATTTTAATAATTGGAAATTTTGGCCCAACGTGTAATCATGTTAATTAACTGAAATAATGAATAATTGTATGAAAAATTAATAAAATATATTGACATATAAATCTTCTGATGATCCCTTAGCCTTTTTAGGATAAAGATATTTCCTTAGAGTTGGCAACACCGCACTTTTTTCTAGGGTCTATAATTATTTTCGCAATTTCAGAGGATTTTTCCGAAAGTATCTTAATCTCTAAATGATTCAAAATTCCTTAGACTAGGAACACTTTACTACAGTTGACAACACCGCCTACTCGTCAGTATCTTTAAAATGAAAAAATAACTGTATTTTCCGGATCTTAATACGTTTTTTTTCTACTTTTGTCTCTGTTTAATACGTCCATTTATCGATCCTCTAGTACATCCATCTCTCTTCTAGTACTTTCATAGTTAATAAATCTGAGGTTGAGTGGTTTTTGCAATTTTAGAGAATTTTTCGGAAAGTCCTTTCTCTAAATGGTTCGAAATTCCTTAGACTAGGAACACTACCCTGCAGTTGACAACACCGCACATTCGTCAGTATCTTTTCAGAGGGTTTTTCGGAATTTCCGTAGAATGTGGATCAAAATTCCTTACTCTTTAAATGGCTCGACATTTCCTAGAATAGAAACATTTCACTATTGTTGACAACACCGCATTTGTCAGTATCTTGAAA
>MU183044.1:192721-205199 GCA_016904865.1 Pissodes strobi | reverse complement strand
TGTATGTATGAGGGTGTTTTTTGAAATTAAACTATAATACTGAAAAGGAATTTCGCGTATAAACTGTCGATGTGAAACAGGATTATTTTTGATTATAGTCGAGCAAAAACTATGGATGGGCCAGCGGCAGTTCGAGCATCCTCTCGGAATTCGGTACTTTACACTTGGAATTTGCTTACCTGAGCGACGTCACCGGCAAGACCATTTACAGGAACAAAGTGGATAAAATTCGTCAGGTTCTGAACACGATCGAGAAGCCGAACGGACTGTATCCCAACTATTTGAATCCTAGAAGCGGAAAATGGGGACAACGTAAGTGGATGCACTAATTTTGTTTGGTTTGGGTTAATATTTGATATTCACTGATTTTAGATCACATGTCAATGGGGGCCCTCGGCGACAGTTTCTACGAATATCTGCTAAAAGCCTGGCTGCAAAGTGGGAAGGAAGACAACGAAGCTAGGCAAATGTTCGACGAAGCCATGGAGGGTGCCATTAAACACATGTTGCACGAGTCACCCGCAGGTCTGTCCTATTTTGCCGATCTCAAGTTCGAGCGGGTGGAACACAAGATGGATCATTTGGCCTGTTTTTCAGGTAAAGTCATTTTTCAGCAACATCATAGTGAATTTTTGAGGACTCTCGATTTTTTTAGGTGGTATGCTGGCCTTGGCCTCTAGAACATTGAAGAACGACCATGCGTCCAAATATTTGGACGTGGCCAAGCAAATCACAAATACCTGTCATGAATCTTACGACAGAACGTACACTAAATTGGGACCAGAAGCATTTAGGTAAGCCTTTATATCAAACTTTAGCTACTTGTAAGATTTGTAAGTCTGAAGATTAGTAGTGTCGAAACCAGAGTTTATTTTTGTAGTGTATCAGAAAAACACTCGATATTTCATAAATTAGATCGTGACGGCAACCCGACTATTTCGAGGCCTAGACGAAGGTTATTTACATTACCTACTACACGTACTATTATTGTTTAATTGCAATGAACGAGATACTCGGCCCGGATAACAAGGCCAAGACAACCTTGTTGAATTGGTATTGTCATTGTAACATTATATTTATAATACGAACCTACACCAACCCAGAGGAGAGAAGACTGACTGACGCACTGATATGCGTACGTAGATTATAAGGGTATAACACATTATGTCGCGTTACTATCTTGTATATTCATTGCTATAATTAATACAGAACTCTATAGTTACCTGGAATTTTATTGGAGTTCTACATTTTCTTTGTCCAGTTTTATTACATGTTTATTCTTTTTTTTTAGGTTTACGGAGGGCGCTGAAGCTAGAGCGTTGAAGAGTTCCGAGAAATACTACATTTTAAGACCCGAGACGATAGAATCCTATTTCTATTTGTATCGGCTGACCAAAGACGAGAAATATAGGGACTGGGGCTGGGAAGCGGTGCAGGTTAGTGTCATTGAGATTTTTTAATCACTTTTGCTCTAAATGTGTCAATTAGTGTCTTGATGTTATATTATGCTATTGTGCACTTTCGTCACGATTAAGCACTGTTTGCTTGCACCAAAATTTAAATTATGCTGTTTATAAAAAGAAAATAGATCAAGAGAATAAAGATATATTTGATTGAATTATTTAAATTGATTTTTCATGATGCCCTCCGAGTAAAATTAAGTTAAAATTTTAGGCTTTGGAAAAACACTGTAGAGTACCTGGCGGTTATACTGGTATCAAGAATGTATATTCGGAAGACCCTCAACAAGATGACGTTCAACAGAGTTTCTTCCTGGCTGAGACGTTAAAAGTGAGTATATTTTTATTCCATATGCTTTTCCTCTAGGTTTCACCTCTTTTTTAAATATCGCAACAGAAGACCAATACTGAAGCAAGAAAGAGCTGAACAAAATTGGAAGATATTTATATATGAAGCCAAAAGCAAAAAAATACCTCTCGAGTAAATGGGCAAGGCTCTCCTCATTTGATGTTTGAAATATTTTCAATAAATCGAGTAACTTGGAATTATTAGCATAAGAATGAAAGCTTCCCGTCACATTCTATGTCTGTCGGAAACATGGGCATCTATAGATTATTACGCTCTTTCTGTCTTTCTAATGGGCCCAAAACCTTCACCCCAGCTTAGGAGAACAGAAAGAGCGTAAAAATTTTTTGCGCCCCACGTTGGGCGCCAAAAATTTATTACGCTCTTTTTGTCCTTCCAACGGGCGCAAAACTTCCACTCAAACTTAGAAGCAAATAATCTCAAATCGAAAGAAAAAAAAATAATTTTGAAAATTTTAAATTAGAAATTGAAGGAATTTACGTATGTCAATGCGTAGGCTAAAAGGAGTTGTCGCCGAGAGTTTAAATTAGGCCCTGGCTCAAATGCCAGAGAGTAGGGGTGGGTTGATTTATTTAAGGCGCCACAGGCTTGTCGACAGCACAAGCGAGAAATACCCAAAAGTTGAAATATGGAACTCGTTCTAGCTTAAGCTTCGCGACAAAATAAAAGAATTTCAAAAAAAAAAAAATTTCAATAAAAGCGATCAATAAAACAAAAAAAATTAATTGGAAAATTAGATCAGATATGTATGTCGGTAATAAGCAATTACCTAAATATTACCTAAAAAAAGTGAATAAGAACAGCGATACACAAATACTCGAATACAGAACGTTTCAATTATTTAACGCAAATAATAATATATCGGATACTTACTTCAGCGAGGCTCTTCTTTGGAATATTAATCAAGAGTTAATTAAATAAAACAGGTAAATAAACAAACAAAGAATCAGTTTATTACTGTTAAATGAAATATCATGGGCTCATAAAAGAAAGAGTAAGGATGAGAAAATGACCAGTAATTCTAGCGGATTAATTTTACGGTAACACTGTATTTCAACGAGAAATAGTAGGTTTTATTCGGTTACTTGAAGAAATATTCAATCGTAATTTACGACGAACGCTTTATGCAATAATAATAATAATAAAAAATAGCGTCAGTAAATTGTGAACGAAGGCCAGCGACCTTGCAAATCTACTCGTTATGTCGTCGTGGGAAAGTTCAAATAACTCAAATACTCACTTAATCAAAGACTAACTCACGGACGTCGAATCATGATTCGTTACAGGGCCGTATTACTATGGTTATTTGGATATCAGTTAAAATACGTTGGTAAATGCCGCAAAAACAATATAAAAAAAATCTAGTTAGACCTGGCGTTATTTCAGCAACCAATCAATTACGTATGTCAACTTAAGCGTAAGTAATCTCCAGTCAAGTTACCGGTAGGACAAGGATAAACAGTTTGTTTGAATATAAAAAAAATATATCAAAGGCCACAATAAAAATTAAGAATAACGCAAAGTCCACAACGTTATTGCGTCAGTCAATTAAAGGTTTAAAATTTAATCCATTGTTCTAGATCAAACGGATTTGACTGAATTTTAGAATTTGATTAAATTTAATCAGGCGTATTCAGCTAGACAAAATTGGCCCAATAATCAAAGTTCATTTAAAAGAAAATAAGATTAAAATAAATGTTACCTTAATTAAGGAGAAAAAGTTAAAAAGTTAATCTTAGTTCGAAAACAAAGCCAAAAAAAATTTGAGATAAGGTTAAGTATACGCAATTGCTGCAAAATATCTATAGGGAAGAAATATAGAAATTGCTCAATAGCATTGCAAATAGAGACTGAAACTGTTAAAAATGGCCCAGTTGGAAAATCGCATCAAAAGTAAAATCAAAAATTGATTCCAACCAAATAATTGCTTAACTCACAAAGGTCGACTTAGAGAGTGACGCCAGGAGGTCGGGAACTCGAGAAGCAATGAATCCCCACTTCGAAAAACTTCCTCCGCCAATGAATGCATGGCATGATAAGTCACATGTTTCTTTCAATAATTCCTCCAAGGGAATTAGACAATGGAAACCTGGGAATTTGATGTATAGGCATCTACCAAAAAAAACTACTCAGTAGCCAAAAAAGCATTGTCATTAAGCCACTCCAACTAATAGAATTTCCTAATTATTCCGAGACAATTAAGTAACTGTGCACGATGCCTAACTCGACAACCAATCCAAAAACAGTATGTATTACGAAAGCCGGAACCACTGAAAACCACCGACTTTACTTTCGGGGTGCTCACGCGCCAAATTCAATTTGTTCGAAATCGAAATCTGTTTAGCAACGCAAATTTTATTTTAATTGGCTCGATTAAGATATCGTCGAAGCGAAGCCAGCCAGAATCTACGAGGGTTTTTCGCTAGTAAATACAAATGTGCTCGAAGCCATATGAATGGTGACGAATTCTATATAAGGTTATTTACGCATCGATAGACGATCGCCAAAACGGCCCGTGACAAGATGAAGTTTAATTGATCACTAAAAAGCTAAAGTAAAATGGAGGGTAAGGAAAGGTCGAGTGAAAGTTCGGACCCAAGAAATATTAAGAAAAGCTGTGACCATTGCAAGAAAGACGCTTTCCGAAGAATCGTCAAGCTAGTAGCGTAGTCGTTTCACACCATCGAAGCAGCGAGAGTACCTCAAAAAGTCTGACGCTGACGTTGACATCCCAGATGACGTAGAGGAAAAAATAAATAGCGACGATGATGATGTTATTATGGGAAAAGATGCAAAAAAACGGAAAATGAATGGAAAACTGTGCAGAGGAAGTTAAGAAATAAGCGACCTGAGCCCCCCACCAAAGGAACAAATAATAACGTTCCCCAGCTGGTGGTGCCTAATCCCAGAGAATTGGCATGAATTTTTGTTTCAGGTTTTTACCCTAAAACATTTTCAACCCTTTTATTTTCTAATTTTTAAATTGTTTCGATTTTAAATGAAATTATTTGGATAAATAAAAGTAAGAGTTAAATGTTCCTTGAGTTACCCTGTCGCTGCTCAGATACGTCTTATTGCGGTGGCACTATAGGGGTGTGAGTTCGAATTCTGAAAATTCAGTTATGTATGGGCGTCAAGTCTAAAGTAAACCGAAAATGTATATGAAATTTTCCATACGACCCTATTTAAAATTAATGATCCTAATAAGCAAATAGTCCATAAGTGACAATCAGCCCACTAATAAGTCAAGAATATTTCATTACATCATCCCAAATTAATTCTGATCAAATTATTTTTCAGCATTGAGCAAAATTAAATCAATGTCAAACTATCGAACTTCGATTACCTATGATATTTAGAAAATCTGTCAAAATCGGGAGATAATTGCAAAATCTATCAGACGTATCTGAGAGAAATTCAATTTATATTAAATTTAAGGCTTACCCTTGAAAAATTTATATTATCAATTTAAATTCCAAGTCTAGCTACCCTTGGAAAAAAATTGAACATAGTCAAATAATATCACCACTTGTTATGTAGTAACTAGAGTAAAGATAATTAAATTTACAAATGGAAGAAAGTTCCAAAATTAATACCGAGTATGTACAGGGTGATCCCCTATAATGTCGCCCCCCTTTAACTTTTTTATTTTAAGTGTCCCAAAAAAATTAAAAGAATGGTTATGTAGGTACTGAAAAATACTGTTTTTCTGCGTATAAAAAATATTGGAAAATGATCAGTATACAGGGAAAAACAAAAAGTAAATTTTTTTTAATGGAACACACTATATATGAATTTATTTTTCGATTTTTCGTAAAATTCTAAGCATATTTTATATATGGTGTTATACCTCTAGAGTTAGTAGTTTCACAGCTATAAACAGTTGAAAATCGGTACTTTGGCTACTTTTCACCTTGGTAGCAATAAGATCATTAGAGATGGAGTAAAATGAATTTCACATTCCTATCTTAACTTTTCAAGAGCTATCTGATGGTACTATCTGGCAGGCGGTACCATGGGTACCAAATCTGGTACCTCGGTAGGTACCATCAGTTAGTACCATCCGATGCCCGGCCCCGGTAGTGGGGTCGTTGGAGCGCCACCAGTCCAACTAAACTGAAAAAGCTTCGCTGGTGTTGTGCAGGGTGGCTAGGCCCACGTATTAAATCAACTATCTCAACCTTAACTTAACAAGAAAACAATCTAAAATTTAAGGAACAATATATTTACTACTAAGTTCTTTTTTTTGAAAATACAGCAACAATTTATCTGGAGTAAAATGGCAAGTTAAAGACAGAAGAATCTCAAATGACTATTAAATTTAACTAATAATTGGTACAATATGGTGATTGTACGGAGACCAATTCTCGGTACTGTATTCCTTACAACTAAATGCACTAAACACTACAAACCGAAGTGATCACTTTGATGTTAACTAAGCTAATTACATCTAGGTATGCGTTCACTAATAGCTGCACCGATTTTAAATGTAGCAATGAACGGCCACAATAATTAAATCAAATGACTCGATAAATTAATAAAAGAAATAAAATTCGAATAAAACTATTGAAAGCTTGGCTGTCAATGCTTGACTTATATTCTAAAGAGAGAAAGTTCAGAGCGGTTATATTACTCGATAAATGAATGAAAAGTATAAAATTATTGAAACTATTTTAAAGCCTGTCAATGCTTGATTTATATTAAAAAGAGAGAAATTAAGAACGATTACGTCAAGCAGCCAGAAAAATAATTGAATAATGAAACTTGACTCCTTTAAGGCACCATCTATAATGCCAAATTCATTATAATTATCACAAAAAAAATTAAGACAAATGCTTCAGTACAATACCACTTAGATCCTGTCGAACTCTGGCGCCGGGCACCTGTTACCGTTAAGGTACTGGCCCTGAGGACGAAACTAGTAGAGGACTCGCCAATTCAATTGGCTCTAGTGTAGCCTGGAGCTAGAAGTAGTCCGAAAATTGAACTGTGGCCCGCTAATTAAAGTTGTGGCCCCTGTAATTGGACTGTGGCCCGCTAATTGATGTAGTAGCCTGGTATTTGAAAGTTGTAAACCTGGTAGAAAAACCTGCTTCTAGCCTGCTATTAAAACTCTGAAATAACCCAGTACGCATTAGACAAAGCCCCTTTACTTTAATAAAAAACTATAGCCCCCCCCCCCTTGCATACATATATTTTCTTTATAAAACAAATTCTCCAAAAGTTATCAATGCATTTTCAATGACCATCAGCAAATAAAAGAAATACTGAGGTACAGACAACTTGAATATAACATAGGAGTCACCCCTAAAAGAAAATATATAAACTTCTCCATATGATCAAACTCAAGTTACATTAAAATAAAAATTTAGATTTGATAAAATGGAGTAGATAAGATAACGCATGGGATGCAAAGCAAATGGTAGACGAGGCAGAAAAAAAGGTTAACACAGATAAAGCACTTAAATCGTTAAGTTGGACAAAAAAACTGTAGCAATAATTACCTCGTTAGTGTGTGAGGGTACGGGAGATTCGACGGTCTCGGTTTTATTCGACGAACTTGAAAGCCTCTAGAAATAAGGCAAAAAAAACATTAGCGTCATGGCGTCGTCCGCGTGCTTCACAAGCAATAGGGGAAAAAATAATTCCAAAGAAAATGCTTATCTAGTGCTGCAGTATTTAGATCCCGATAAATCGGTGGTGTCAAAACAAAGAGATACCACAATATATCCCCAAAGGATGTGTGGAATTAAATCACAAAACTAAATGTGATATCTGACTGCACTCAAACAGAAATAGAAGAACTCTCGCTTCGTTGGTAAACGACAGCGGAAGCCACAATTAATTAGCTAAAATTAAAATTGTCAAGAAATGCTAGGAAATACTCCTACGAAAATGATAAACCTCTAAAAATCTAAATCGAGAGCGAAAATCACGGAAGGATAGCCAATTCATATTACTTGGAACGAGCAACCGAACATTACAAAAACTGCAGCCTGCCGTGTGAAGAGATAAATATATGAAGCCGAGGTCCCAAAACGATCTAATGATCTCATAAATGATCGGCCGGTGATTGGAGTCCGGCAACCAAGAGGTTCCAAAAAGTTATGAAATATTCAAACCGACAATAAAATATGAATCGACGAGTCTAATGCAGCGTAAAGGCGGGTTTTATTAACAGAATTCTTAAAAATATAAATCGGTTCGCTGGGCGTTCTACGGTAATGTAATATAAATCAAGCCAAGCTATCCTAATAACAATTGTAACGCTCAGTTCCCAAAAAAATACAAACCTAATTTACATAAAACTCAAAGTTCACAATAATCTCCAAGTTCACAATCGGTGGTACAGCCTTTAGTGCAGGAACAATGGCGGCCCCCAGCTTTTAGACAATGGAGAAGGGTCGTGGTGAGTTATAATGCCTGAGCGCCACGCGGTTAACTTATCGCCATGCCCTGATGCTGGATCTTCAGTGAGATTCGACCAATAACCACGAATTGCTCTCCCCCCCGCTGTAACCTATTGAGAAAACTTGGAACGGGAAACAAAAAAAAAGAAATACCACCTCAATTAAACAAAAATAACAAGTGTATGTTCAGTATTATTGGTGACTACACTTTTGAATTAGATAAGGAAAATAATTGCTACAAGAAGAATTTCTTGTATATGTAGCTATGACAATTAATATATAAATGTATGCTAAAGATGGAATATTAAAAGTAACGGTTTACAGTTAAGTAGTACTCTATGTTATATCTACGGCGCCCTATAAATACGAAGACGTGATCACGTGTCGTTTACATGCACTTGATTGGTGCTATCAACCTATCCGGTACAAAAATATGATAACTTCTTCTACTTCGACACTATAAATAACTCTAATCAGAAAGCGAGAAGTTAACGTGCTAGTTCAAATGTACTAGAGATTCATGTATGTAAAATATTCATTAATGTAAGTAAAATGTCCGCCTTTTAATTAGTATCCGTGCCAAAGATAAACCTACATGAATACGCATCGATATGCTATACTTATATACGAACAGTTCCAAAAATATTTATATCATACAACGCTGGAAAGTATAAAACACGCAATCAAGACTACGCTGGAAGAAATAAAACACGCAATCAAGACTACGCTGAAATTAATTAATAACACGCCAATACTATCCGGATTAGCTGGATAATCCAGTATACCTATGCTAACTATTGAGAATAATCCCAGTTACTCCCAAATAACTCCAAGGTAGCCAAGCAACCCCCTTTAATCATTTCGAATATTAAATAAATTCACTCGAAACTTTAATTTAAGTAGCTCTAAATCACCAATAAAATAAAACACAATAATAACATGAAATAAAATAAAAGTCCCAAAATACACTAGATAATATCCTAAATTAAGACTTATCTGATATGGTATCAAGCCAACAGTGAGTTCATCCAGGACCCAGGTGTGCGTCGAATCACTGGAGCGTCAATGTCGAGAAGACACACTCCGTAAGCGTTGAGGCTTGGATCAGACAGCGAGTCACGCAGTTAACTTGATGGTTACTCCGACACCACGTGTTGTCGGAGGAGTCTCTGTATGCAGTCTGGAAACCCAGGAAGGAAACCGGAACGTAAGAGGACAATGGAAGGCCCATGAAAACCAAAAATCCAAAAATAAAATCCAAAAATCCAGGAATAAAAAGTCCAAAGATAGAAACCTCTGAAACAAACAGGACAAATTAGAACAGTGATCAAGCCAAAATATGAACCTCAACAAATAACACATCAAAACAATATCTGTATCAAAATTACTCAAACAACATACTTTTAGATGTTAAACGGGGTTCAAGCGTGTGGCAGGTCTCGAATGTCAAATCCCCAAACGTGGGTGCAGGTGGTCGAATCTACAAATCTTCCTTCATCTACATTCTACAATCATCCATCAGACGAGAAACCATGGACGACCACAATCCTGCTCAAGGGCTTCGTTGAATTATCCCCTAACTAGGGCACTGTATATTTCACACTAAATATCAGAATCTCAACGAAAATTCCCAATTTCGAGAGCTAAGCACTGAAACCTACTGGTCCCTTCAAGATCACACAAAGACTAAATTGGCTTGCTCCGAAAATGATGAGGCTAGCAGAATCATCATCGCGCAGGCCCAGCATGCTATATTGCCAACTGCGTTTCTATTTGTGATCAAGTACTAGAAAGTTATGATGTCATACTACCGGATTCGCCAAATCAAAGCGATAAAGTAATAAAGTAACTCACTATCAAAATGATTTGAATCTTTTAGAACTTACTTTTCAAATGCTTAGCGGGAATACATAACCCACGCGTTATGATACGCCACTAATAGCATTATGCCAAATAAGGCATTAACTTGGCAACCGTGTCGACTGTGAAGACCACGCGCTTGTCCAGAAAGCTGTCACTTATACCGCCATAATTATCCCTATAGACTATATGAAACATAGAACAATTTCCTTCGCGTAGGGTAGAATCTACTCCGAGC
Organism: Pissodes strobi; assembly: GCA_016904865.1. Classification (NCBI taxonomy): domain Eukaryota; kingdom Metazoa; phylum Arthropoda; class Insecta; order Coleoptera; family Curculionidae; genus Pissodes; species Pissodes strobi. The sequence goes on along the minus strand of MU183044.1, from coordinate 194,864 downwards.
TGAAATATTATCGAACTTTAATAATGGATAATCAGTGGAATACTGCGTCAATATGCAAGCCTAGAGTGCTAAACATTGATACCATCCGCAACGCGAATTAGAGTGGTTCTCGAGTCGATATCGACGGACGGATCCGATGCGACTTCCAATAATATGATGTTTGATAATCCGAAGTGACATGACATACTTCTAACAAACGTCAATGTTTCATTCCCAAAATGGAAATATTCCGTAATCACCTAAGCAAAACAATATATTATCAAGTATAAATCAACGAGAAAATTACCACAGAATGACCAACAAATGTACAAAAAGTAAGTTCTAATTTCAGTGCTTGATAAGCCTAAATAATCTCACAATACAACCGCACTACATTTCAACTAATCTGTAAACAATCTATCACTATTGTTTTCTTCTAGACACAACCCTCCAAGAAAGGGTGAAATGCATTCCAGATGCCCAAAATACCTCGAATCAGCAATTAAAAGCCATAATTAGCAAGGTCGAAACCAGTGGATGGCCATCAAGGTGTATTATCGAACTGAAATAATGAAAACAAGCCACGGGATTAGACGAAGGTCCCTTTTTCTCCATTTAGAAGGGCAGTACAATAAGACAAAACCAAAGGGGCAATACCAATATACATCTAAGTTTTGTGGTTTCAGCTGGAACGATATACCGTGTGTGTGTAAAGTTAACTGTTCATATGCATAGTAATGAAACAATCTTTGTATATCATGCAAATTTTAATCCAAAAGGAATCATGAAGAGCGTAACAGAGCGCTTTCGGCCGTAGACATCATCAGTGTTACCCGAAAGTAAGTAAAAGAACCCCTTGTCAGTGGAGAGTCAAAGAATGTTGTTGTTGAGACAATTGTTATTTTTGGTAAAAAAAATTATGAGATGAATACTGTTGCGCTCAGTTATTAATTTGTTGGGATTAAAAATTTTTTATTACAAAAAGGGGGGGTTAACTAAAGTAATTAATTAAGAATGATGGTGATGGATACATTTTTGGGCTGTTCATAGAGCGATGGACAGTCTTGAGTTTTCGATCTATAGGAAACCTACTCAAACGGACCACACTATATCTTACTTTTCTCACCACCCGTGGCAACACAAGATGGCAGCTTTCCATTGCTATGTCAATAGGTTACTTAATATACCTTTGTCTTCTGTCGAATACAACAAAGAAGTAAATATAATTAGACAAATCGCGTTCAACAACCATTTTGATCCTAGTCTTGTTGACACTTTAATCAACAAGACAAAACTGAAAAACTAAGAAAAGAACTTTCTCACAGCTTAATTGACAATTCACGGAAAAAATACTTCTCCATCCCTTTTTTTCATCAAAAAACTTCAATAGGCTGGATTTCAACCATTGCCTCAACACTCAGGTATATACAACGCCTATTTAAAATAGGTCAATCTCAACAGATCTTACATTCCATTACACAGAAGGCTTCTCAACTGAATTATCTTTTGCCCATACACTTGGAAGTTGGGAGGGCCGCTTGATCAAGCATTTTCTATTTCAAATAATTTCTCCTATTTTCTACTACAGCAATGTAATTTAATTTTATTTTATTTTTATCTTTCATCTGTCTTCCTCTTTCTCTATCTTTCAAGTTGATTTAGCTTAGGCTAAATTCATCCCTTCTTAAGTTAGTCCTCTAGGAGTTGAGTTAACTTAGGTTATTGTCATCTCCTTTTTTTCTGTTCTCCGTCGAGTTGAGTTAGCCTAGGCGAACCTCATCTCTAAGTTAGTTCTCTATTTTCACTTGATCAAGCATTTTCTTCCTTCCAAACCAACTTTCAAGGCACCACAAACATTCAACCGAATTTTCAAATATTCAATTGCAAATTAGCCATTCAATACGTATTATGGCATTTGGTTTGTCTCATCTGGCATAGTAGCAGCTCCTTTTGTATTTTAGGTTAATTTCAGACCACTGCAGTAACTTTATCTGATTTTATCTTTCAACTTAATACTTGTCTTTTTAAAACTTAAAATTCAAAATTACCGCCGTTTTTCGGCATATAAGCGTCATCAGTCTGCCTGTCAATAGTGACAGTCGACACATTCAATGTGTCATCCAAAAGCACGGGTCTTTGTACCATGCTTTTGTTGTTAATTTGA
>MU183044.1:144664-177318 GCA_016904865.1 Pissodes strobi | reverse complement strand
AGTTCCTATCAAAGTCAATATGTTGACGATATCGTTGTTGCATCAGAAGATTCAAACTGTTCTTATGAGATTGATATGTTGACGGCATTATCGCTGGAGTATGAGATTTACGAAGTTCTTATTGTTCAGATGTGTTCACAATATTGCTTCAGGATATTCAAGCAGTTCCTATCAAAGTCAATATGTTGACGATATCGTTGTTGCATCAAAAGATTCAAACTGTTCTTATATATGTAGATTGATATGTTGACGACATTATCGCTGGAGCATGAGATTTACGCAGTTCTTATTGTTCAGATATGTTGACAATATTGCTTCAGGATATTCAAACAATTCCTATCGCAGTCAATATGTTGACGATATCGTTATTGCATCAGAAGATTCAAACTGTTCTTATGTAGATTGATATATTGACATTATAGCTGAAGCATGAAATTTACAAAGTTCTTATTGTTCAGATGTGTTGACAATATTGCTTCAGGATACTAAAGCAGGTCATATCGAATTCAATATGTTGACGATATCGTTATTGCATCAGAAGATTCAAACTGTTCCTATGTAGATTGATATGTTGACATAAACCACTAAAAACAATTACACCAGAATTTTCCATTTCGAACCCTCCTTATGTACCATTTGACTGAACTATTGCCAGAGTATTTATGTCAAAATTTGAACTTTCCTTTTTTAAAATTTTAAAAAAGTAATATAGTATTATGTTAAACCATTTATTTGTCTTTTGATTAAAGATTAAAGTGATTCACTAACTGTTTATCATTTTATAACTTTTGAAGTTTATTAAATACACTTTTAAAACTATCTGTCCATTAAAGAATGTTTAAATCCCGCGCTTTTTGCCTGTCCTAGCTTCATCTCTTTCTCTCGGACATCTCACTCCAATGTTGGCCGCAGGTGCTGTGTATTGATTAAATCGGAAAGGGGCTATTCCATCCGTTTTTATATTTCATTGGCCCACACTGAATTATATGCATTCAGCATCTAATTAAACATCCACTTCAATTACGATATTACTTGGACTGGGATAGTATGGATTCGAAGCTTTGTGAACTTGGAAATATTCCGGCCCAAACTCCTAAAACAAAAGAAAAACGTTTTACTACTATAGTATTGGCTAGTGATTAAATTGTTTTTAGGTCAACTACCAACTCAATAAAACATGAACAATTGTTTCTACCTGATACATTTCCTTCGTCAGCAACGTGCCTTTGAACGCTTCGGATCTCGAAAAATTCCTGGCGCCGTACCAGGACGACAGGTTCGGACTATTCATGATGCTAATGTTAACCGTGGACTTGAATGGTCTGACCGAAATCAAATCCGTAAGCAGTCTCTCTTTCAAGCCGGGAAGATTAGCTAAACCGCCGGTTACGATCACGTTCGAAGCCAGTTTCAGTTGAGTGTCTTCGTCAAATAGTGTCAGAACGTATGCTAAAATCGAAGAAACATATTAATTTTAGAAAGTCAATATGTATTTCCTTTATCTTTGGTGTAATAATTTATAGGTTTCGTAACTTTAGTTCTTATCTTCTAAAAACATTCATCGATTCAAAAGTAATCCAAACTGCGCAAACCATTAAAAAAATAAACTAACCAGAGACATATATGACTTCAATGTTTTGCTAATAAAATTCTTGAATGACATTTTAATTAAAGATGGCGGCGACTGACGTGTTACACGACAAGCCAGAGCGTAAAAAAAGTTAAAAAATTAGTAAAGTAGCATGCTACCACTGCAAGAAAACTTCAGAACACTTGATAAAATGTGGTAAGTGTGAAGAAAACTTCCATCCGTCCTGTTTAAGGCAGGCTGCACTTTGCAGTGAAGAAAACGGCAATTTGCGTACACCGAGCAACAACAACACCAGCTCTTGAAGATCCTGTTGTTCTGAAATAACCTACCTAAGGAGACTATTTGCACTTCTGGAGGGAAGAGAAGAAGATAATGCCTCACAGAAGGAGAAAGTGGACCTTTTATGTGAAAAAAGAAAAATCCAATAAAAACTAACTACCTGGACAAAAATCAGCTGTGACAATGACGTAAAAATCCAAAACGTCGAAAACGGAATTAAAGAGAGAGCAAGAGAGAGAGAGAGAGAGAGAGAGAGAGATTGCTCATTAAGATCGGAGTACTTTCTAGTAGTAGCAATTTGGTTTAATGGAGGCATACCTGTGGCCTAAGGGTGTAAAAATAAACAAATTGTTAAACCTAAAGAGCTTAATGTCTCAAAGAAGACAAAATGTAACTCCAAGAACTTAGGAGTTTCAGAAAAAAAAAATGTAGCCCATTATATCAAAAACATTTGGAAAGATCATGACAAAACAACTTGTTGAACACTCTGAGACCAACAATTTATTCAATGACCATCAATTTGGCTTCAGATTAAAGAAGAGCGCAGTAATTGGATTTCTTGAGCTTGTGGATGCAGTTATGGACTCATTCGAATGCTTAGAATATTTTGATGCCCTATTCTGCGACCTCAGCAAGGCTTTTGACTGTGTCACACACTTTCTTGGAAGTGCTCTTGGATATTGGGTACCACAGGGATCGGTACTGGGTCCAATTATGTGTCTGATTTTCATTAATGATCTCCCACTTAGTTTTGAAAGTGCCAAATTTGTGCTTTTCGCAAACGATACAACTGTTGGAGTGTGTGGAAGACTGTGGGGGATGTAGAGATAAATTTATTGGAGGCTCGGGAAGCTGTGGGAGAGTGGTTCCTATCAAATCGCGTGCTTCTTAATGCAGAAAAGACCCAAAGCACATGGGTTAGAGAGAGATCAATGCCAATGCGATTCTGTCAGATTTCTTGGAGTGGATCTGGATTCAAGATTAATCTGGGAGCTTCAGGTTGTAGGGTTCTGTAATAGACTTAGGTCTGGGGTTTTTGCTTTGATGAAATTAGTGGGATGTGTATCCCAGGAAACACCGAGAATTGCATTTTTGGCCTGGGGTGGCTCATCGCATTCGACCAGCGTTCTTGGGCTCCAAAGAAGGGCTCTGAGGTTCATGTCGGGTTTGAGTTACAGGGAGGATTGCAGGGTTGCATTTACACAGTGGGGTGTATTGACCATTCCCTGTACATATATCCTGGAACACCTCTTGTACATAAAAAATAATAGGGACAAATATAGAACATATGAGATCCTCCATAATCATAACACTAGGGGAAGGTTCAATCTGGTTGCACCCTATAGCAGACTGGAAAGGTGCCAATGTAGGCCGGATTTCCTTTGGTTTCAAAGTTTTTAACAAATTACCTTCCCTTTAACCAATTCAAAAAAGTAAAAGTATTTTTAATTAAAAAGGCGTTCTATAGCACCACAGAGTTTCTTCAACTTAGTCTTAGACATGTAGTATTTTATGTCTTTAGTGGATGATACTAGTAATTTGTTTTGTATAGCATTTTCAACCATAGTATTAATTTTTTAATGTTTGTATTATTCTTTTGATTTTGTGTATATGCTTGTACATTTTTAACATGTAATATATTTGATTTGAACACTCCTAACAACCCTGTTAAAAGGCATGATCTGACCATGTAAGGTACTAAACGTCCAGAGGACAGCAACGGTAACGCTCTAAAGTTGTATCGGAATATAAGTTATCATATACCAGTCTATTCCGCTCCACTAAAATCTATCTATATATCAATGGTTTTCAATGGGCAATATATTGATCGGCGGTGACACCTATCTGTGAATGGATATATTTCGCACAATTAACTATTTAAGGAGAACAGGTACGCAGATTTATATCCATAATTCGCGAATTCGTATAATTGCAGATTTCTTTGTTGAGTGAATGCCATCTGTTCGGAAACGGGCCTATCTCGTATAGTTGGTAATTGAAGGACGTAGTGCGTTGTTCAATACCTGTAATTTTAGCATGTAATCTACAATAGATTGCTACGTTTAGCGTATGTTGAGTGTTTCCTTAGTTTGATGCCGGGTTTCCGATAGCGGTTGTCACATGGTTTAAATTCCCCAATGAGAGCATTGAAAATCGAAATAGGTAGAACGTACAAAATTTTGAAAGGAAGGTCGTTTCATCTTTGTGAGAACGTTTGACGCGGTAAGTGTTATTAATTTTCTGATCTCAAAATATTTTATTCATCCTGCATATTTTTCAATAATCTTTTCATTTTTCAAATACATAAGTAATAATTGTTTCCAATTCACTTAATTATATTCGGCTAAAACGAGAATTTAGCATTTTTATATTGCACTTTCGAGTGGTTGACGATTTCAACAATCTTAATTTTTTGTGGTGACCTTTAGGTTTGAATACCGATTTTTTGGTGAATAATTGCGTATCTTATTGGTTAAATTCGGGTAATTTGATAATGGTTTAATCCAAATTTATAGAGAACGAAATTATTTCATCGTTTAACGGTCACACATATTATTTTACGTATTTTCATTTATATTGGACAGTATTATTAGGGAGATTCTCAGAGCGGATTTTATCTTTTCCTGTAAAGGTAGTAAATTGAATTTTCAGTAGAATTCCTTCGAATTTTCTCTCATAATATTGCTAGTTTGATATTTTTCTTTTCAGGCTTATTTCATTAACATTTCAGTTTATTTGTAACATCAAGTGAAGCATATATAATTATTAGCACTCACCGTGTCACGTTTTATCAATGATGTACCGACATTAATTTACATATATGAGATGTTTAAGAACATATGTGTAAATTTACCTGTTTTTTTTATCGTTTATCTAAGTTCCTATCTCAAGGTGAGATAATGATTATCAATCAATCAAAAGTGCTTTATTGATCAAGAAACTAGTTTCCATTGACAAAGCGTGCTACAACTATACTTATATCTAATCAATCATACAGGTTAAAATTACAGAGCAGTAGCAAATAGGCTCCTAATAAGTAAAAATTTAAAAAACAAAAATTTGAGTCTACATATACTTGAAAAACAATACAACAAAGAAAAAAAAATTAAAAAAATTGGTCAGTATATTATTAGAACTATTCACATGTAGTTTGTCTTCTATTTCAGTCATCATCATAATAAAATACCCTAATTAATACCAATAAATATGTGTAAATAACACGCAGCCAACATTAAAATATCACAACATCTATCTGTGTAAAACCCGCTCATATCATACTATGCCCCACACAAAAGAAGTTCCTTTACGGATTTTCTAAAAAGTCAAATTGAATTATTAGCCCTAATATGAACTGGCAGGTGGTTAAAAATGTTTTTGCCTTCATATATCAAAGACCTTTTGGTCAGTTCCTTAGTCGGTCGAGGAAGGGGGAGGGGAAGGTTTGAAGCCTGGCGAGTTTGGTGGCGGGCCTTGTAGATGGTTGATTTTTGTAGACCAAAGATGTTGTCTCCAGAATGAACAGAGAAGTAAGTGCGAGAATCTTCAATGATATAAAGTAAGGCTTACACGATTCTCTCTGATTTAAGCCAGCGATGAAACGAATGGCCGTTTTTTTGCAGAACGAACAGTATATTCAGCAGATATTGGCTGCTTACACCCCAGAAAGGAATTCCATACCTGAGATGCGATTCAAATAATCCAAAGTACACCGTTCGAGCTATTGTCTGTCCAAGTTCTTCCCTGATTGACCTTATAGCAAAGCACCCTGAAGACAGCCTTCTACTCAACAGCATAATGTGCTCCTCAAAACGAAGATCGCTATCAATGGACAGTCCCAAGAATTTTGTCACTCCCTCCTCCCTTAGTGGATCACTTTCCAGTTGCAACCCCCGCATGTCGCACCTGAATCCCATCACGTTTGTCTTTCCTGCGTTGAATGTAAGACAGTTTGAGTCGCACCACTTTTTAATTGCAAGAAGGTCCGCAGCTATATTCTCTTTCAGTTGTTCTGGATTATCGTTATGCCACACGACAGAGGTATCGTCAGCGAAAAGCGTAAATTCTCCCGAAATGTTAATTTGAACCAAATCGTTGACATATATCAGAAATGGAAGGGTGTTCCAAAACTGATCCCTGTGGAACGCCGCAGGTAACACTCAAAGATGACGACCTCTGGTCACATGTAACCACTGACTAACTGCGACCTCCAAGGTACGATCGGAACCAAGCAAGACTAGGGCCCCTAAATCCATATTTTTCAAGCTTCATGAGCAGTATCCGTTGGTCGACGCAGTCAAACGCCTTGGAAAGGTCCCAAAACACTGCAGCCACTGCCTGTCCCTGATTCATATAGGTATATACTCTCTCCAGAAAGCTGAAGATGCCATCGTGGGTTCCTTTTGAGCTCTGGAATCCAAATTAATCCGAAGAAAGTAGGGCACGTGACCTAAGGTAATTCCACATTTTTACCTTTACAATTTTTTCAATGGTCTTTGCTAGGGTGGATGAAAGGGAAATGGGGCGATAGTTTGATGGTTCTTCCAAGTCTCCACCCTTATGCAATGGTATAACTATCGCAGAACTCAAACAAGCAGGAAACACTCCTCTGGACCAGGAGTCATTTATTGCCCATGCTAAGGCCTCCAAACCATTGTCTGGCAACCTCAAAAGCACTTCCGCCGAGATTCCATCCTCTCCGCAGGATTTCTTGTTCTTAATTCCCAGAAGAGCATCTCTAACTTCTGCAGCATGAGTGGGGAGGAAACCGAATGATTGTGGCACAGACACATTTGTCATATAAGAGAGCGGGTCATCCGATGGAGGCAGATTCTGGGTCAAGCTCTCAGCTATAGTGCAATAAAAGCTGTTTAGTGTGTTGGGATCAATATAGACATTTTCGCTGTTGTGCCCCGATGTCGAACGCAGTTCATTAATTATAGACCAGCTCTCCCTCTGCTTGTTATTAGCTCTTGTAAGTCCGTTTTGATAGTAAAGCTCCTTAGCAGTCTTTATAAGTTTCCGATATATTCTGCGGTATCTATTACAGTATGCAACAATGTAATCATTTCGGCAGATTTTCTTCATATAGTTGAGCGCACGCAGATTAGCTCCAGGCAGCCTTAAGCCTTGAGTAAGCCACGGTTTATGCTTCTTGGGTTTGTGCTTAATCCAACGCAATGGAAAGGCTCGGTCGAAGACATCAAGCAAGATGGAATGAAACGAAGTAATTGGTTCCGGGGACAGACGCACACATAACCAGTTCACACCAGGACCAAGTTGACTAAACTTATCAAAGGTAGATGTGCTAAAGATCCTACCCCGTTTACGCTCTGTTTGTCTCTCAGTCAAAACCGTGAATGTACAGCCAACCGCCTCGTGATCAGAGAGACCTGCACTCAGAACTGAACAGGACACATTATCAAAATTGGAACATATATAGTCAAGAGTACTTGATGTATGTTTACTTATACGAGTCGATGATTCAACATGCATCTTTAGCCCGTAAAACTAAAATTAATGTTAAAATCACCAGAAAGTAATATGCTTAACCCAGATGAAATTCCAAATAAAGCAATGTCAAGCTTATCAAAAAATTCTTTTACATGTGAAGAAGGGGAGCGATAAATACAAAGAATATACAAATTGTTTTTCTTACAATAACAGGCTGAAATCTCAAATGAACACTCCTTCAGTATAGCATTAAACTTATCTACGATTACAAATCTGTATTTAGGATTTAATCTTCTAGTCAAAATCAGTGTGCCACCATGCAATGAATTCTCCCTACCAAAAACAGAGACCGGTGTATATTCCTCTACAGAGAAACACTCACCGGGTCTTAACCAATGTTCACTAATCAAAACTACATCAGGAAAATTACAATGATCCAAAAATACATGTAAATCGTCACACTTACCTCTTAAGGACTGAATATTAAGAAGTAACACAGATAACTTACTCCTACTGTCATTATTTTTGTTAAAAACCTCCTTAGTTGGAGGTGAAGCTATATCTTATCTTTATATTTAATTAATTGAGACGTAATTTACGTTCAATTATTGTTTATGTGTCAAGGGCCATATTTATAGATTAAATAATAGAAATTACTTATCTGGAGTCATAAGACTCGTTTAAAGAGAGGTTTCACCTCGTTTTTTCCATTTTTTCAATTATCGTTTATGTGCCAAGGGCCATATTAAAAAAAGTAATAGAAATTACTTATTTTGAGTTATAATAAGACTCATTTATAGAGAGGTTATACCTTGATTTTCTTATTTATCATAAAAATTTAGTTATTTTCTATTTGAAGTTGCCGAGAGCCACTGTTTGGACAAGTTTCACAATTTTATTTTGAGTATTGATTAATTGATTATTATATCTGCTGTAACCAGTAAATTTTCAAGTTGTCGATTAAAATCTCCTATGTCGAACCGAGGTCCGCAGGATACTTTCCTGAATAATTAATTAATTAGCAATATAAGTTGGAAAGAAAGAAAGAAAGAAAGAAAAGTTTATTCATGTTAAATACATTAATAAATAATGTTTACATTCGTCAAAAACATGGTAACGTGATATTATATCATTTCAAATGTCTGAGAAATTATTAGAATAAAATTCCTCAAAAGAATAAAAACATTTTCTTATGAGATACTTTTTTATTTTCGATTTAAATTCATTTACTGGTAACATTTTAATGGAAGGTGGCAATAGGTTAAACATTTTTGGTGCGTAAAATGATATGGCTGTTTTTATTTTGTGTATTCTATGATAATAATATGATCTCTGTTTCGAGTAAGATGTTCATGAAAGCTCCTGGGTGTCTCATACTTGTTCAGGTTGGTTTTTACATACCAAAGACATTGAAATATATAGAGGCAGGGAACTGTTAAAATATTTAAATTTACAAAACTCTGTTTACAGTCAGCTCGATAATGGAGTTTAGCAATCGCTCTTATGGCTTTTCTCTGTAGACCAAATACCCTATTGATGTTTGAAGCATGGCCCCAAACTAGTAAAGCGTAGGCGAGCCTCGACTCAATACAGGCGTAGTATGCCGACAAAACAACTCTTTCAGATACTACACTCACTAATCTTCTAAATGCATATACACCTGAGGCAACATTCTTACAAAGCTCGTCAATATGCACATTCCATAACCATTTCGAGTCAACATGCACACCCAAAGATTTAACTGATTCTGGACATTCCACATCTGAGAGAGCGCAGGGAGAAATAAAGTAATTCCGTTTTAGATTGATTTAGGTCCAGTTGATTTGCAGTGAACCATTCAGTAACCCTTGATTTCGTCACCTCCATGGCTGCTTTTAATGCTTGTAATTCCTTTGCCTTTTTTATTGCAGTTGTGTCATCAGCAAAAATAACCAAGTCAGCATCAGGGTCGCAGCTTACAAGTTCATTTATGTAGACTAAAAACAGCAACGGCCCTAGCACTGAGCCTTGGGGCACACCATATACCACATCTAGCAATTCTGATGAGCAACCATTAATATCTACAGTCTGTTTTCTATCTGTTAAGTAAGAAGTAATGAGCCTTATACTACTCAAATCAAACTTATAATATTTAAATTTTCTGACAAGCAGTTTGGAAGAGACACAATCAAAGGCCTTACTTAGATCAAAAAACAGAGCTGCAATGTATTCCCCATCTTTATATCCATCATTTATCAATTCAATGAGCTTATTTATGGCCATTGTAGTTGACATAGAAGACCTAAAACCGAATTGGGAAGAGTTGAGAAGACAGTGTGACTCAAGGAAACCACTCATCCTTTTTTTTAAAGCCTTTTCAAAAATTTTGGAAATGATGGGAACTATTGATGTTGGCCTGTAGTTGTCAATTTTGTCAACAGGTCCTTTTTTGTGTAAGGGTAACACCCTGGCTATTTTCAGTACTGATGGAAATATAGAGTCTCTGATACACATGTTTAACAGTTTTGTAAGATGAAAAACTATAATATTTTTGATGCTTTTTAAAATTTTACTATTTAAACCAAAGAAATCACGACTACTTTTACTTTTAAGATTTGTTATTAAGGTCTCTGACTTCAATAAAAGACACTTCCCCAAAACCAAAATGTAACCCCTCCAGAGCAGGCAAATGAGTATCTACATATGAACTTATAAACTCATCAGAAGTTGATTTACAAGCGGGCAAACCCTCCACCAGTTTATGAGGAATGTTCACGAAAAAACGATTTACATGATTAGGCTCCAAATCAGCAGCATGTGTCGATTTTTTATTACCCAAGTTTGAACAACTTCTCACCATATCCCAGATGGCCTTTGGACTGAAGCTGTGTTCATGCAAATATCTATCATTTGCCTGTTTTTTTGCTTTTTTTATTTCTGCTCGATAGTGCTTTGTACATCTCTTGACCAATAGTTTAGTGATATCCGAGTTATTTGATTGTGCCAAATGCCTGTACAAATTTAGAGTCTCACGTTTTGCCTTGAGATTTCCGTTAAACCAGCTAACAATTGGTTTGTTTACTTTATGCCTAAATTGTTTTTCAGGAAAAGCTAAATCAGAGCAGTTTTTTAAAAAATGCACAAACATGTCAAATTTAACTTCAGTAGTAATGTCATTATTATTTATGAAGTCCCAACTAATGTCACTCACCAGCAGCCAGAAATGTGTGAGCCCCTGCAAGGTGATAGGTCTACAAGTTGTGCATGCCATTTCTTCACCTGGCAGGGATAAAACAAAGTCCACACCAACAGCCAGGTGATCTGAAAACCCCAAATCCAACACATAACCAACACAGTTATGATTTGTAAAAATATTATCAAGGCACGCCTTGCCTGTACTTTCGTTTATAATAAAGTTTAAGCCATATGAACCATTTAGATCATAAACTTTGAACCTGAGCTCCTTTACCTTTGAATTCGACATTAAAATCTCCATTTATGATGAGAGTATACTTTGTTTTAGATACCATGTCCAAAATCAGTTTCATTTGATCAAGAAAAATTCTGAAATCTGCACCCGAAGGTCTATAGACAGTTATTACTATTAGTTTTAATTTATTAGATTGAACTGCGCAAACCTCACATTCCATCTCTACTGATAAACAATTAAGGTCATTCCTAGAAAAGAAAGTATTTGGAAAAGTATTTGAAGTAAATATTGCCACACCCCCATGAGCATGAGACACACGAGAAAAGTGTGTTGAAATTGAGTAATTTGGAATTTGCTTTAATTCAAGTGATGTCATCCAATGCTCGGAAAAACATAAAATATCAAACTTGAACTGATTCGCTTCTATTTGTAACAATTTATTTCTCAGACATTGAGTGTTAATATGCAAAATTCTAACTTTAGTTAGGTTATCATAGACATCACTATAATAATTCATGTGAACATTTATGTTTGAAAATTTAATGACCCAAGAAACTCTTTATGTCGTTCAAAATTAAAACGCTTTATACCAACATTGTGTGGCCAAAAACTTGGCTCGTACATCTCTTCCTTTTTTCCCATGGGGCCAATTACAAGGAACCTTTTCAGTTGATTGGGATGGGATGGAATTTCTTTTACCAAAATATTTATATTTTCAAATCCTGGCTTTCTCTTGATGAACCCATAAACCATGTTAGAATCAGCACCTCTCTTGCCTCTATTTATATATATCCAAATGCGTCTATTTTCACCGGCAAAGTCGTCACCTCCTTGGACATCAGCTCTACCTAACCTTTTTTTAAATCCTCTCCTCTGTTGAGCAAAACCATTATCTTGCACTGCGGTTCTTGTCTGCGAAATTTGCCTGTCGTATCGGTTTCTCCTAAAGTTCGCATGAGACCACGATCGGCCAAGTGAACTTTGATCATCAACATCTCGCTTCTCCACTTGAGGTGCTCGTTTAGCCACATCGGAGTAGTTCGAGCGCGCCGTATTATCACTTGACCGGTCCTGCTTCGAAGATGACTCTGCAGCAGTTGGCAACATTGTGACAGCCTGGGCCTGGGCCTGGTTCGTTTCACTTTGTAGATTTCCTTGTGCTGCTCCATCATCTCTGTTTTTTAGTTTTGGTTCTAGGTTAGACATTCTTTCTAATAACAAACGATTATTTTTCTTTAGTACCTCATTTTTGTCATTCATTTCAGCAATTAATCGGTTTAAGAGTTGTACTTCTTGTCTTAATTTCTCGTTTTCGTGTCGTAATTCATCCTTCTTTCCATCTTCAATGTTTACATTTTTTGGCGCCAAATCACAACACAACACTCGCGGTTTGCTCAGAAACTTTAGATTTTTGCGTTTTGCACAACTTCCATGAAAGATTTCTTCACAATTTGCACAAAAGTAGGCTCTACATGACTTTTTAGCACAACATTTATTTTTTTTGCACCACTAGTATCATTACAATCACTTTTTACACTTTCCTGATCAGATTGACCGTCGTCATCCGACGCCATCTTATCATCCAATCTGGTCTAAAACACAAGAGTCTAGCGACCCGACCAAATTTTCGATACCAAAGGCTACCTATACTACATAGGCTGGCTTTGCGTGGAATATATTCACAAAGAAGGGGGATTCTTTGTGAATGTATTCGCGGAAACACATGCAAGCTACTGTATATCGACTATAATACGGCTTTTATTAAATATATCCTGGTTTTTAGTTAAATAAAGCAACATATTTTGGAAAAAGTGCATCCAAAGTACGGGCACGTATTACAATAAGTAATATCACTTTTCGCATGGCCCTGCGCTCGCTACGGGGGCTCAAGAAAAGGAAACTAACCAGGTGCTAACCCAAACTAACCCAAGACATACCCAAAATCAAGAAAAAAACTGTTTAGAAACTTAACCTTAAAAAAAAATAAAAAGAAAACAACGGGGTTTGAACCCGAGTCGCCGACGCCGATAAATGCCGCTGCCGAGTTCAGACCTAACCATCTAGTCCTCTGGACCACCACACCTTATATGCAAATCGATTGCATCACGATGACATAGCGCGAATGCAATCGCTTGAGTCAAGGCCATCTGCACTAGATGGCGCTAGAGTCGGTATCGAAAATTATATCGGCTCTACAGACGCTTGTGTCTAAAACCAGTCCTTTTCTCTTTTTTATGTAACAACTTCTCCAAGACATCAACTGCACACATCCAGATGGAATACATCACTAGGATTGCCGGTAAGCCCTGGATACGCCTATAGCAGGTGAGCTTAGGTACAGGCGGAAGAGGTTTCCAGTGGAGGTCCCAAACCGATCACGTGGTTGCAGATAACTGGACGAGTTAAGTATTTGATCGTGCAAGGAGAATTTTTTTTTTGAAAGACCAACTTATAATAATTAGATTTGTTTTATTGTTCACATTGCTAGTAAATTTAGTCTAAGCTTAAACTTCATAAATTATATTATAAGTTGCATTTACATCCGATTATATGAAGTTCAACAATTTTTTTTTAAACCTCATCATTTATACTTGTAAATTAGTTGTTAAATTAATATATTGTTTTTAAAAAATAATTTCTTTGATTTACTGCAGGACTGGGCTCTTAGACACTAATTGTTCTTATCTCCATAAATTCATAATTATTGATACCTAAATATTCTATATTTTCTGTTTGCATTGTGTGCAGGAGCCTAGCGCCCACAATAAAAAAAAATTAGTATAATTGACAAGAGAACCGTTAATCTTAATTGAATTAAATAAATTAACCATCTTTACAAATTGGCGAATGAGCTAGATTTTCATTACAAAGTATCTAGGAGAAATGTAGAAATCCAAGCATACTTAAACTCAAATACCATATGCGTTCCTCTAATAAGCAGTTACACTTCGAAATCTTTTAGTACATTGACTCTTTATTTTATTTATTTATTTATTTCGTTCACCAACAGCTGAGAGAACTTAAGATATTATCAAGTGAAAAATGACCTTGTTCTCTTGAGTATTGCCATCGCTAACAGGACGATCATGATGGTTCCAAATGTGGAAGAACCTATAGTATGACACCTCTTCATAAACAAAGAAATTGACATTAATATTAAACCTACCAATAACTTCCGATAAACCTGCCTCCTGACTACCGAGCATGTAGGGTTTAAAGAGTAGTTCGGGACCCCTGAACATTTCTACGCCGATGTGGAGCTGGTGAGCTTCACCCGGTTGAGAACACTCGCCCAATTCGGACGGTGCGTGGGTGCGAAGGATTTCGTCGAATTCCAGTAGTTTTTCGTTTTCAGCTTCACTGTCCGAATCACCACCTAAAAAATTATAGCTGTAGTTGATTGCGCAATACCGAGGCAATTTTTTACTTACCATCTTTGCTAATTGTCTTATAGATATCCCAATCTTCGTCTCTTATGCCAAAATCGTCGTGCCCCTTTTCCTTTCGGGCCAGTTGAGAAATGATTCTCATCCGTTCTTGTCCCGCAGCTGTACGCCTTTTCGCCATGTCCTGCTTATGTTGCTTTCGTACCATCTTCTTAGTCAAAATCTCTTGTCTCTAAGACCGCATTAAAGTTATTATATGATTAGAAGCAAAAACATATTTCAGAATAATTTTCACACTTTTTTTTGAAATTTTATATTACTAACATTGACCGAACACATTAAATCATACCATTTTCCTAATATTTTGTAGGAACATGTACAGCTCCTTGTCGTTCTCGAAAGCCATTTTCGAATATTTCGACTGTTTTGCCGGCGGTTCCTCCACTTCATCAATGTTGCTGGCGGCTGCCAAAATCTTTTGCTTCGTTTTCTCGATTTTAGTGTTCAGGTGCAAAATATTCTTCTCTAGTTCTGGCACGCTCTTTATTTGAAATTCCATCAATGTCCTCTCAACCGTTTGCCTGTCTGCTCCCAGTTCTATCATCTCTTTGATATCCAACAGCTGCAGTATCTTTTCTTTGTCTTCGGCCAACCGTTCTTCTCTTTTCCTAGCGTTAATTTCTATCAACCTTCGAGCCAACTCTCGTTTTCTCTCTTTCTGCTGTTCCACTTAAAATAAAGACATACACATATAATAGAATTTGATAATCATTGATTGAACTTACATGTCACGGTCGTATTTATTGTACTGACGGTAAAAGGCAGCTGAATTTTTTGTATGTTCCCTTCATAAAACTCCACATTGGCCCATTTGTTTAGCTCTTGCCGATAGTCAACTGCCACCTTACAAAGTGTATGGAGTAATTCTTCAGCTCTGCTTAGGGATATGGCAGTCGCATGTACAGGATACTTTAATTGCAGCAGTCTATGCAAAAAATTGATGATGTGATAGCCTCCTGAAAAACAAAATTATTTTAAAAAAATACAATTCATTCTTGTATTACAAACAGTTTTCTCAAACCTAGCTAAGATTTTAATGAAATATAAAAAAACACCCAGAGCATCTTTAATATTGCGTTTATTATCAAAGTTGTCAATATTATTCAATAATTGGCCTCCAGACATTCAATAAACCTGTAAAATGCTTGAAACTAGTTGCGCCATTGTCAAGGAAGTGAATGTAAAATGATCTAATATTTACCAGTATTTAGCCTTCTGGTATTTTCAAAATTCGTAATGTTATTTACAACAGGAATCACATGGCAACCTTGGTAGCCCATGTGCACTATCAAAGTATCTCTCGGAAGTTCTGGCGTGTGTTTGTAATAATGATAAGCAAACAGTGAATCAATTCCATAGCATATTCCTGGGATATTGTAGCATTCGAATAATAACTCGGACATCACTACAAATAGGAAATGGTTAAGTTTCAAACAATACTTTAAAGCAAATTTCTTACACTGTCTGGATGAATTTGGATTGAGCACAGCCTCAGTACACAAAACAGGGTGAGGAACACAATTGTCCGTATCAATTCCTAGATGACTAAAGGCATAGTCGAACAGATGCTCTTGGGCCTCAAAATGGGTCACGACGTTCCGGTCGAATTGGGTTTTCAGCTGAAAACGAACTGCCTCGATATTGACAATATCATTACCCACTTGCAGCTGGGGAGTTTGAGGAATTTCAATGGTATCTTTCTTGGATCTCTCCCTTCGAGGCTTTGCTATCAAGTTTCGGAACTGTAGCAGTGGCTCACTGTCTGTTGCCCAACCTACTTTACATGTGTATGATCCTGCAAAATAGGTCATATAACAACAACATTTTATAAACTCTTTCCTTTACTCACCGTTATCTATAATGATGGGAACGGCGTTATTTCGATGGGCTGGAGTATATGTATGGACTATATCTGGTACAGATTTGGTGTCAATAAATTGAAGTACTTCCATTATCTTAACTTTCTATGACAGGTATGCCCATCTCCTATAAAATCCTCTGGGAATCATGGAAAATATCAATATTACAAAAAATACAAAACATAATATTATTAAATAAACAAATTTCATTTGACAGTTGTTGTTGACATGTTGACACAACCGACATATGACATTACAGTGGGCGTGTTCCGTTTTCAAACCTGGTTTTAAATAGACTTCGGTATAAGAGGCCACGCTTTCGATAGTTTCACTTCAAAAGATGACAGTGGCCAATCAAATCGAACACTGGAGCCCGATTTCTTCAGGACGCGTTTTTGAGCCCTCGGTGACAGGGCTTGAGAGTTGCTAGCGCATTACATTGTTGACACACTATATCTTTATGGTTTAGCGAATTGCCTTCAAATGGTCTCGTAGCTCAGTGGTGCGTTTGTGATACGGCGGCCCGGGTTTGATTCGCGTTGATGATTGCTATTTTTTTCAAAATTATGTTTGTTTTCTTTTTTAAATTTGGGAGTTTTCTTAGTAGCGCCTTCCGACAGCGGTCTTGAACTTTTCTGTTCGATTCCACGATGCGAGATGACGTTGGCCGAATTATGCATGTCTTCGCGGTACACTGCGTTCGGTTGCGCCCCGAAGCGGCCGAGCGGAGGGCCATGCGAAATAACTTAATTATTGCCGACATTTGGCAAAGGCCACCAGAAAAGTTCAAAACAGACCGCTGGTGGCTATTTGGTTGCACTCCTGAGCAACCGGAGGGCCATGCTTGAAACTAAAATAAAATATAACACAACCCTGAAGCCCTGTGACTAGGTCACCGCAACGCCGTGTGGTTTCTCTGCTGACGTTGTTGACAAATATTTTTCACAAATCTCGTCCTGTTTTTAATTTCCCGTTGTAATATTAGATATTCTTGTCAACAATGTGATGCACGCGCAACTCTGAAGCCCCCTGATGTGGTACGGGCAGCGATAAGTGTGTTTAATCAACTTTTCAGGCAACCGGTATTCGGAACGCGCAATCGTAACCCAAATTGGCGACGGAACAGACCTTTTAATATTTCGTGGTAGTGAATACAGGTCGGACAGTCGGAGTGGGATCTGAATTTTAGTAATTTAGAACGAGACAAAGGGCGTTTCTTCGATTAAATTCACCGGTCGATAATGTATCCTTTTCTTACTTAGGCACTTACAAAGAGATAATTATTGACCACAGATAGAGAAGAAAGAAGAAAAACTTGTTTTCTTGCGTTAGCTTCCCATTTTTTCCTATTTGTTGTTTTGCGGTGCTAATTTCAAAGCTTGGCAAATTACCCTTTCTCTCGTAGTCAGAAACCATAATTAATTCCGAAAAAGACCTGAATCATTTCAGAAGGTCGTCTCATATATTTTTCAGTTCTTTTTTCTTGATTTTGGGCATTGCCTTGGATTGATTGGGTTAGTTTTGTTTAGTTGCGCTCCGGGGCGAGCGGAAGGACATGCGTGTAGCCAAATATTAGGACAACGACACCGGGCTGCTGTCAAATGCGCAGGTCCGAAAGTCGAAAATTTGCGGTAGGTAGACGCTGGTTGGTACTAGGGTTAAGATATCAAGTGTACTGCTATCACGACCAGAGTACACGGCATTAGATTTAGGAACGTCACATTGCCATCGATACTGTAGTGTCGACGTTTTTCCAGGATATCGAGTAGTGTTTTCACTCGATGCTGACCGTAATATGGATACGCAATCACGTTCCGATACATAAAATATCCATAAAAGGTAAGTTTTGATTACTGCGGGTATTCACTTCAGTTATACGATTGCTTTCTTCTGTTAACCAGATGAGGACCCTGTGGGTCTTAAAGCTTTTTGTTTATGGAAAATGTGGTATCAGAGTTTTCTGGCTTTTTTGGAAAAGGTTGTACTCGAGCGACTTTCCAAGAAGATAGGTAAATCCCTTTTCGGTAAGACAGAGGAAAAATCCGGAAAAAATGGACGTTAGATCGTTGGCGCAGTTCTTTAACACGATGGCAAGTATTCCATCTAGATCTGATATCTTTTGCGTATCTAGCTCTTTGAGGCTTTTACGAATGTCATGGTGAAACTTAAGTTCTGTCATGGTAGTGTTGATGTTGGATATGGTGGGACAGCCTTGCCATGGGGGATGTTTAAGGTAGAGTGCTTTGAAAACATTTCGGCGAGCATGTTGGTTTTTTCCTTAGCTATAGTGGTCGTGACGCCGCGTTCGTCTGTCAAAGGTAGAAAAGACGTTTTTGAAAATAATAAAAAAAAATGTATAAAAAGAGGTATCATCGTTTTCGGTTATCGTCACGTTATTCGACGCCGACAGGCCTAGCGATGGTGTGTTTCACGAGGCGTGGCCATTAATTTACCACGTGACATATCGCTACCCACTTCAAAATTTACCAAAAGGTATATTTATCTTGAAACTCCTCAATTTGTTTAAGAAATTTCCCAAATTTTTCAATATTTTGCAAATTTTCCCTTCCCCAACACTGTGACAACTGGCGTTCCTCAGACTGAATGTTAGACCACGCCTTCACGTGTAGCAGTTTATACATTGTCATTGACACCAGAGAAAAAAATGTTCTTTATTTTCAGGAAAGAGAGGAACAGTTGCTTCGAGGCTTCTGTCATATTATTTGACAATATTCAGAATGAATCTAGAAACATCATAACGTAATGCTGCCATATTTCTGGCTTAAACAGGAAAAATAGGAAGTTGCTTCGATACGTAAATTTCACAAAAATGTTATTCTTATAAATACTGGATAAAAAAATTTCTATCACGCAAAATAATAAATATTAAATAAATATTGAAATTTCCAAGTTCAATTGCGAAATCGACCATATTCTTCTTGCATATCGCAAAATAGATACAATGGCCGCAAAGTTTGGGTAAGAATGTATCGCCTGGTAAAAGGGAAAATTATAATCGAATATTAAGCGCTATAACATGGATCAGATTGAGACTTTCGTTTAAAATTATTATTACCTATTATGTCCTACAGAATACTTGAAAATAAGCTGGACTTGTCCCCAAATTACTCGCGCCCTCGAGTGAAATGGGCATGTTGAGTTAATTAATAAGCCGTTCTGGTGTTTGCAGTTCTTTTGAGTGTTAAAAAAAATCGACTCTAATCCTTCCACTCCATGGCGCGAATTCTCGAGTCATTGGTCACGTAGATTTAATAAGGATGTAATATAAGGAGCGTCTTCCTACAGCGGTCTGTTTTGAACTTCTCTGCAACCAACTGGTAGGTCAGTGGTTAGATGGGGTGTTTGAGATGCAAAGGTTGCCCCGTCAGTGCCGAGCTGTTTTTAATTCTTTTTAAGGTTATGTTTGTAAAATATTATTTATTTTCCTTGCTTTTGGGTTAGATTAGGTCAGTTTTCGTTAGTTTGGTTTGGTTGCGCCCCGGAGCGAGCGGAGGGTCATGTGAAACTACTTAACTATTGCCGACATTCTGCAAAGGTCTCCAGAAGAATTCAAAACAGACCCCTGTCTGAAGACGTCTCGGATGCCAAAAACTTTCATAGTGGTCCCAAGTGGGAGCTTTGAGGAACTCCCGAAGAAGCAATAAAAGGGCTTAGATAAATAGCCATCGATTTTGACTTGTTGTTCTTTGTCGGATAGTTAAGAACGTAGCCACGAGAGCAGCATTCCTGAAATTCCATAATTTAACAGCTTCGAAAGAAAGATGGCGTGATTTACCTTATCGAAAGCCTCGTTAAAGTATGTGTATATTGCGTCTCTCGTAACCCACTTCGAAGGATTTATTGATGAAGTTTGTATAAAGGAATAGATTAGTATCGACTGAACGTCCAGAGCTAAATCCATGCTGATGACAGACTATTACTTGTTGAAATATTTTAGTTAGTACTGATTCAATACAGTGTTCAAAGGGTTTTGGCATTGCTGAAAGAATAGTGATTGGCCGATAGTTGCCAACCTCGTTCCTACTTCCCGATTTGTGAATAGAACGCACATAAGATAACTTCCAAATTTTGGGAAAAATTCCAGAGTTTAATGATTTAGAAAATATATAGTACAAGGTAAGGTAGAGAGAGTGCAAACAGTATTTCAATACCCTGTTAGGAACACCATCCGGTCCTGCTCCTTTATTTGTGTGAAGCTCAGCTAAGGCTTTTTCAATACTGATACTGATACTGGAAATAGATTCAAATTTATGAGAGAAAACGTGATGGGCCTTTAAAGAAATTTTTCCATAATTCTAGTCTATATCGAAAATAATCGATTGTGATATCGTTTGATCGGACAACATGACACAAAAGAATTATTATTATTATTATCTTTAGAATTATCAAGATTTTAACTTTTGTGTGCGTTAATGTGCCGACCTTCTTTTTGGAACTATCCGCCCGAGGCCTCCCGCCTGACGAGTCCTGAGCAATGATAAGCGCTTAAAAATCCTTTACAGGCGTAGCCGACTATATCAAAATCGGCTTCTCCTATTGGTCGATCCATCTCGTATTACAGTATGTCTTTGTGATACAATCAATTTCTGGCAAGAGCTCACGTAGTGTAGAAGTTTAGATCGTTGGGTCTCACCTGGAAAACACGGGTTCGAACCCCGTTGCTTTTTTTTATTTTTTTTAAAGATTATGTTTCTAAACAGCATTTTTTTCTTGATTTTGGGTATGTCTTGGGTTAGATTGGGTTAGCACCTGGTTAATTCGCCCGTAGCGAGCGGAGGGCCATGCGGATCGACCAATAGGAGAGGCCGATTTTGATATAGTCGGCTACGCCTGTAAAGGATCTTAAAATGCCAATGATAAACATATTTTTGACAAATAGATGTCCTTATGCTTCTTGGCTATATTTGAAAAAAGTTTTTTTTTCTTGATTTTAGCATGCCTTGGGTTAGTTTCTGTTGGTTGCGCCCCCGTAGCGAGCGGGCGGCCATGCGTGCAGTGACAAAAATACAAATAATGTTAACATGGTGAGCCCAGGACTCGTCAGGCGGGAGGACTCGAGCGGATGTTTCCAAAAAGAAGGTCTTCACATGCACGTTAATGTAACCTTGGCCCTGGCTAAAAGGCATTAAAGCGATTAGTAATTATTACTATCATTTAAAGCATAAACTTCTCATTAATGGTCTCGAAAATTGCTCTTTGAAGTATTAAATGTACATTTAATACGAGCGTTTGCAATTTTTATAAATAAATCTTAAATTATGAGCCTTTTTTCGACTTTGACAACAATAATAAACACTTTTTCAATCACGTTTCCGTTCCAAAAAATCTTAGGGGTTGGCAACATTGCGTGCGAGGTCATTCTTTTCACACCACCCTCACGCCATTGCCAAACTGTGTGCGGCGTTGCAAGATTGCGGGCCCTTCGAAAGGCTTATGGCAAATATTAAAAGAAACAAAAAAGAAAAATTGCTTATTTTTGGCACAGCCTAGTAGAAATTGAAATGTTATTTTATCTTAATGTATTATTAAAAAACGAATTGAAATACTGAGTAACTTTAGGCTTTAAAAATATCTACGAAAATAATGGAAGATTTTGTAATTTTGACAAAAAAATTATAAAAAAAAATGGGTCAAAATGCATCGAATGAAAAAAAGATGCGCAAGCGCTCGCTAATTTTTTTTTAATACATGCATATTCCAAATAGTTTGGCGTAAATTTGAGCGTCGCCTCGAGCATCTTCTTTTAGTCGCGTCGCGAACTCAAATCGGCTCGGGAACTCTATTAAATTTAGATACAGCGCGCTCTGTTTACGAAAACATCGTTTAATGGACTCTCGCTCTCGCGTGACGGCTTGGATTTATGTGTTTGTTAAATAAAAATAAAATATATTAGATGGTGTCACAGTTACATGTTCGCGAACATAAAACGATACCTGGAGACATGGAACGGTTTCTAAAAATAATTTTAGGAATAATGCTATGTAAGTTGAGCCAATAATTTTTTTTACCCAGATTTCAGTTTAGCACAATATATAAATATTTTTATATACAGGATGAAACGAAAACAAGTTGCAAAACGGCGTTGCAATTTTGTTAAACGAACATCTGGTGCCGTATTACATTTCGAATGCGCGCCTGACCCCGCGCGGTGTTGCCATTTCGCTAGGACCGGCTCAAGCCTGTACGAAAATTCTTGCTGGTCTGTGACCATAAAGTACAATGCTATTCCCATGTTGGAATTAATATATTTAATTACTGTCGTCATACATGAAAATCAGGTAGCAATAAAAGTGAGTATGTATACCTTTAGCAAATAGGCGCCTTTCTTTAATAAGCAGCGTGTTTACTGAATATACATATACACAAGAAAACGCCTAATAATAATACTCGACTGTAATAAAACCATAAGGCCTAATATTTTTGGTTCTTCATTAATAGCAGGAAGAACTCTGATATTTATCTTCAGAAATTTTAAGTAAGGGAGCAAACATAATCATTCTGAAGCGTAGTTTGTAGTCGAATACGATTTGGAATCTACCAAGTTGATATCCAACGACGATAACAGGCAGCAGAGCATAAGCGATCAACTGTTCTCCGTCGATGCCGTTGGTGTCATTCTGGAACACCTTATCTGACCGTTTCACCACACAAATCTAATTCGATATGGAGTTGGAATTGTAGTTAAATGCGATTAGAAATGAAATGAAACTACAGTACTAAAAGTACACTTAACATAAACAAACCTACAGGTTTTATATTCGATGGGAAAGAATCATACATATATTTATTGGGAAACTACAGGCATCAACTGCCCTGCTGTAACAGCACAGCAAGAATCAATTGTAATGCTATTGTTGATGTGTTGATCCAATTTAGGATCACTTGATCTTGTCGCACACAGACGATAATTCAAGGTTTATTTACATCTAAGGTGTAATTATACTAAATCTTCTTCTTCTTCTACTTCAAGAAGACTTTAAGGTCTGTTAATTGCAAAGGCTCAATTCGGTTGGTTATCCTGTGAGATAGAGTTCCAGCTAACTTTCCATCTCTTATCCGGTCTTCCTAGCGGTCGTCGGCCTGCTGGTTTTCCGTCTTTAGCGATGTATGCTAGTCTCTCTTGGTCCAATCTGTCTATGTGGTCACGCCAATATCTCCCCCATCTCACTATGTCCTCCACCTTGCATGCCTCTCTTATGTCACTGTTTCTCACCCTATCTCTAAGTGTCTTCACTGCGATGGTTCTTAAGGTTTTCATCTCCGCTGTCCTGAGGAGGCTCTTTGTCTTATTCGTGTCACCTCTAGTCTCGATACCATAGGTTAGTTTGGGTTAGTTGGGTAACACAGTACTTATATATCCGCACCGGGTTGTTGCTGCTTGATGTGTCCGCTCCTTACCTGTTCTATTGGTTTATTGTCTATTACGACTTTACACCTTACTAGTTCTTTGGAGAAGATCATACATTTTGTTTTATCAATGGAGATTGACATGTTGTATTTTTTACTATTCTGATAAAACTTATGCGTTTGTCTTTGCAGATTGTTTTCCGTTTCTGCCAGGATTACCGCATCATCCGCATAGCACACCATGTTGATTGGTTTGTTGTTCAGTCTGTATCCCCTGTTCATTGTTGTCATACTGTGTATAATCTCGTCCATGACGAGGTTAAAAAGGAATGGGCTGAGTCTTATTCCTGTTAGTGTCGGTATGTCTTTTGTTGATGTTTGATGGTCCACTTTTATTCTTGTAGTGTTGCTTGTGTTCAGATTTCTGATTATGTTTATGATTGATGTTGGGATTTGCTTCTTTCCTGTATGTCCAGTATATCGAGCAGCTGTACTTTGTCGAACGCTTTTGTTAGGTCAATAAGACACACATAAGCAGGGTAGCTGAATTCGATCGCCTTCTCTTTTACCTGTCTCACAATAAACATCTTTGTTTTCGGTGGTGTGTTCTAAGATGCTTTTGACAATGCTGGTGAGCAGTGCCATAGTGGTGCAAAGCAGGGTTATGCCTCTGTAGTTCTCCGGATTGGTTTTTTGTCGCTTTTTAAAAATTGGTATGGTGATACTTTTGTGCCACTCTATTGGTATGCTGGATGTGGTTATTATTTTGTTAAACAGTTCCGTTAATTTTCTTGCTAGCTCTTTACCTCCATATTTTATGAGTTCATTGGGGATGTCGTCCACTCCCGGAGCTTTTCTATTTTTCAGGTTTTTAATCTTCACACTAACGTCCTCCTCTGTAACCGTTAATCTATTCGTGATCTCTTCCTCTGTTTCCTGTGGTTGAGGTTCTACCGTATTGTCATATAGGTTTCTAAAATATGTTTCCCACTGGTTCAGAGGAACCCTTTTGGTCTGGATGTATTCGTTTACGGGTTTCTTTCTGTTTTTGAGCATCTTCCAAACTTTCCTCTGATGGGCTCCATAAAGATCGTGTTCCATGTCTGTGGAGAACTTCTCCCAGTATTCTCTTTTGATTCTTCTGTTTGCCGCGTTGACTCTATTTCTTGTTTCTTTATAGTTATTGCAGTTTTCCTCTGTTGGTGTACTTTTACATTGTAAGTAGCTTTCCTTTTTTTCCTCAGCCAGCCTTTTTACCTCCTGTGTGAACCAAGGCTTGGTTTTGTTTTGCGAATTTAAGTTTATGGTTCTTTTCCCTATTGATTCGTTAGCTGCCTCTTGTATGCATCTCTTAATTATATTCCAGCTGTCTTCCACATTCTTGTCTGTTATGTTTCCCGATGTAAGTTTTCCACTTAGTCTGCTTTCATATAGATAATTGGTGCAGTCGTTATCCAATGATTTTGTGTTGTATTTTTCAATCATTATTGGTCTTTGCTTTATTCTTCGATGCCTCTCCATGACGAACTATCCAAGAACTAGGTTGTGATCTGTGCCGGTGTTAGCAGAGGTTAGTACTCTTATGTCTTGTATTTCATTCGGCGTGATATATCTATTTGTTATTATATAATCGATGGTTGATTTCTGGCCTCTGGTGTTGCAGAAAGTGTATTTATGTTGGTCTTTGTGAGGCAAATAGGTGTTGTTTATCCGCAATTCGTTTCTTGCGCAGAAGTTGTTCAGTTGGTCTCCATTTTCACTTAATATGTGCTCGTTAAATATTTGCTTAACTCCGGGAATTTCGTCTGAGCCAATTCTAGCATTGAAGTCTCCAAATAGGATTAAGTAGTGTGTTAACGACAGTGAGTCCTCACGGAGGAGGAAATTACCTCATCCTCCGTGAGGGCTCTCTCTCTTTTGATTACTGAGGAGTCTTTCTCATCATGTAATTAATATATTTCTCATCCTTATCTACATATATGTTGACCTTGCGTTACATCGACTTTCAACCGACCCTGACTTTTCCCCTTCCCTCTTAACTAAATATAATAAAACCAGCAGTTCTGTATGTTTCTTCATTTCACAGTTTAGTTTTCTATGGAAGAACTCAAAATAAGAAATCGAGTACTCAAGAGAGTCAATTCAGAAATAGTTAGTTCGGAAACGGTTGGTTCAAAAAAAAAAGTGAAGTGCACTTGAAAGAGGAATGTCCTATTTGTTTCAACCAAATTGGTGCGAACAAAATTTTGTTTAGATTGCTTAACAGAATGCTTAAAAACGAAGGATGTTTGCCCATTGTGTAGAAGTTATTGTGATTATATACATTAATATAAAATGCACTAATCAAAAAAGAGCTATTGTGAAAGAAACTAAATCAATTGTAGATATTTTTGAAACTATTCTATATGGTGATAATAATGATGAAGATAATGAAGTAGCTTATATCATTCCCAGAACATCAATGTGATAATAAGAGGGAATTTTCTGTTTATAAGAAACATTGATACTTACGATCATTCAGTCGCTGTCAGGTATATACATTAACAGTTATGGATGAGGCTGTGAAAAAGTTACATGAAGAATTTAGCCAATTAACTTCAGATAATTATTATAATGCTATGCATAGCAGACCGGAATATGTTGACTATTATTGTGAGTTTGCAGAACATTATTCGAAAGGTGCGTCCGCTTGTGCTCAATACTTTGAAAATGTCAATGTGTTGCAGTTTGTAGTTGAACTGAAACAATTGGGATTTTTTGTTGAAGTGGTTAGTTTGAAGAAATATATAGGAGATTCAACTATATTAGATGTGATCAAATTAGCAGAAGACGAATTGGGAGAACTTCAATTTGAAGTGTTCGTGTAAGAAATGGAGAACTTTATGAAACTTTCTGATGTCGGAAGCCTGTTCGCGGTTTTATGCACTTGTGGGAAATGATGCTGAAGCTCAATATATACTGTGGTATGAGAACTATATGCAACATGCTGAGTTTTGTAAAAAAAGGCGTACAAGTGAGGAGGTAATTACCTCCTCCGTGAGGACTCACTCTCGTTGGGTTTTGAGGAGTCTCTCTCATCATGAAATAAGTTTGTGCCTTCCTGTAAAATCTTAGTTCTACTATTAACATACACATAAGTCTGGGTGTTGATTCGCTCTGCAATGTAACCTTGTTCAATTACGCCTCGGTTATCGACCGGCTAACACCCCACCTACCGAGGACGTTCTCCCACCAAGAAACAAGGTGTTTCCTTTGGTATAACCTTGATACATTTTGTACGTAACCTTAAGCTTTTATTCCCCACTTAAACAGTTATTATAAAACTAGCAGCTTAGGGTTCAAAACTTTAATTCAAAATTTGTACAGGTAGATAATGGTGAATACACGAAAACGAAAAAGAAATAGTGGTTCCAAAAAGTAAGTGGTGAAAAAATTAAAGCAAATAACAAAAATCCCATAGACGAACAGTTTGTAGAAATTTGTGTTCCTAAGTCTGGCAATCATAAGTGCTGCTTTCAGTGACGAAAGAAGTTTTGATATTAGCAATACAAAATGGATGATATTAGGGATGATGTAAACATCCAGAGAGTTTTGGACTTTCTAAATGTTAGAGATTTTGGTTCAATAGACATCGAAAAATTTCAATTTATAGGTGACCATGATGTCAACAATTTTATGCAAATCGAAGCAGAACCATCCAATCCAGAAGAAATGGAAACGGATGCAGAAGATGAATATGCAGATGGAAATGTGGTGTTCCTTGAAAACTATAATGAGGTTGGTTTTTTCGACCGAGTATTTTGCATAACGCAGAGTTATGCTGTTGTAACAACATTTGCGGATAGAGAAGATCATATATTGTGTTATTTTTGTTTTTCACTTTATCTCAGTTTTTTTCAAAATTCTACTATTCATAAACATGTTAATACCCAATACACGAGGAAAATGGAATATTCAATTAATGATTTGAAATGTACAATTTGTTTCAGATCATTGTATCATATAACCATACCAAACGCCTGTGTATATTGTAATGTTACTAATGGAGTTTTTGATATTGATGCAAACACTCATATTACTATAGTACCGTATTAGATAAGATAAGATTATTTTAATCGTTTTCTTGTATTTACTATAAAAAATAACCTATACAAATTTTGAATTCCATTTAACTATTATTAAAATGGAAAATTATTTATTATGGTAAATTTATATGGTTCATTTAATGTTTGCATTCCTCTCAAAATGTTAATGGGTTTCTTTGAAGACTATAGGAAAGTTATATTAAACGCAATACAGGAGCTAATACTTGTGCGAGATAACACTGACAATAATGCTATTATAACTACCGATCCAAATGAAATACCAAAAATTACTCTTCACAAACTAACTTGGAATATACCACATATTTCAGTAGCAATCCGTCAAGAATTGTCACTAACAAAAATTATTGATAAGGGAACAGATTTAGTTATTGCATTTAGAAGTTGGGAATTAGTTGAATATCCGGAACTGTTGAAAACATCCAGACACAATTGGCCTGTTAAGACATCTACTAGGGTTGAAACTCCTCGTCATGTTATAGTTGCGTTCCGACAGGAGAAGAGAGATTCGAAAATATCAAATATGAGTGAATTTAATGATATAAACTTGAGAAATATTAAAGTTTTTTTGAATTCTAAAAGATACGCCTATAATGATCTTCTCCTGGACATAAGTAATAATAAATATGCTACATTGTATGAAATGTTTTCCCAATTTCGATCTTCTTACTATGCAAAAACCGAATAACCTTTATTTGACCCAAGCGATTTTAAATCAAAAGCTCCTATTGCTTATATAAATTGCTCACATCAAAAGGAATCTTTACAAGCTGGACCTGTAGTAATGAGAGTAGAATTTGAACTAAACAAAGATTTAGAAAAAGATACTTCAGCGTATTGTTTAATATTACATGATAAAGTTTTCACTTACAACCCACTGACTAAACTTGTTAAACAACTTTAATTTTCAAGTTGCTTTTAATATTACATTTAGATACAAATTTTCACCTCCACCCTCTTGAAGCACTACATTTATTATTTAACATTTGAACAAATATTTCTTAGTTGTATAAGATCATTTAAAGATAGAGCAACTCTAAGCTGGTTCTTAATATAGTTCATGAAGTAATGATCTTACAATATGTTCAAGAAATTAGACATTTCCATTACAAATTTAAAAGAACTGAAAACGTATTGAATCATATTCCAATAAAAACTTGGTGTTTAAGAAATTTGCGACTTTAAAAATATGAGATTAGTTTTGGATATTCAAGGGTTCAAAGATGAAAAGAATAAATTTCTACCTAAAGAATTAGCTGCCTATGATGGAGAAAAAATTAGTCATTATGTTTTCAAGCAACCATTTTCTTAGAATTCTCTTTCTCCTGAAGCGCACAAGCAAGTTGTATGGTTAATGAAAAAACACCACTACATTAATTATTGGAATATCGGTTATACCCCACTACACCACTTTTCCACAATTGTAAAAAAATTGACTGAACAAGCGCAATTTGTTTATGTTAAAGGAAACGAAAAAGCAGATTACCTAAGAAAATATTCCAGCAAACCAGTAATTGAATTAGACGAACAACCAATTTTAATTGCTTCAACACCTAAATGTTTTTATCATTCAAAGGCATCATCTATGTGTGCGCTTTCAAATGTGTTTTATATTTATAATAATTTTTTTATGAATGAATAAAAAAAATACTTTTATTTAATTTTGTTTTATTAAATACATTTCATTTCTCACATTTAAATTTCCTAATACACACATACATTCTTATAATATAATTTTAACATATTAAGTTCCAATACAAACTTTACTCTGTCTTTGGTCTTTAAAAACTCGCTACACACTTGTACGCCTTTTTTTACAAAACTCAGCATGTTGCATATAGTTCTCATACCACAGTATATATTGAGCTTCAGCATCATTTCCCACAAGTGCATAAAACCGCGAACAGGCTTCCCACATCAGAAAGTTTCATAAAGTTCTCCATTTCTTACACAAACACTTCAAATTGAAGTTCTCCCAATTCGTCTTCTGCTAATTTGATCTAATATAGTTGGATCTCCTATATATTTCTTCAAACTAACCACTTCAACAAAAAATCCCAATTGTTTGAGAGAGAGCCCTCACGGAGGAGGTAATTACCTCCTCCATGAGGACTCACTCTCGTTAACACACTACTGGATTACTTTTCCATTGTTGTTTTTTTGGTCCATGGTGTTTTGTAGTTTCTCATAGAAACTATCTGATTCCTCTCTTGGTTTGGACATGTCCGGGGTAGATACTTACAAGATGCAGTGGGCCTTTGGGGAAAGTAAGTGTGACTTTCAATATTCTGTCGCTTACGTAGTCGACGTCTTCTATTATGTCAGTGTACCTTTGGTGTAGAAGAATACCGACTCCCGAGTGGCCTCGTTCTTGTTTCGGTTTCCCACTATAAAGTAGGATATAGTTTTCATACTTTGTAGTGCCCTGACCTTTACGTTTTGTATAGCCCGCATATATCTATCTTGATCTTGTGCTTGTTCATCTCCAAGTGTATTTCCTGATCCCTTCCGTTCCATGATGTAACATTCTAGTAGTTTTCCGTTTTTGCTTAATCCTTTTCCGCGCGTGAGTTGTTTCCAAAGTGATCCGTCCATTTTCCGAAGCTGGGCCTTCTTCTCTGTGAGCCGTAGGTGTTTTTTTACCATAGGCAGGGAGCTAACCTAGCCTAAGAACCCTCCACACTTTATCCGGGCTTGGGACCGGCAATGACCGCGGCAGAACTACTCAGTTCATCCCGCTCGTCGATCGTCGAAATAAGTTTTGAAATTAAATGAAACTTTACTGAACGCAAGTTAATACAAACAAATTTATCAATATGCCATTAAGAACCAAATCTAATATTATGAATAGATAATAGAACACCCAGAATGAACTGTGCTGCTATCGATGTCATTGATCCAGTTTAGGAGCTCTCTAACCATTCAACAAATCTATCGGATGTAATTTAAGGTTGCACTACTTCTAGGGATCACTTGCAATTAACTAAGGCTGGAATTTGTATCAATAAAAATAGATCAAGCGATTTTAAATTCGATAGGAAGTAAAACTCAGATTATAATCAGAAATAGCAAGTAATATCACTAAAGATCAACTGTGCTGCTTACACAGGTAATTCAAGGCTTATTTATTTATGCGTTGTAATAAATAACGTTTCTTTTTTTAAAATACGCAATAAAGCAGATACTCTAATTAGGAAACAACACCTATCAGAGCAGCAAAGATCAACTGTCTTGCTATCAATATTTAATACTAATTGTGAAATTAGAGTTTTGCTAAAGAAGCTTTTAATTTCAATGGGAAGATATGAGTAGGAAACAGGTAGCAGCACAGAAAGGACCAACTGTGCTGCCTCCGATGCTATTGGTCTAATTTTTAAGCACCTCAAACTACAATTGTTGCTAAGAATTGCTTTAATATCAATAAGAAGCAACTATAATAATGATTAGGTAAGGGAATAAACGAAATCAACTGTCCTGCGGTCGATGTCGTTGCTGGAATATATCAGATCTATTTTACGATTTTTTAGACTTGAATTGATATAGGTTTTGCTCGAATTATAGTCTATATAAATAGATCTATACGTTTTAATTGTGCAGGTAAATGCACAATTTTAATGTGGATAAAGTGAAACTGTTACTACGATTAGCTATCAGAGTAGCAAAGATCAACTGTCCTGCTGTCGATGTCCTTGGGCCACCTTAGGAGAATCTTATTGCTTCACCACCCAGGGGCAATGCAAGATTTATTTATACATAAAATCATATTAAGATAATCAAGCAGAAGATAAGAGAGTACGTGGTTCTGTCGACATCGATAATCCAATTTAGGAGCGTCTTCAACCTATACCTATCGATTTTAATGCCAATAGTCAATTTCATATATACAATGATTAGAAGACAGAACACATATTATGATCAACTGTGCTGTTGTCGGCATCATAAGTCTAATTTAAGAGCAATATTCTATCAAACTCGTTTCATCTAAGGTGCAGTTGTAGTTAAGCAACGTTGGAAATCTTCAAAAACCCTACTCAAAAACCCATACATTGCGCGTGATAAAATTAATAATTACAACTCGTCCACATAAATCTGGGTAGTTTATTATAAATTCGAGATAAAATAACAAACGCAGGGCATACGATCTGCTTGTTCTGTCTAATTTTGCCCCGCAAATCTTTTATCGAAGAAGGCAAAATTAATCGTAATAATCATCAGTTAACCACACCTAAGCGTAATATCAATTAGTCCTAAATTGAGTACCATTTATTATTGTGCCCGATCGTTTATTTTTAATCCCCGCGCCGATGAAGATGAGGCATCTGCGGGAAATGTAGAACGGCCGGTATTTTTAGTATGTTGAAATCTAATCTATTTTGTAACACGGTATGCCCGTAAAATTACATAACAGTTAAATTTGTAATGTTCAGGATTAACTCAATATTTTTTATAATGAGGTTGCACTGCTTTTGCCCTACAATCTTCTCAACCGAAACGACTCTCCGAAAAAGTGCCTACTATGCTTTTAAAAAAATGACAAGAGTGAGATGTTTGTTGCCTCCCACCTTTCGGCATCGGCCTATCGTCCACCCGCTATATCCAGCGGGAGCACCCCAGCTGCCACCTGTAGCGCCTCTGTTGGCATAGTCCTGTAAGTTCTACACATCATCACCAGAAACATCCTCTGTGTTGCATTCAACTGTCTTTGGATTCTAGTATCCCTGGACCTTTCATCCCATACCTCGCATCCATACATCAATGCGAGCACCACCACAAGCTCGTAGATTAACTGCATTTTATCTTTATTAATTTTCCCTTATTCCTACAAAGTAGTGCTGGCAAAAACCGCGAAAAGTTGAAACCGGTTATTCGGTTTTCTTAAAAACCGGTTTCGGATAAAACCGGGTATTCGAATAATAGTGAAAACCGGGTATCCGGATAACCGGTTAACCGGTTAATCGGATTGCCGGTTAATCGGATAACCGATTAATCGGTTGATACACAGTCATCATAGGCTAAACATAATTTATAATTTGTTCTTAAGCATATTTCCATTAGTTCAGTTTCCCTGCCGATTAGGGCACAATCATTAAATTCTAGTGAGCCAAATTTATTCCAGTTTTTGGTCGTTATTGAAATAAACCCCAAGGT
>MU183044.1:116148-131817 GCA_016904865.1 Pissodes strobi | reverse complement strand
AAAAAGCACTAACGAAGCACTAAAGAATGACGCCAAATTTGACCCAAACTTAAACACTTTGGGGGCTGACCTTGAAATAAAATAAAACTGAATATCTCGAAAACAAAAGATGCACTAAAGAAGCACCTAAGTATGACACTAAATTTGACCTGATCCTCAACACTTTGGAGGCTGACCTTGAATTTAGAATTTTGAATATCTCGTAAACTAAAAAAGCACTAACGAAACTTCTTGAAGCGCTAAAGAGCACTAAAGAATGACACCAAATTTGACCCAACCCTAAACACTTTGGGGGCTGACCTTGAAATAAAATTATATTGAATATCTCGAAAAGAAAAGAAGCACTAACGAAACTCGTCGAAGCACTTAAAAGCACCACCGAAGCACTAAAGAATGACACTAAATTTGACCCGATTCTAAACACTTTCGGGGCTGACCTTGAATATAAAATCTTGAATATCTCGTAAACTATAAAAGCAATAGCGACACTTTTTGAAGCACTAAAAAGCACTAACGAAGTACTAAAGAAGTACACTAAATTTGACCCAATCCTTAACACTTTAGGACCTGACCTTGAATTTAAAATTTTGAATATCTCGTAAACCAAAAAAGCACTAATGAAACTTCTTGAAGCACTAACGAAGCACTAACGAAGCACTAAAGAATAACGCCAAATTTGACCCAATCCTAAACACTTTGGGGGCTGACCTTGAAATGAAATAAAATTGAATATCTCAAAAACAAAAGAAGCCTTAACGAAACGTTTTGAAGCACTAAAAGGCACTAATCATCCTGAAATTTTCAAGGAAAAAAACATACTTTGGGGGCTTACTTCACAGACCTATATTTCGGCCATGCACGCATGCACTATTTCGCATCGAAAATTTAGCCCTATCCCTAGACGCTTGTAATTTTCCCAGAGGTTGGCAACATTGTCAAAACAGTTTAACCTACGCATGCGCGTCACTTATCCGTCTTCTAATCTAAACCTCGAAATATGTCAGATTCAATTAAATGTATCGTGTAACTGAAGGTTATAAGCACATTTGGCTTGACTGGGCATAAAAATAATAATTAAAATTTCTAACTCTAATTAGAATAACCGATACATGGTTGGGAATTTCTAGGAAATTTCCCTAGCATGGTCAACCGCGGAAACAAAATAAATCTCTTTCTTTCTCTCTTATGGAATCTATGTTACATATATTAACGCCATAATTGAAAAGTTCAATGTACTTACTCTAAAATATCTATATATGAAATCTCTCCAAAAACCTTGCAAATCACTCAAAATCACTTAACAACTCCCACATAATTTTCACTTCATTCACGGCGTCCGGGCGTCCGTACAAAACAAAGGATTCAAAGGAATAAAAATTATTCAAAATTAAGGGATATTCGATTTTGAATGTCAGATTGGTACAGTTTAATGTCTTTATGGACGTAACAACATGCCAAAAAGAGACAGCAATATGACGGACCGAGTCTCGGGAGGAACCGACTTAAATCATTAAAAAAAAAAGATAGTAGGCTGTGAAGTAGGCACTTTTTCGATGTGTCGTTTCGGTCGAGTAGGTCGTAGGTCAAAAGCGGCATCTTAATTAGTACGTTTACATGGCTCAAGCAGGAACCGCGTTTACATCTTTTCTCTTGGACTTGGACGTATTTACAAAATCCTTTTGAATAGAATATGAGGAAAAATAAGAGCAAGTTATACCTTAGCAGCTAAGGTGAATACTTTCACTTCTAACAGGTGTACTGTGTTAAACGTGATTTTTTTGTACTTGTCATACAATTGCCTAAGGAATCTAATATTAATTGCTTTTAACTAAATCATCCAACATTAAATGTAATTAGTCCGTTATCATTAATCATTGTTGACAAGCATTAAACTTATGTTTCCCTTTTACTTATGCAATTATCGCACTTGAATAATAATAATAAAATTGTAAAATGTGGTAATTACTTTCTCCATTCCGATCTTTTGAGAGAGGAGCTCAACTACTATTTTAATCGGTGGTACTACTAGATTTCAAAGTACCAACTATAATGCCGAGAAAGTATCAAGGATACATAACTCGGACGATGTGAGCAACTAAGTAACGTGGCTCA
This sequence comes from Pissodes strobi, assembly GCA_016904865.1. Taxonomy (NCBI): domain Eukaryota; kingdom Metazoa; phylum Arthropoda; class Insecta; order Coleoptera; family Curculionidae; genus Pissodes; species Pissodes strobi. The sequence continues at coordinate 129,705 of MU183044.1, read as the reverse complement.
GTAAATTGTCTTCGACAATAAAACGCGGAATTTGCTTCCTGCTTTAGATTATAACGCGTTTCCAGTGTTGCCAAGTGTTTTTCTGCAGAATATCTCTTTGGTGAGGATAAACATGAGGACAAACATCGCACATTGGGAAGGCATATCATATTACTTACGACACGGATGTGTACTAAGTAATGTAGTAGTGTAGAATACAAGAAACAAGTTAAAAAAATATATATAATAATAGTATTGCAATATATGTTTTTACAAATGTACAATCAAGGCGGTTTTTTGACTTTCCTTGTACTTTTATAAAAAAAATTGAAATGGCCATCTTATGTAATTTTCTCCCGCTAATTCGGATATCTTCAGCAAAAAAACAATTGAACATCAAATAAAAGTGCTACGGGTCACTTTGATATTTTCTTAAATGGAATACCCTGTATATTACTACATTTTTGGACTCTCTGGAAAACTCTAAACACTTTTTGTGCATAATATCCTATACTTATCTTTAGCTGTTTACCAAATATTGACAGTTGAATGTCAGGCATTTTGATACTTTGACTGACAGGCTCTAAAATCTAAACCGCACGAGATCAAAGAAAACGGTTTGCAAATTTCTATCTTGGGTGAAGCTATTGAATGATAGTAACTTTGAATTTAACCGGAGGTTTAAAAGTTACGGTTAATTTTATCCGCAGGTTAAATTCAAAGATACTGTTATTCGATAGTTTATGAAAACTTAAGATAGGAATGTGCAAACCGTTTTCTTTGATCTCGTGCGGTTTAGATTTTAGAGTCTGTCAAAGTGTCAAAATACCCGACTTTCAACTGTCAATATTTGGTAAATAGCTAAAGATAGGTATAGGATATTATTCACATCATGTGTTTAGATTTTTCTAGAGAGTCCAAAAATGTAGAAATATACAGGGTGTTCCATTTGAAAAATATATCAAAGTGACCCCTAGTACTTTTATTTGATGTTCAATTGTTTTTTGTTGAACATATCCGAATTCGCGGGAGAAAATTACATAAGATGGCTATTTAATTTTTTTTTTATAAATGTACAGGGAATGTAAAAAAATCGCCTTGTCTAGTCCTCATTGGATAACCCTGTACATAAAACTTACTAGAAAGACGCTAGCGAGGGGCAAGTAACGGATAGTCCTGACCAATCAAAAGCAAGATGTAAGCGTTCTGCATTCAAACATGATCCTCCGCTCGCTTCGCTCGCTACGGTGGCTCAATTAACAAGGACTAACCAAATCTAACACAAACTAAAGAAAAATTAAGAAAAAAGAGTAAATTAATAAAAAACAAACATGACCTTAAAAAGGGTAAACAAAACATTTGGGAATCTAACCCGCAGCACAGGAATGACAGACAAGCACTCTGCCTACACAATTGAGTCACTAGACAATGACCTCTGTCAAAGCTGTAGATAGATAGATAAACATTTATTTTCAGAATTGAACATTATAATACTTATAATCTAATACTAGAATGTTTTTTGAGTCACGAGTTTCTTGTCGTGCGCCACAGCTACACTACCTACACTCACGAACTAAACATCAACGTACGTGGGCTGATGTAGGCCCTTAGGATTAGATTCAGCAGCAATGAGGTATCGCATAATTACATGGGCAATCGCCCTTCAATTAATTTGAATTGTTAATTTGCCAAAGGTTGTTTGTGCCTGCGGTTCGGATATTTAGGGGTTTTTAAAGCCAGTAATGTTGTAGGGAAAAACGAGAAAAACCCTACTGCTCGTTGACAATAACACAGGACAATTACAACATATAACATATATGATATATATACAATATGTACAGTTATATGGCATATATAATGCCATTGATTAAGTAAATTTAGTATAAATAGAGTATGTACAATATATAAATATTATAAATATTGATAGGTATGCAAGATGCCTAGGTCAAGGTATATATACAATATAAGATCGTTGGAGCTCGAAACTTGAAAGCTTGCCTACGGGTGGGATAGCACTCACGGCAGTCTGTGTGATGAGGCTTCACGCGCCACTCGTGTGAAGCCCATTTTTTACAAGGCCGTGGGTGACTCCTCCCCCAGACCGATCACGGTAGGAGGACCCTCCCACGGTGAGAAGGTTTTGGTTCTAACCCAATAATTTGAAATTGCTGGGACAATAAAATTGTTAAGTTAAGGGTTTGAGATAATTCACCTAATGTGGCCTTAGTTCTTGGTAGAAAAGATCAGTGTTTTTATATATGGGGCCATACTTTAAACGCAGTTCCGGACTGTGCCTGATATCCGCGATCCGCGCTGTTAGCGATGAGCGCCTGATCCCAAAGTCAAAGAACCTGCACGATAGCTTGTTTATATGTTGATCTATATATTCGATGTTTGCCATATCGTGCAGTTCTCGGACTCGGACTCGGTCGAAGACCGTAAGCGAGAACGCGGACCGCAGATATCTGTTTTGAATGATTTGAAGGTGCCTTAGATGCGACTTTGCAACAGAGCACCATACTGGTGCTCCGTAAAGCAGAGTATAGGCCTGATGATTGATTGATAAATAATCAGCTTATTCGCTGGGCTCAAACAAGATCTTGTTTTAACTAGAGTGCTTAGGCTTTTTTGCACTACAACGTTTCTTGCTTTGACTGCCGCGACGTGCTTGGAAAAGTTGAGTTTGCTATCGAAGACTATCCCTAAGTATTTCACTCGAACTTTCGGCGTAATTTCCGTATTATTGATTGCTATAGGGGCCATGTCAATATTGCGTTTTCGAGATAAAATACATAGTTCGGTCTTCGAAGCGTTAAGGTTGATCTTCCAGTCCGCATAGTAGGGAGCTAGAAGATCAAGGTGAAGAGCGAGGTTGTGTTTAGCGACCTGCACGTCCGATGCTTGCGCGTAGAGCGCAGTATCATCGGCGTACAGGGCGATAGAAGTGAGGGGATAAGATGAGATGTCAGCTATATAATGACTGAATAGTTGCGGCGATAATACTGTTCCTTGAGGGACACCTGTTTTGATGTGCCTTCTTCGTGACGTAGTACTGTGGATTCGTACTGAAAAGCTTCGGTCTGCGAGGTATGACGCAATAAGTGCCGTGATATGTAGTGGCATATTATGTATGGCAAGATGTTTGTATATCAAACCATTATGCCATACCTTGTCAAACGCTTTCTCAATATCGAGAAGAAGCAGCGCAGTCGATTTGGCCTCATTGAAACCGTTATATGCCTCCTGTGCAATCTTCGCCGCGAGCAGAGTAGTATTATGTCCGCGGCGAAAACCGAACTGTTCCGGGGGCAAGATCCGGAGATCTTCAGCTGCGCTATTAATTCTCGACACTAAGAGCTTTTCAGTTACTTTTCCTAAAGTATCTAAGAGAGAGATTGGTCGATACGAAGTTGCTAATTTCGCATCTTTATTCGATTTTAAGAACAGTATTATTGCCGCGTTCTTCCAGGATTGCGGAAAATGTTGTAGGCGTAATATTGCATTTACAATGTGCATAAAATGGATGACGGCTTTGTTCGGCAAATTCTTGAGTAGAATGTACGGAATGCCGTCGGGACCGGGGGCTTTGTTTCCGGGTAGGCGTGAAAGAACTTTCTTGATTTCTGCCGGTTTTACCAGCATTTTGTCGAGCACTGCGGGGGTAATAGGGTACTTAGTGAGCTTAAAATGCTCTGCAATTGTGTTCACGTGAATGTGAAACGGCGTGGAGTCCGGCGTCTCCCTGTAGACGCTCTCCAGATAGTCCGTGAAGGCCTCCGCTTTCCCGCGATCGTCGATTATGACGTTGCCATCGTGGTGAATTTCAGGATATTCTACGGTGCCTCCGCGAACTCTTCTGGCGAGTTTCCACAGGGAACCGTCTTCTTTGTTAATTTTATTAACGAATAACATACATTTTTCGTTTCTGTATGCACGTATTTGTGCTTTTATTGTGCCCGTGACCGTTGTAACACGGACTTGATCATTGTGTGCTCTACATCTTTGCCACCTACGCCGGATACGGTCACGGAAAGTGATGAGGTCTAGGATGTTGTCGGGGAGAGATTCTGTGATTGTCTGTCTTCTGACAGTATGACATATTGCGTCACAGACGCGCTGGATGTTGGTGACAAGAGCTTGCACCTCACTCTCAAGTTCTGGGATAGAGACTATTTGCCTTGGAATAACCGTCACTTCATTTATCCTTGCCCGAAAATCCTTCCAGTCAATACCTCCATATGAGAACACGGTTTCTTGGGCTTGCTGCAATCTGCCGCGTAAGGAAATCGTGACCGGGAGGTGATCGGAGTTTAGGACATTTAGCTCCTGAAGCGCCGAAGCGTTGGTTATTCCTCTGGTAATAGCAATATCCAGGAACGATGGATTTGGCCAATGCATGTGATAATATGTCGGATTTGGAGTTTGATGATACGCTAATTCCATGTTGTTTTCGACTATCTGGCGTAGCAAGCGTCCATTCCTGTTGGTAGTGCCACGCCAATCAGCGTTGCATTGATATCTCCCAACAAGAGTGATCTCTTGCCAGCAGGTAGCAGTTCGAGAATATCGTTTTCCGCGAGGCGGAGTCGCGGAGGCGAATATGCGCCGCAGATCCGCAAGCCACCCTCTAACTCAAGAGCAATATGCTCAATGACTGTTCGCACGTTGACCACGCGTTTATAGCGAAGGGACTTGCGAATCAGACAGGCCACCCCTCCTCCGCGTCGATCAGGCCTATCAGATCTCAGTACATGGTAATCGTGAAATTTTAGCGTAAAATCAGCGTTTATTTTGGTTTCCAAGATAAACGCGATGTGAATTTCAGGATGATTGTAAATGTAATGTTTGAATTCTCCGAGTTTGGAGCGTATGCCGTTGCAATTCCAACAAAATATATTTATTGACATTGCGACGATTATATACTGTATTTATTAAAATCTTCAGTGAAAAACTTCATAGAAGTTTGTAATATTTGGAACTTATTACCTTGACATTGTTCCAATAAATTAGCATAATCGTTTAGAGCTAGAATTAGTTCATTGAAATTAACTAGGTTATTTATGCGCGTTACCGCGCTTTGCAGGTTATTTAGGTTGTTTACAATATTTACATGATTTAAGGTTTGGTTAACATTGCGATTTGCCTCATTACCACTAACCTTGTTGTTTGTGCTACTATTTGAGGCTTCATTTCTTCCATTGAGGGCCGGAAATTGTTCTTGATACTGCCTCGCTGCCTCTCCTGCTGTAGCTGATGAGCTATTTCGCTGCCAAGCGGGGTTGACAGGGGGTGGCGCTGGCTTGAGCTTTGTTATTTGTGTTTTAGAGGGCTGTATTTGTTGTATCTTGAACATTGATCGCCGCCACAGTTCGCACATTTCACAGTATCACTTGTGCACTCCGTTATTTGGTGTGCTCCCGCGCATTTTGAGCAAGACAATTTCTCTTACAATAGCTAAGAACATGCCCGTGCCCCTGGCACCTCTTACATTGCATAAGAGGCTTCGATGTTCTCCTGTTCTCCCAGGACACACGGACATTTGAGATGAGTTTGCATTCTTTGTTGAGTTTCCCCAGCGTAATTGAGGCCTCGAGCACTACTAGATATAGCGGTACCCGAGTTTTATTCATTTTGAAGACGTTTTTTACATTAAGATTGTATTCATCGATTAAGGCGTTTCGTACTTCGGTTTCTGCGATGTCGCCGTCAAGGCCCCGCAAAACAACGGCGTGAGTTTTTTGCGAGGCTTCGGCGTATGAGTGATATTCCAGTTGTTCACTGTCGAAGATGCGTTTTAAAGTTGTCCAGTCCTTGTTTTTAGTACAGTATATTATCACGGAATTTCGCGTGTATTTTAGGCTGTAGTCTACGACTCGTGCTTGATTTAGAGTTTGTTTAATTTCACCATGATTTATCGGGGCTCCTTTTATCACTATAGGAGGTGGCAACGCCGGCTTTTGCTTCAGCGGCGTCTTTGGTTTTGGTTTAATCGTTTTTGATTTCGCTCTGGCGTCAATTTTTCGTGCTACTGGAGCCTGTGAGGAGGCGACGCTAGATACGTCATCAAAGTCATCATTTTCCATGTCAGAAAGCACTTCATAGCGGTTTCCTGTCTTTACAGGAAGTGGTGTGGGTGGAGGCGGTTTGGCAACATCGCCCCTGTCCAAGTAGACCGTTTGTATGTTCCGTTTAAACGAAATCGTTTTGTATGGAGCCTTGAATTCATCGTTATCTGGTGTGTTGCTTTTTTCTGTAGCTACGAGGGACGTAGGATTGACAGCGGTCATGGCAAGGTCGCTGCTCTGTTGTTTTTCTGGCAAATCTTTTTGTTGGTCAATTTCCATTATTTGCGGTTTTTCTGACTGTATATCGGCCAGTTTTTGTTTTTTACTGATCGTTGGTGAAGTGTCCGTGCTTCCGGAAGCTTGTACCATTTCAGGCTTCTTAATTTTTCTGTTTCCGCAGTCGACGCGAGACTGGACAATTTTCTTTTGGCGAAAAGTTGCTTGGTGGGCTTCGTTTAAATGTACTTTCACTCTATCTATTTTAAATTGAAGGTCTTTTTGTGAAATACTATCCTCATAATCAAACGTTTTGATTAGGTGAGCGCATTCTGTGCATTCATTAGTAAGTTTTGCTAATTTTGTAGTATAATAGTGAATTTTCTTCTCACTGGTGGTTCTATCAGTATCAGAGTCGATTGAGCGTGTCGCCCAACATATTTAGATGTTGTTTTCGGGGATCCGCCCCCGAAATGCTAGGAAACTGCAGATAAACTGCTCTGGTTTTTACTGAACTACAACTTGTAGTAAAGCAAACCACTAATAATACTAAGTAAATACCCGGAATTATCGAACGATTTAATACACGCTGTGTTCCTTTATCCTGAGAACACAAAATCAGGTCTTGTGCGAATCACGGTTCACACAAGAGTCGAAAAGCATAATCCAACCATCCAAAAATATAAATGGTAAAATCCTAGCACCAATATTCAACGAGTAATCTCACAATCCGACAACGTTGCGCCGCATCGATCATACTCTGGCTGCATTTCTGTTTCCGACCGAGCTTTTTCGTGCCTTTGACCTCTATCGACTTCTGGTAGCCTGATGGAAAGTCCACGTGAGTTGTTGAACACTCCCACACAATATTTTTAAAATAATTTTGTGGGAGACACTTGAATGCCATTAATAATAATTCATATCGCTAACCCAAACTAATTTATTCATTTAGCTCTGAACTGAACATATAGAGTTTGTTAGATCAGTATGCTGATCGTTGAAGGCCCAGGGGAAAGGGGGGCGCGGCGCGCCTGAGTGATGCAACATTTTATGATGATTTGACAAAACTGACACCTGCTTAAGATTATGACGTCATAATTTACCTGTCAATCGTGACAAAGGGTAAAATATTTAGATGCGGCTTTTTTCTAAGGAAATAATTCCTCTATTTATTTTCTCAAAAATATCATTGAATGATATTAAGATTAAGGAAGAACGAATCGGCGACACGCTCGACTTAATCTCGACTAATGACCGTGTCCTAGTTGCCTAGATTCATATTAAATATCATTTAAGGTGACGTTTTTTATGACTAATTAATTAAATTAAGTTAGGCACGAAACCAGCTGACGCTGAAAGTCACACACACATGTCCCGAAGGGCGTTAGAGGCATATGTGAGATTCAACTCCGACCTGTTTCTGTTCCCTTGATACTTATGTGGATTTCATTTCCAATAAATTCACGCATGGTTGCGCTCCGCCCCCCTAAATTGGGGGGACAACCCTCTATAATCTAAATTTCTGTCCATATAAACATATTATACATAATCTAACATGTGGGAGGGTGTATCTGTATATATCTCAGATGTCTGAAGGAATAACACATGCTTGAGAGTCATGCGCATGACATTGATAATTTTCTGATTGTATGTAAACGGGTTCATTTACATATTTGTAATTAGGTTATATACTTGAAAAGCAATTAAGTGGGGTGTGTTCTGTACAACGACATAGTGATGAAAGTGGGGCAAGGATGCGCTCTGACGTTAGCTGTCGAAAGTGCCACAGTTGATCTTTGGTTATTAGGGGAGCAGCAGAACATTGCAGGTATGCGTTTTAAACTATCCAGAAGCCGGATTATATCGCAATGATATAAAAGAAGAATGCTGTAGCTGGGAAAATTTTCAATTTCTGATATGTATTGTTATGTTTGTTAAAAAATTAGGAATTTTTCGAATAAGTGCACACAGAAAGCGCTCAACTTCATTTATAAAACGATGTTAAGGATATTTTTTACAAGCTCACGTAAATTCGTACACATTCCTATTAAGTGCACATCCAATACTTCCTACGCACATCTCTACTTTGTTGACAGCAGTATGTCCAATAGTTGATGAAAATTGAACTGGCAGAAATATATCGATACTTTCCATATTTTTATAGACACTATCGATAGTAGATAGTATCGAAACTCATGTTCTTTGAAGAAGAACCGATTTTTTAAAAACAATTGTATTTCTAAATACCTCTTTATCTTTACAGTACAAGCTTTAAGCAGAGAATAAAATGTGTTAACAATGATTTAAAACGACTTTATACATAATAGCAAAGCAGATAAAGCAGTTTCTGGGAAGCTTCTGGTATCGTCAGCAACTTCTGTACACATAACTCCTCCCTCCTTAGGATGAAAAAACAACGGATGTTGGTTTTGAAGGGTTGGAAGGGTCCAAATTGATTTCTTCCATTTCTTCATTTTGAGGACTTTCTCTTCCTCTCTGGTATCGGTTTCGGAATGCCAAAATTAGTTTTTTCCGTTGCCGAAGTAATACGAAGAGCAGGATGATGGCCAAACATAGCAGGATGACTCCATAGGCAATTGGGAATCCATCGATTGGTCCATCGAACGTTTCTTTTATAGGTGATAGGTGATTGGCTAGGTCCTTCAGGTGGTATATTTATTCGATATTTAATTGTGTTAAATTCGGTTTTTCATAGGTTATTTCAGTTTTATAACTTTAAATTTGGATTTCGGGTAGGATAAGCGGTTTTCCTTGTGTGATTTGGAGGTCATTGATAAACTTTTTGTTTTTAATCCTTACCTCACAAGTTTTCGGGATTTTTATCAATGTGGGCAGGTTAATTTCAATATGAAAAGATTCTTTCCTTTGTGGCTGGAAGAACCAATATTTCTTCTTGCGTTATTTGTTCTGTTATCATTTCTTGTATTTTGAGCTGGACAATTGGGCAGCCTTGTATCAGCTAAAGAGTACATGGGTCTTGTGGATGGAAATCTTCCGTGCAATGGTAGGTTTCTTCGAATAAAGGACAAATTTGTTCAGCAAACTGTGTTTTTTCGTCTGCTTGAGCCAAATACGAGTATTTTGGAATAAATACTCTTTGATTTTTTATGATAGGAAAAAGGCGATATAGGTTCAGATTTTCAGGTCTAAGGATAGGTATGTGAATAGCAAATATCAACTTAGTACCCGAAAAAGTTAATTGAGTACCTAACAATTGGTAATATGAGAGTATATTCTAAAAATTAGGTATTTCATTCGTATTGTAAATTCCGCTTAGAAATTCTAGCTTTTTTTGTAATTCGAGGCTTGATGTTATCGAATTGTGCAATGCGTGTAATTTGGAAAACATAATAGCATCCTCTAAGTTATCTATAAATGTTATTAAGGTTTGGCAATCCAAATTTATTTGGTAGGTTATACCGTGAAAGCTAATGTAGTTACTCAGATCTGTAATAGTATTCTGAATAGCTCCTTGGAAAATATTTAAACTATATTCAAGATTCTGTTGGTTATTTTGTAAAACGGAAATAGTCTTGTTATAATTATTAATTACGTTTTTTGAGAGTGAAATTTGGGAATTCAGCTCACTTATAATGTTTTTCTAATTCCGCTCCAAAGTGATCAGCTTTTTCTCAACACTAGCTACCACTCTTGACTCAATACAGGTCGATCACCCCAGTTCAGAAATAATCGATCTGGAAGACTTCAATGCCCACAACACCAACTGGCTCAAACATCACAACAAGAAAGACAACGAAGGTAGAGAAGCTGAAGCATTTGCCATCAGCTGCGGGCTTACTCAACTTGTAGACGAACCAACTCGAATCTCAGAGAGGGGCGAATTCGCAGCCCTCCTGGATCTTTTTCTGACCACCAATCCTGACCAGTACAAGGTCACAGTTGGTCCGCCATTAGGCACCTCCGACCACAAACTTATTACAACGGTTTGTGAATTGCCACTCATACAGAAGGATCCACCATTGCCTCGCAAAATCTGGCATTACAATTCTGCAAACTGGGACGATCTAAGGCAGTTCTACCTGGATTTTCCTTGGCTGACGACCCGTCGAACTGCTGCGAAGAGATCATGCAAGTAATCTCCTCAGGAATGGAAGCATACATCCCAAATTCCATCAAGTTACCATCAAAAGGAAAGCCCTGGTTCGACAAAAGATGCGAAAGAGCTGTAGGAACGAAACAGCAAGCCTATAAGTACTGGCAGCAAAATCAGACCGCTGAATATCGCAATTATTTTATCGAAGCGAGAAACAAGTGCAAGCGTGTGATCGACGAAACTAAGGACAAACACAATCAAAGGATCAGGAATAAACTTTTGCAATGCCCCAGTGGTTCCAGGAATTTCTGGTCGGTAGCAAAGGCAGTAAGTAACAACTTTACAAAAACGTCTCTCCCACCTTTGACGGACGAACGTGGCATCACGACGACTACAGCCAAGGAAAAAGCAAACATGCTCGCGAAAATGTTTTCTTCGCACTCTACCTTAGACGTGCCCCAAGGCAAGACTCTCCCCACTATACCGAACATCAACACCACCATGGCAGAAGTCAAGTTTTCTCATCGTGATATTCGCAAAATCCTTAAGGAACTAGATACGCAAAAGGCATCAGGACCGGACGGAATACCTGCCATCGTGCTAAAGAGCTGCGCCAAACTAACACCCGTTTTTTCCAGGCTTTTTTCTCTTTCTTACAGAAAAGGGATTTACCCATCCTCTTGGAAAGTCGCTCGAGTGCAACCTGTTCCAAAAAAGGCAAGAAAACCACGCCCTCAAACTATCGCCCAATTGCCTTGCTCAGTGGCGTAGCTACCGGGTGGGCCAGGGGGGGCAAGGCCCCACGGCGCCAAGAGAAATTAGGCGCCGCACCGGCGCCGCTCCGAATTCATAAATATGCTAATGCTACCAATGCTCATGCATGTGCTTAACTGGGTTTTTAAATTAATTAAATTATAATACAATCAAAGACCAAAATATGTATTTAACTTTCTATCCAACCAATACCTTTTGTGTCTCGGTATTTGTTATTTATTATACGTGAATACGAAGAATGAAAATACATATACCGGTTCACGCAAATTTGTAAAAACGCTGCGTAAGTGGACGGCCACAACGGCGCACCGCACTTTGCACCGCACCTATCCTGGACCATAGCCTCGCTCAAGCAAAGCTAAATAATCCATTCTTATGGATGCGAGCGGCCACAATGACACATCGCCCCTCGCCTCGTACTTAGCCTGGTACTAGAGCATAACTCCTAGAAATTGAGCTTAGTATTTTTTGAGCCTCGCCGCCTGGCCCTTGTTTGTCAGAGAAGCTATTTGGAGCAAGAAAATCAAAAGTCACCACATCATCACAATAATGCGATTTTAACAAAGGGCTAGAAAGAAGTGGGAGATGAATGTCAAACAACAGGTATAGAATTTAAAGTATTTGACGTCGTTAAAAGGTTTATTTTTTATACAGGGGTGGTATATGCGTTGGGAATGGCAGTTCTTCCTAGTGTTATCAATACGGCTTTCAAATTTATTTAAAATCCTCATATATTCAAGAATCTTTTCTGAGATCTTTATAAAGGTGAAATTTCCCATAGTCGCTTCGATTTTTGTTGATGGGATGAACCGCTACTTTGGATTTTTGTCTATACATACTTTGTTAAGCTTGAGCCATATATTCTTCACTAGAAGAAGATGATAAAGTAAATGCCATGTTTGCCAGTCAATATCTGGAAACATACTTAGCAGGCAGGTCGAGGTGCGGTGCGCCAGTGAGGCCACTACTGTGCGAAGCAGAAGCCAGGCTAGGTGCGATGAGCAAGGCTCTGTACCCTAGCCCTGTCCCTGTACGGTGCGGTACACCGTTGCGGCCGAACGCTAAGGCGGAGTGCACTTCAAAGGCAAAAATTGCGATAATCTTGGTCGTAAAAAAGTATGTGTTTTTCAGAGTTTCGTAAATATGATTGACTGTTTTAAATCGTTTGACGTCAATTTTTTTATTTCATTTTTAGAAGAAAGAATGGGTAGTTCGGTGGTAATAGGATAAGATAAGGTTACAATTTAATTTTGCCTAGTGATTCGAGTAAAGTGCTTGAATAGGGAAAATAAAAGAAAAATAAAATTTATTTTTCGTTACGAGCTAGACATAGGTTTGTTTTAGGCGCCAGCGGATAGGTTTGCCCCACGGCGCCGACATTTCTAGCTACGCCACTGGCCTTGCTTCCAATAATCTCCAAAGTCATGGAACGTGTAGTCAACCAGCAACTACTCAAGTACCTCGAGAGCAACAGAATAATCAGCGATAATCAATACGACTTTCGCAAAGAGAGATCGACAGGAGATATATTGGCCTATATCTCTCATATATGGAGTAGGGCAATTGAAAACTACGGAGAGTCTCGAGCGATTGCGTTGGATATTTCAAAGGCATTCGACAGAGTTTGGCATAACGAACTGCTCAACAAACTGCCGTCCTTGGGACTGCCCGCCTCTCTTTGCAGCTGGCTGGCCAGTTTCCTTAAGAACCGATCCCTACACGTTGCAGTCGATGGACACATCTCGGACACATTCAACATCAACGCGGGCGTGCCTCAGGGCGCAATACTTTCACCAACTCTGTTCCTCATCTATATTGATGACCTGCTGATCGAAACGAATAATCCTGTTTACAGTTTTGCAGATGACAGTACCCTTGTCTCCCACTTTAGATCAGAAAAACCCTTACCAGCAACTGAGACTCATCACCGCAGACAAGAGCAGATTACAGCAATTAATCAAGACCTGGAGAAAATTCAAACTTGGGGCGACCGAAATTTGGTCCAGTTCAATGCAGCAAAGACCCAAGCAGCAACGTTTACTAAGATGGCCAATACAGCGGGCCCTGACATCATTATGTCAGGATCGACCATTCCTTCATCCTCGTCAATCGGGCTGCTGGGTGTCTCGGTCAATAGCAATATGTCATGGCATGACCATGTTGCTAACATCGCAAAATCAGCCTCCCAGAAGCTTGGTGCGCTATTTCGCAACAAAAAACTCTATACACCGCAGCAATTGCTCTTGCTGTACAAAGCGCAAATAAGACCGTGCTTAGAATATTGCTCACATATCTGGGATGCCGCACCAAAGCATACCCTAAAGCTGCTGGATTCCATTCAGAAGAGGGCTGTGCGTCTTGTCGGCGATCCGGAGTTGACCCGGAATCTGGATAGTCTGGAACATCGCAGACATGTGGCCGAGATGTCTCTGTTTTACAGATACTTTC
>MU183044.1:79632-101148 GCA_016904865.1 Pissodes strobi | reverse complement strand
AACGGCCGAAAAATACAGTAAGTAAAGGATTAGGGTAAATCGGCGTTGATTACATTGGTGTCAGGTGTGGGGTAGGTTTTTCAACCCCCAGGTAAAGAAAAAAAAAATAATAGTAAAATTAAAAAAAAATTTTTTTTTGGAACATATTTTTTGGAAATTTTTTTTTTGAGTAAATTTTTTTTTTCTCCTGGGCCAGTACCAGAAAAGTAGAAACTTGCCATCTACTTGTGTTACCCTAGAAGCTAGAAAAATCAAGGAAAATGCCAGAAAACGAGACAGCATCCCCTGTCGTGCAGACAATCACAAATAACGTCATTATGGGGATAGAATCCGTGCCAGTCTACGAGGGAATGAGCAGCATAGAAGAATTTCTGTCAACCATTGAGGAAACCTCCCTAATCGCCAGTTGGACAGAGCAGCAGAAAGTCGCCATAGCTCGGTTGAAACTACGAGGGAAAGCCAAGCAGTTCATCGAATCAGAACCGGACCTAAAAAGCACCTCAAGCTGGACTACCTTGAGAAATGAACTGAGGAAACACTTTACGCTGCCATGTGTAAAAGGGACAGCAATGAAAAATTTTGTGGAATGTAGACAGAGGGTAGGCGAGCCATGTCGACAGTTTCTAACTAGGCTAAAGCTTTTGGCCAATAAAACAATTACGCTTACAGGATTAGCCGCCAATGATCAAATTCTCAAGTTAAAGCTGGAACAGGACATCATTACGCAGTTTGTTCTTGGACTTCTAATGCCTACTAAGCAACGAGTTCTGTCTAGAAGTCCGACCACTCTAGCTGAAGCCTTAGAGTTTGCAGAGAGAGAAGAATCAGTGGAGAATTTCGTACGTGCATCTACAAGCAGAGAGTGTAGAGCAATCAACCGCTTTCCTCTGAGAAATCAGCCGAATTTTGGACCAAACTCAAGAAATTTCATGGGCACTCAGGACAACAAAGCGATTCGAAACTTTAAGTGCCATAAGTGTAAACAAGCGGGCCATACCGAGAAGTTTTGCAGGAATGGAGTTGCAGCATGCTATGGTTGCCAACAAACCGGACATTTTCTCAGACAATGTCCTGTCCGAAAGTTTCAGGGACGAAGCAGGCCACTGGTATGTTTTACTTGCAATGAATTGGGACATTTTGCAAGATATTGCCCACAGAGAAGTAACCAGCAGAACTCAGGACGTGCTTTAAACTACGACGCAGCCACTGTCCAACCCCGAAGTACGGCTGCTCAGCAGGCAAATTGGGAATAAGTAAAAAGGATAAGGTAGGGATATATACTTGCTCTTTGAATGGGACCCCTCAGCCTAGGAATAGTGTAGAACTTAGAGTTAAAGGAAAGAAATGCCTTGCTTTAATAGATTCAGGAGCAGTAGTATCCCTTGTAACGCCTGATATTGCCATGGGGTTTACAAAAAATAATTGTAGGACTAGTTTAGTTGATATTCAAGGAAATATAATTCCAGCCTTTGGAGAGGCTAGTATACCAGTGACTTTTCCGGGTAATGTAACTGTGCCACATAATTTTATGATTATCGAGACAGGTAGTTTTCATGCAGACATGATATTAGGAATAGATTTTCTGCATAAGTATAGTATCAAGATTGATTGGGGAAATGGATGTTTTTATGCATTTGGTGAGGAAATCGAAATGCTTACGGAGAAGCTTGAAGTCAGGACAGATATTATGATGACTTCAGCCGAGAAGAATTTGAAGAAGTTATTAGAAGAGTGCGCTACCACTTTAAAGGAAATGAAGGATGTTTTAGAAGAACTGAAGACTATTCCACAGATTTCTCATGTAGGAACTTCGTCGTTACAGCCAATAACGATGGAGAACCATGCTCAGATGATTGGCTGTCATCTGGACATAAGTGCTGACCAAAAACAAGTACAGAAAATGAGAAAGAATGTGGTAACGTCTAGGAAGGCTGCAGCTTCCAAGAAAGAGCGGAAAAGTGGTAAGCAGAAGAAAGGATCAGCTCAAAGAAGGGACCAAGAGACTTCAGTGAACAATTGGGAGAAATTTGGAGAAGGTGATCACGAAACGACGGCGTTAAGGCGTCCCGTTTCAGGTCCGGAGGATAGTTTTGAGGTATTTATCGCACAAGATATGAGGATTCCCCCAATGTGTCAAGCCTTGTGTTCAGCTAACCTTAAAAATTCGTCGAGAGTCAAGGCTCAGCATTTGGTACTGGAACCAAATGTCGACTTACCACAAGGGTTACTTGTCGCAAGAGTTTTGAGTAAGGCAGGCAAAGAGATTCCTATTCGATTAATGAATGTCACAGAGAACGAGTTGTTGGTTCAGAAGAGAACTATTATTGGTAGAGCCTTTGAGGCTAGTGTTGAGGAACCAAGCACAGGTTCAACCCTCAGGCCCGTGAGGAAGGTGGATAGGAAAGATGTAGAAGACATTTTAGCACAGTTACAATTAACAACGACAGATACGGAAGCTGGTGAAAAGTTAAAAGAATTAATCGTAGAATTTATAGACATTTTTAAGGCACCTAATAAAAAGTTAACATGTACATCAAATGTGATGCATAGGATTATTACAGAAGATGTTGTGCCTATATGTAAGAGACCTTATCGAGTTCCCTTCCAACGACAGGAAATCATGAAGAAGGAAATTCAGAAATTATTGGACGACGAGATAATTGTGGAAAGTCAGTCTCCGTGGAGCTTTCCAGCAATTTTAATTGAGAAAAAGAAACATCCAGGAGAAGATGTTGAGCACAGACTCTGCATAGATTATAGGTTATTAAATGACATTACGAAGACAGATTATTTTCCTCTTCCTAATATTCATGAGACTATTGACCGACTTGCCGGATCCAAGTATTTCTCAACGATGGATCTTGCATCTGGATACTTCCAAGTACCGTTACATCCAGATGACCAGGAGAAAACTGCATTTTCAACCCCTGAGAATCATTATCATTTTCTTAGGATGTCCATGGGATTAAAGAATGCCCCAGCGACTTGGAGTAGGTTGATGAATCATATACTAGGAAAACTAACATTTACGGAGTGCCTAGTATATCTTGACGATATATTAGTATTTTCAAAAGACATTGATACTCACTTACAACGACTCAGGCATGTCTTTGAAAAGATGAGAGCTAGCAATTTAAAATTTAAACCTACGAAGTGTCGTTTCCTACAGCAAGAAGCGGAATATTTAGGACATATTATAAAGGAAGGAGGATACACCACCCACCCGGATAAAACGAAAATTGTCAAAGCATACCCAATTCCACGAAATGTGAAAGAAATTAGAGCCTTTTTAGGATTATGTGGATTTTATAGGAAGTTTGTGCCGAACTTCGCAAAAATCAGCCAACCTCTAACGTCCCTTACGAAGAAAAATGTTAAGTATCACTGGGGAAAGGAACAGGACAATGCTTTTGTTACACTGAAAGAAGCTCTGATTACACCACCCATTCTGAGATACCCTGATTTCCACAAGGAATTTATAGTAAACACAGATGCAAGCGCTACCTCAGTAGCTGCAATTCTTATGCAAGTACATGATGGAATAGAGCACCCTATATGTTATTCCAGCAGAACATTAAATGATGCCGAAAGAAGATACAGTGCGACAGAACGAGAATGCTTAGCTGTTGTCTATGCTGTGAAAACATATAAAGTGTATCTCACGGGAACTCACTTTACCATTATAACCGACCATCGACCTTTAAAGTATCTTTTGACTATCAAAGATCCCAGCTCAAGATTAGCTAAATGGGCTATGTTCCTCTTGGAATACAGTTTTACAATAAGATACCGCCCAGGCATAATTAATAATCGAGCAGATGCGTTAACTAGATTAAGGTCTGAAGAAACCACAGAACCTATGGTTGCTATGGTAAATATACTGGATGAAGTTAAACCCGTCATAAGCGCTATTTGGACTAAAGAAGAGCTGAGAAAATTACAAGAGGCGGATCCCGAAATTGCTATAATAAAAGAAAATATTACAGCTGACGATCTTAACTACTATGACAGTCCAGAGAAGTTAGTGTATAAAAGAAGAACCGGAAATTCAAGACACGACCAGTTACTTGCACCAAAGACCATCATTCCTGAAATTTTACAAATTTACCATTCATCGATATTTGCCCTTCATCCGGGACAGAAGAAAACACAGGAATTAATCTCGCAAGATTTTTACTGGAAAACCATGAGACAAGATGTAAAATCGTATATTGAAAATTGTCATTCATGCAATATACATAAAACTAACCCGCAGCTACCCGCTGAAATGCAGAAGAGTCTCGTACCAGCCAGCCCATGGTCTAGAATAAGTTTAGACCTCGTGGGGCCCTTAAATCGCACTCAGAATGGAAACAAGTACATCCTAACCTGTGTGGATTTCCTGACACGTTATCCTGAAGCCGTGCCGCTTCCAGATATCAGAGCAGAAACGGTAGCCCGAGCATTCGTGGAAAATATAGTATTAAGGTATGGAGTTCCACGGGAATTGCTAACGGATTGTGGCTCTCAGTTTGTGGGAAAATTGTTCCAGGAAATCTGCCAAAAATTGCAAATTCGAAAATTAAAGACGACGCCATACCATCCTGCCGCAAATGGAATAGCAGAAAGGATGCATAAAACGTTAAAAACTATGATCAGTCATTTTGTTAGTGACTATCATAATAGTTGGGATGAAATCTTGCCATACGCCTTATTGTCGTACAGGAATGCTATCCACGAAGCCACTCAGGACACTCCCTTTTTCCTTATGTTCGGTAGAGACATGGAGCTGCCTTTCAATCTTACCATTAGAGAAGACAGAGTAAGATACGATTTGGCAGAAAACTATGCAAGTGAAATGGTGGAACGAATGCAACAAGCACATCAAATTGCTAAATTAAACATCGAGAAGACAATGCAAAAACGATGCGAAAAGCGCAATCATCGAAGAACAAAGGCCGAACTAACCGTAGGGGAACTAGTATACGTGAATACCCCGGCGGTACATGGAAAGGAAATCTCCACCAAATTTAAAGCTAAATGGGCCGGACCATACCGCATTATAGCTAAAAAGGGGCCAGTTACTTATCAAATTAAGAGCCTAACTGGAAGAAAGGAACAGACGGTGCATTTAGAACGACTAAAGCGATTTGGAGGCTCATATTACGACGCTCCAATCGAAGAGAACAATGAACCAGAAGTACAAGAAATTGAGGAGCCTGAAAATGAAGAATTAGAGTTTGAGGATCATCAGCCCGAAGACCGGGAGATGGAAGCAAACTCTGACTCAGAGAACTCAGAATCAGCGGAGAGCGACTCCGAAGAAACTGTATCCGAGAGCGGTAGCAGTAACGACGAATCCGATGAGGCCGAAAACGTAAGACGTAGTCCAGAAGTGAGAAGGACTCGCACACGTGAAATACGTTTGCCGGAAAGATTGAGGGATTTCGACCTAAGTTAAGAAAATAGAGAATTATTTTGGCATCACCCTGTATATATGATGCAAAATAGCGAAATAACTACAATAAGTATAAATTTACCTAAGTACGTAAGAACAGCACTCTAACTCTTAAACATCATTGGATTTCATAAGCTGCCTAGAACGGAACGACGGACAATTTGGATAAGTACAACTACTGTAACCCAGTTGAAACAAATAAGTAAACAAACACGAATATGGAATTAAAAGGAATGAGCTGAATATGCCTATGACGTAACAGTGTAAATCGAGATACTATGTCTGGGAATATGAAATGTAAATACTTTGTACAAATACGAGGGTAATGGAATTAGTAAGATGAAATGTTGCCAGAGCGAATGCTGAAAACAATAATTACGGCATCGGCAAGAAGAGAAGAATGTATTTTGGATACCAAGCAAAGAAGCGATAATTATGTAAAATAAACATAACTAGAGGGCACCCCTAAGTAGAATAGAAGCTGTTATATTAAAATACGCTAAGCTTAGTTGAAACCATTCCTCTTTTCAGACATTCCAGTGACTCACGTGTCAAAAATTGTAGAGATTTTTTTTTTAAGTTCTGAAAGTGATCGGAAAAGAAAGAGCTTAATAAATACAGTTAATAATTAAAGTAATAGCTAATAATAGTGATTTAAGTTAGGAAAGACATTGATTAGGATCATTGATTTTGGCGGATGTTAAAAGTTGGGAAAACATTGATTATGATAATAATGGTAATTTAGGTTAAGAGAGACATTGACTATGAACATTTATTTTGATGGATGTTAGATAGTGACTTTAGAGACATAGTAGAAACTTTATAGTGATTCAGGAACGGTTGTGTGGTAACAAATTTCAAAAGTTAAAAGGACATTGACTATGAACATTGAATTTGGTGACGGCAAAT
Organism: Pissodes strobi; assembly: GCA_016904865.1. Taxonomy (NCBI): domain Eukaryota; kingdom Metazoa; phylum Arthropoda; class Insecta; order Coleoptera; family Curculionidae; genus Pissodes; species Pissodes strobi. The sequence goes on along the minus strand of MU183044.1, from coordinate 94,802 downwards.
AAGTGACTTTAGAGAGATAGTTTAAACTTTGAGTGCTTCAGAACCTTTGTGTGTTAACTCCAAAGACAATCGCGGTTATATGCATGGTGCTGTCGTTAACCTACGTTGTGAGCAAAAACTCGCCTCAGGTGAGGCCAGTTCCCCGGAAGCATTCCCGAACCGCCCTCACATAGACAAACTTGAGGAAGTCAGCTGAAAAGACTGTGGTGAGAAATGTGTATTAAAGACTAATATGTTACGTTACTATAATTTTGCGTAAATAAAGCTAGGTTATAATTTTAAAGATTAAGACTATAAAATAAGTAAGTACTAAATTTCGCAGGTTTAACTGGTCGGGGAAAACATTTGTTAATTATTTATCAGTTGAGTCAAAATAAATATAACAATTGCATGCTTAACCATTTAAATCAACACTACTTCCATAAAATGCATATCGAAATGTGTAAGGTTAAACCTCCGAAAGCAAAACTAGGATTAAAATTGATAAGAACTACCTTCTTTTATCTACAAACCAGACGCGTACTATTTAAAGGTCCCGGTAGCTTCTAGAAAATTGACTAGGTCACGGTTTAACTCAGCCGAGGATTTTACCTGTTGGGTATGTGAAGGGCCTCCTTCATTGAAAACAATTTAAAGTTAATGATTAGATAATCGGTTATAGATCAAAGAAGTAGGACTGCTTTTTGTTTTAGAAACATTTAAGTAATTCTTAAGTTAGTTCGCATAGATAAGTAACGTTCGAATAGTGTTAGAGCAAATAAGTCGAAAATTTATTTGAGGAAAGTAACTAAAAATATAAGTAAAATGTGTAAGTTATGAAGGAAACGAAATGTCGGAATACGAAAGTTGTATAGAAGTGTTATGGATACCACGAGATTTTATCTAGGTATTTATCATCGAACCTAACCTGTTTGTTTTGATAGGGAAAATACCGACCATATAAAACCTGCTGCCGTCTTTAATTGCTCGACAGAGAGACCATCTGGGATTTAACAGTGCCAAGTGTTTAGATAAAATATAGGTCACTGGGACTATAATATGACATGAAGGAAACGTATTCGAATAGGGTAGGCCTTTCTACTAAACCGAGGGGCCATGAAAAAAAAAAAAAAAGAAAGGAACTAAAGTTCCTTCTTTTTCCAGGGGAACGGAGTGGTGTGATGTCCAGGCCAGGGTACCCGATTTAACTGAAGAAATGTAAAACTTTTAGTTAAATTTTAATCGTTCAAATGAAAAAAAATATATTGGAAGTCATTTGCCCTTGGACTATAAATCCAAAAACCGATAGGAAATTCAAGTTCACTAGACACGGTTTTGCGCGCGGACTATTCCACCACTTAATTCGGCATTCATGCAGTTAAAAACACGCCTCGAAAGTTGCGAAATATCACGCGTTTCGTAGGTGGACGGAGAATCTGGATTTTTCTGGGGAACAAAACGCGTAAAAATTTCTGCTATAAAAGGATGATTATATCGAAGAAAAATCAGTCTTATTCTCCAGTCCAGTTGCAGTGGGTCGCTATGGCCAAATTCAAAATGTTATAAGAAATATCAGATGTAGCGAGCCGCTATGCTGAATTTCATTTAAATAGTTTAAAAGTTAAACTAATAATTTTGTAGTCGATAATATGGTCTTAGTTGTGACCAAACCGAGAGTAGTGCCTTTCAGTTTAAGGGCTCGTGGAAATAACGAAACAAATAATTGAATTCATGTCAACGATTCGAAGAGTAAAGAAAAGTGTGAACCATCGTCATTCATCGAGAGTTAAGATGTTCAAATCCAAGAAAAGGGAGCAACGGCGACAGGTTCCGAGTTCACGTTAGAGATAGACTGTAAGTTTAGTTATAAAAATTGTTAGTATATTTGAAAACATTTATCGGTGACTGTTTGCAAGGAATTCATGAATAATTCAGTATCACATTTCAGTATTCGAGTTAGATAGTAAATCTAATCTTAAAGCATAAAAAAATTGTTAGTATATTTGAAAATCTTTATTGTTGACTTTGCGCAAGAAATTCATGAGTTTCAGTAAAACATTTCAGTACTCGAGTTAGACTATAAATGTAATTCTTAAAGCATAAAAAAAAATTACTGTATATGTGAAAACATGTAGCGTTGCCTGTTGGCAAGAATTTCAGGATTGTTTCGGCAAATTTAAATGATGAGGCAGAGTGCCAGTATATTGGGAAACGTTTAATGTAGTATTCAATAATTTCAAGAGTAGCCCATTAAATAATTAATGTTATAATACTTCGCATTTTATTTAATTAAGTCACTGCAGACAAGAATATCGCTGACCGAAATTATTTTATTATTCCATATTTTTGACTGGCTAGGAAAATACAATATTTTAGGAAAGTTGATACACTGAAAAAAATTCACAGTGTCTAATTAATAATACCAGTGTCATTTTCATTTATTGTGCCAGTTCTGATTGTCTGACGCTGTAGATACGAGGTCATATTAAAAATTTAAGCGAATCAATTTAGCCACTATAAAAAAGCTCCCTTTCACTTATTTTATCAATTTCAACATCATTGATGTGGCTTATATTTATTTAATTATATTTAATATACTTGAGAATAGAAAGTAAGTGCTGGTAAGAGGCATAAAGTGGTTTTCAACTAGGTAGCGGAATATGGGTGGTTGCCCATATGTAAAGGAAATTATTTTACGTCGAAATTAGGGTGTCAACACACTGGTACTGCGAACCCGTTTACAGCTAATGAACAAAGATTGACGAAACGGCCGAAAAATACAGTAAGTAAAGGATTAGGGTAAATCGGCGTTCATTACATCGTCCCAGTTTGCAGAATTGTAATGCCAGATTTTGCGAGGCAATGGTGGATCCTTCTGTATGAGTGGCAATTCACAAACCGTTGTAATAAGTTTGTGGTCAGAGGTACCTAATGGCGGACCAACTGTAACCTTGTACTGGTCAGGATTGGTGGTCAGAAAAAGATCCAGGAGGGCGGCGAATTCGCCCCTCTCTGAGATTCGAGTTGGTTCGTCTACAAGTTGAGTAAGCCCGTAGCTGATGGCAAATGCTTCAGCCTCTCTACCTTCGTTGTCGGTCTTGTTGTGATGTTTGAGCCAGTTGGTGTTGTGGGCATTGAAGTCTCCCAGAACGATTATTTCTGAACTGGGGTGATCGACCTGTATTGAGTCAAAGGTGGTAGCTAGTGTTGAGAAAAAGTTTTGGTAGGCTCTATCGCTCGGAGGGCGATAGAGACAACATATAAACTTGGTTAATCCCTTGGCGGTGAACTTGAGCCACATGACGTCAAGGTTGTTCGGTTCGAGTGTTTCCTCGCGATGACGTGAAAGGTCGCTTCGGACAAAAAGGCATATTCCGAACTTATATCTAAATCGGGTATGTAAGTCGTAACCAGGATAGAGGTAGTTCACTATTGTTGTTGTAGAACATACTTGTGTTTCTGTAAGGGCTAATATGTGTGGTCTATTTGCTTGTAGATGTTGGTGTACCGAATTTATGTTTGTATTTAGGCCTCTTATGTTGCAGAAATCTATTCTAAATTGGTTCGGTATCTTTGCTGTCTGTAAAATGCGGAATGAAGGGCTCCCAGGGCCACCCAGCGCCCGGAGATCCGAATGGCCGGGGAGTTTACCTCCGGAATATTTTGATCCTGGAAGCACCATCATGTCCATATATTCCTACTGTGAAACCCGGGATCACCAGCGCGGAAGCGGAACGTGATTTGGGAAAACCACTTAGCGCTCCCCAATTCTGGTGGGGTGGTCTTTCACCGGACGATGCGAGTAGGCTTATGCATCTACCACCTAGGGCCGCTTCCACTCGAAGCATCGGCCTCAGACTCATTCCTTTGGCGGTCCCTAGTCTGACAGGGGTAAAAATGGGGTTTGTTGGATCACTCCCCAGTGATCAGCTCCAGACTTTGTACTTTGGTGTTCTCCAGCCTGGAGGAGGACGATGGGATTTGATGGGCCACATCCCGTGGCAACTCGGAATGGTGGGGGCGTCACCCCCGTTGACATATATATTATTACCTATACCTAATATAATTAATACAATTTTCTGTGTAAGGTGGTTTGTGCGTGCACCGGGAAGGGCACAAGCGTGTCTTATTGGAGGATGGAGACTAGGACAGAGGTAAGTTGAAGTAAGTTCTTGCTATTGCATCCATCTTAAAGTAAGAACAAGACGTACTATGTTCTCAAAATCGTAGCCGCCCTTAATGGTGTCGAATTTAAATGATTATTCCGTACAAAAATGTAATGAGAAAATCGTCTAGAAAATACAAATATATATGTGTCTTACATTTTGTAGTTCGAACAATGGACAATTTAGACGAGAACAACAAATTTCTAAACACAATTTTGCCTCAGATTCGTCAAGATGAAGGTGTTGGCTATCGTGATGAAAGTCTAGAGAATATAGATATAACCTTGGAGAAAATGGATATTTATCCTAGCCAATATTTCTCAAAATTTGGGGCCAAATTTGGAAATATTCAAGATTTGTGACGACTAGGGCATATCCAACCTTAATGGAAGGTTTGAAACTTTTCTTTAGGGTTGGATATACAGCCTCAGTAATTATTGAGGTTAGAATGTATGTTTTTAGTTTGGATAAGTCTCCATCCTGTATATATAATATTTTTAAAATTCAAGGGCGTAGATATGGGACGTGTGAGGAACAGGGAAATCTCCCCCAATCAAAAACGCATCTTCCTTTTCATTTTAGGATTTGTCAACATATCTCAGAAGCCACGAGAGTCGCAAAATTATACAAAGCTGCAACAATGGAGTGCTGACCCTAACAAAGCTAGAAATGTTAGTACAGGACATTGATCGAAACTATGTCAACAAAAATTAATTCATGTTCGAAAGAGATTTCGTAAAAATTTTTAAAGATATTAAAGATAACTTTTGTGGAGAAAGCACGGTCAGTAGATTTTAACCCATACAGTATTGTAATAATAATTTCATTACATATGCAAATTTTTAGTCATGGTACTACTCAAAGAGAGGAAAAGCTCCCCAGGAGGACGTCTCGACTAGTCCTATAAAACGCCGTCCAAAAGCTGGGAAAAGCAAATTTGTTTCCGCTGAAGAAAAAGAACAACCAAACTGCATTGGATATTGGCAAGTATTTATTATCACTTGTTCGTTTTATTTTATTCTCATTGCATTTTTGATATATTAATTTACTATTTGAAGTAAAAGAATAAATCCTTCTGTAATGTCGTAATTGTTTTATAGTGTAGCAAACGTCAGTAAAAGTTTTTGTCATTTAATAATTGTATTATCATCACCGAGGTCATTATATTTTTTTGGCTTAAAATAAAGAATGCTTAGCTCTCGGTTTAGCTTCATCAGATAGCAAAACATGGCTCAAGTACCACCAAAAGCCATAGGATATTATCGAAAATAAATGGAAGGGAACTTTTAAGGAAAGCAGGCAAGAGTTCACAACATATTCAAAGACAAACATATGTCAGCTGCTGCTGGAGTGGCCGCACTTTACTCACAAATTTGCTACAATACTTAGTAAGTCCAAGCATAATAAAGTGTTGCTAAAACTAATATATTCTACTTACGTTTTACGTTGTAAATGACATTCATAATAAAAATATTATATAGGGTTCTTAGGTTTTGATACCGTAGCTAATAGGAAAAACTCTAAAAAATGCAAAAGTTGTATCATTTTAGCTGAACCATCAGAAGCTCATTTGTACAAACTTTTCAACTTTACATTTCTCACCTCTGATATTTCAATTTTAAAGTAGGTATTTTGTATCTGCATTTAAAAGTTTTATTTTAAAATATTCTTCTCTCACTTTGTTTAAATGTTTCAGTTTCTTTTTTAAAAAGGTGTAAAATTTGTAGATTTGATAAAAACTTAAGGCATTGCAATATAAACTTTTAAACTGTATCATATATTAGAAATAAGATTTTTAAAATATCTGTCTGAAACAGGCATGTTTGAGTTATGTTATAAGTGTTGAATATGTTTAAGTTCTATTTTTTAATAAACCTGTTTTTATGCAAAAATAGATCTTTTTGTCAGTAATACTAGCTTTTCTTTTGTAAACCTTAAACCTTTGAACCAAAAACATATTTTTTTTGGTAAATCCAGTAAAATAAGTGACAGATTTCAATAAAATATTTGACAAGTATGATCAAATATTTTTCACAAAAATACTAATTTTTTAGCAGGTTCAGTCAAATAAGTTATATATATTAGTAAAACAATTCATAGAAATCACCTAATGTTTTGGATGAAAACACTAGATATTTTATAAAACGGATCAAATGAGTGACAAATTTTAGCTAATATAAGACAAATCTCAGAAGCGGTTCATCAGTTATTTTGATAAGTTCAGTTAAATAAGTGACAGATTTGAGTAAAAAATTGATAGAAATCACCTAATATTGTGAATAAAAACATTCAATATTTGAAAGCCCTGATCAAATAAGTGACAAACTTTATCTCATATAAGAATAATCTCAACTGGAGCTCATCAGCTATTTTGATATGTTTGATCAAAAAAGGAATAAACCTATAATTTGATTTATAGAATAAATCTAATGCATAATTGGTTTTATTCTAAAATTTAATTAATTTTATAAAATTACTTATTTATATCAATAAAAAACTTATAAAATTAATATGTTGAGTTCGATGGTATTAATCATAGAGATATTGAATCTATTCAATGCCGATTGTTCGAGCTGATTAATCGAATCATTAAGTAAAATTAATAAAATGTCCGACTAGTGCTATATGAACTCGATTTTGGATAAAATTAATCCTTATAGGACAAATGGTATCAAACAATTCTCTCCGTGTAACAGATGACGTCACGAATCGATCGAATAAGTTATCGGGCAACCTCTCCTCTACCAACCTTGGTGTGGATGTTCTCTCGCGATGTTATATTAGCAAAAAACAGTTGCCTATTGATTTTCCGTTCAAAATACGTGGATTTAGAAATATTTACCTGAAAGGGTGCATTGACCGGCAGCTGACTGCTATTCACTCCCAACCTGTATCGATGCGTGTCACCGTAATTAAAAATCCGGCCCTGAAGCATTCTGTCGGGAGAAAAGTCAATACCTGGAAACAATTAGCGTTTTACAAATAAGGCATCTTCATCAATCCAAATTGACTACGAAAAAATATACTAGAATTATTTTTAAGAAAAATATCAAAAAGGATTGAATTAAAGGAAATGAATTGTTGTTATGTTGAGACAATTTTGGCTAGTTTTGGGCCGGCAAGCGCGGCTTGGCTAGTAATTAACCCTTAAGGTCTTACACTTAATTTTACCCATATTTCAGGGATTAGGAATAAGCAATATTGTAAAATTACGTGTTTTAGGTTGGCATAACGATTTCGATGCTTTGATAGATATAAAGGATTTAGTTGAAATAAAAGCCGTAACAGATTACGAAAAAAGGACATTCAAATTAAAGAATAAATGTATCCCCTTCTTCTTCTTCTTCTCTAATTTATAAGAAACCAATAGATCTTTAAAACAAAAATCCAAAAATCTTACAAATACCAGTCACTCATAAAGAAGGCATAGCACTTTTCCCCTCATTTCAAAATAACCATTCCAGACGCACTCGTAAATGTGAGAAATGGATCCTGTTTAATTCCAAGTCCATGTTCGAATATAGAAATTAATTTCAATCAACGAATAAAAGTTTTGAAACAATAACTCCACCTAATGAAAATCGACCTTTTAATTTGGACTCTCAAGCTTAATGACTTAGAAAAGACAAAAATCAGAAATCCATGTTATCAATTTACAGATATAATGTATCATGAAAGTTCTGACCTAACTTTTGCCAGTCATACTAAACATAACATAAGAACAACAAAGGACAGACCGATTTATACAAAATCCTTTAGGCAATCATTTAATATGCATGAAAAAATACAAAAACAAATTCAAAAACTGTTGAGCAGCAAGATAATACGACCGTCAATATCGCCTTATTCCGCTTCTGTCTGGAGTGTTCCAAAAAAACCCGACGACTCTAGACTTAAGAAATTTCGTTTAGTGATAGATTATCGTAGTCTGAACGAGCACACGATGGAAGACCGATACTCATTACCACGGATTGAAAAAATCTGGATAACCTAGGAAAATATGTCACGACATTAGATTTGGCTCAAGGATTTCATCCCACGATCGATCGAAAAGACAACCTTCACTGTGAATAACGGCCACTTTGAGTCTGAGTTTTTACGGATGCCTTTTGGCTTAAAAAAGGCCCCAGTCACCTTTCAAAGGATGATGGACGAGGTATTACGAGATTACCTATACAAATTTTGCTTTGTTTATATGAACGATATAGTCATATTTCCCAAGTCTCTTTCAGAACACATCGACCATATAAGGACAATATTCAAGAAATTACGAGAAGTCAATTTAAATCTGAATTTTTATCAAAAAGTGTTGCCTTCCTGAAGGAATAAAACCCAATCCTGGAAAGATAACAGCTATACAGAACTACCCCATTCCAAAAACACAAAAGAACATTAAAGCGTTTCTAGGACTTGTAGGGTACTATCGAAGGTTTATTAAAAACAATTCGAAAACAGTATTCCCGATAACAAAGTGTTCAAACTGATTCAATTCTTTATTTTGTGTATAGACTTAGGAGTAATCATTTCCCAAAATTAGCGTGTTTATTAGATTTTGACCATCAATTAAGGAAATATTAAGGAACTTCTTATGTTCGGATGGAAACCATATGGGACCAGCCGAGGACATTCGGTATTCAAGCAACATATAAGACTTTCTTTGTAAATTCAATATCAGTAAACGCTTCTTGTCTTCTTGGTCCTAACTAGCGCACTTTCTGTATTCGTAAAATATTGATTTTGGGTCAGTTTGGGTTAGCTTTGGTTAATAAAAATCTACATATACATTTTTAAAATCAGTATTTAATTTGAATTCCATTTGGCATTGAACCGCTAAATTCGCGTAACATTAAATTGTCCGGTTCATCTGAAAGTTAAAAATATATTTTTGGGTAAAGGACGCGTACGAAAATATACGATGTGTTTACTATTTACCGGTTACGCCCACTCCGCCGAAAAACTATGCGTCGTCTGGGCTTATTAAAACTATTTCGACACGATCGCGCGATATTTTTAGAACGGGTGACATTTTTTTCTTTTGTAAACTTGCAACTTTGTCACATTATTGGAGTTTTGTTTGTCATCGAGCTAAGAGAATGAATAATTTGGATGAGCGCATCTCTTAGCAATAAAAGTATATTTAAAAATTCTGAAAATGTAGGTGTTAGTAATAGATCTATTATTTTTAAAATAAACACTTGAATTCTGTCAGCATTTAATATGCGGCCAGTATTTTATAAGCAACAATATTTTGCGTTACCCTAACCTTAAGGGCATTATTGAAAGAAATCCTTAATTGCACTTAAACTAATTTTCCATGTGCATGTAGTAAGCATTATGAAGATGCTCTGACGAGAATTAGACATGTGTGTTATACCACAGAAAATATAATTTTCTGTGGTTATACAGGGCGCCCGGAAACCGTTCGAATAATTTCAGGAGTGATTCTACATAAGAAAACCTAAAAAATTTTTCATATGATCCTGGGTATGTAGCAAAAGACTTTTACTCCGTGTTCAAGGGGGTTTAAACAAACTATAAAAAATATAATTTGTAAATTTACAAGATTTCGGTCAAACGAAAGTTGGATCCTCTATATTTGTATTTAATAAAAGATCTGGCACACCAGCATTTATGCTGGTCTGTCTAATTTATATCTAAATATATAATGTTAATATAAACTCCAAAAATTCTGATATTCAGCTTTTTATGATGACATTTTGAAGTTATAAATATCGACGAAGGTAAAAATTAAAGGGCCATCCCCACGATGAATGCAGGAAACTTGGGACATCTGGCAACGTTGCTGTTATAAAGTAGGTGTTTTATTTGAAATAGAAACTTTACGGCATTGTGGCAATTTGCAGGGCCGTCTTTACCCGGGGGTGCAAGGGGTGCGTGGCACCCGGGCGCAAAGTCTTAGGGGGCGCCGAGCGCCCTATTTCTACGTCATATATCATAAGTATAATTAAATCAGTTTTGAAAATTGCTTAGCAAACATCTATGATAAAAATATACGCGCCAATATTTATAAAATAGGCATCAAGGAATTTTCAGCGTAAAATTCAATTAAATAATTTCAAGAATTTAATAAACACACGCCGCAAATTTAAAAAGAATTGTCGGCTATAAAACGGCGGCCTTTGAAATTCGCCACCCCGTCTGTTTAAAGCCGCTTTGCCAATAGAAATAAAAACATTTTAAATCACTTTATTGTTGATAACTGCAGAGAGAATACATTCAGTTTGGCATACATACCTACTTTTTATTTATCTAATATTAAAAAGGGTTTTTTTTTAATTTTCGTAATACTGTAGTAGCATTCTGATATATAATATATAGTTATTTACTTGTGTAAGCTAAGTAGCTAAGGAGTTTGTGAGAAATTCTTGTTTTGTGAAATTCAATTTAACATTAAACATTTTCAAGGTAAGCGTTTTTAAATTTATTTTTTTAAATATATTACGGTATATTAGGCTATTAGGCATCACAGATACTTACGTTTAGTAATTTTCGGCTATTTTGACAATTAAATATTAGTTGAAATTCCAGTACAAGCAATTATTATTAGTTATTATAGGTACAATGTAGGTATCTAAAAGTTATATAATAGTATATTATGATATAAGTGTATAAGAGGGCCTTTAAAGCACGCGCGACATATTTCAAAACACGACACGCAGCGGAGTGTTTTGCAAGTCGCAAGGGAAGACCCCTTATACACGTATATCATACGCTATTTTTTATTACGAATGCATCATAATCTCAAACATGATTTAAATATTAAACTTAAGGGATATATTGACGAACATATTAATCTGTCATATTTGACATGATCAAATGTTTCTATAGCAACCTTTAAAAAAGTAGGCGCACCATAAACATCATTCTAAGCACGCTGCAGCGTGCGATAATCGTTGATTATGATGCATGCGTAATAAAAAATATGTTTAAAATCGCAAAATATGTATTCTTTTTGTTTAAATGAAACTTTGGTATGAAACTCGTTTGTAAGTTAACACGAATACTTACAATTATTTTTCTTTGATCCCTTCGCAAAAATTTGACTTATTTTTTTTTTAATTTTAATAAATTATAATAATTACAATGATATATTATCGAGTATATTATAATAAACATGCAGTGCTTTTATTTGAAAACGAACCACCCTATGGGGGGGCGCAAGCTGGTTTTCGCACCCCGGCGCTTAATATAGACAAGACGGCCCTGGCAATTTGGCAACGTTGCCAACATTTTAATTTTATGAATGATTTTGTATAATTCTTCTCGAAAACACTGCTAAGAAAGGCATTTCATTATACGGTGTTTGCAGCGAATTCGGGAAGACTAGCAACATTGCTTACGTTTGTAGTGTATCAGAAAAACACTCTGTATTTCATAAATTAGATCGTGACTGCAACCCGAATATTTCGAGGTCTAGACGAAGGTTATTTACATTACCTACTACACGTACTATTATTGTTTAACTGCAATGAACGAGATACTCGACGCGGGTGACAAGGCCAAGACAACCTTGCTGAATTGGTATTGTTATTGTAACATTATATTTATAATACGAACCTACACCAACCCAGAGAAGAAAAGACTGAGTGACGCATTGATATGCGTACGTAGATTATAAGGGTATACATTATGTCGCGTTACTATCTTGTATATTCCTTGCCATAATTAATACAGAACTCTATAGTTGCCTGGAGTTTTATTCAATAAATAAAAGGAGTTATACACGTTTTAATTTTACGAACGGATTTCTATATTTTTTTTCACGAAAGCTCTGCTAAAAGTGGTATTTCATTAATGAAAATGTTACAACTGCTTGCAGGAAATCTGGCAACCTTACCGCTGGTTTTATTTTGTGAACATACATGTAAAATAGAGCCTTTTTACAGCGTTTGCAGGAAAAGGGGGCAATCTGGCAACGTTGCAGACATTTTAATTTCATGAATAAGTTGCTATACTTTTTCCCCAAAACTCTACTTTATTTAAAATAAAAATATTGCGGGTGCTTGCAGTATGCTTAATTACCCATTTGTACTAAATTATATATGTAATAGTATTTTTTTGCTTTTTTGTTACTAATTTTTGAACTCTTTCTCGAAAATGCTTGTTTATCAGATCTCAGAAAGAAATGAATTTACAAAACTTTTAGGCTATTCCTAAGAAAAATTCAGCAATCTACTGCAGTTAAAAGGCTATTTCGTTAAAAAAAAATACCAAAGTAATTGCAGAAAAATCGGGAAATCGGGCAACGTTGCTGATATTTTTATTTCAATTTTGCGAGTCCAAGGACTCTGTAATAGATTTTTTTTTTAATTTTATTGGGTAGTTTCTGTACTTTTTCTTGAAAATGCTGGCTTGCCATATTTCAGAACGCGGTGAAAATACATATAAATTATTCAACTGTTACTAGGAAGGGGTTCAACAATCAACCGGGTTTTATTTAAAATGTAAATACTACGGTGTTTGCAAAAAAGTTACAAAATTTGGCAACGTTGCTAATGTATATTCCTTTGTTCAACTGCTAAAATTTTCGTCTAATTTATGTCTAAATATGTAATTCTGAGGCTCCAAAAATGCTGATAATCAGTGTTTTATGCTGACATTTTGATGTCATAATTAAAATTATTGACGGCAGTAAACATGAATGTTATTCCAATTAAAATCGAAATGCTACGATAAATGCAGGAAAATAGGGAAATCTGGCAACGCTGCTAATATTTTTATTTTATGAACGAGTTTCTATACTTTTTCTAGCAAACCCAAAATCATAGATGTTTCATTTAAAATCCAAACTCTGCCGGATTTGCAGGAAAATCAAACAGGTTGGTAACTTTGCTGATATTTAATTTTTATGAATGATCTTCTATAATTTTTCCCGAAAACATTGCTAAAGAACGTATTTTATTTAAAACAGAAGTCTGGCAACGTTGCTAACATTTTTATTTTACGAGGGGTTTGCCATACTTTTCCCGAAAGCTCTGCTAAAAGGTGTATTTTATTTAAAATGAAAATCCTACGTGTGTTTGCAGGAAAATTGGAAAATGTGGCAACCTTGCTGTTATATTTATTTTATAGACGAGTTTTGAAACTTTTTCTCGCAGAATGGGCTGAAATAGTTGTTTCATTTCAAATAGAAACTCTACTCTCTTTCCTGCAAACGGTGTTTGCAGGAAAATCGAACAATTTGGCAACTTTGCTTAAGTGTATTGTAGTCTGGGAGTTGCCATACTTTTCCCGAAAGCTCTGCTAAAGGCGGTATTTTATTTAAAATGAAAATGCTACGGGTGCTTGCAGGAAAATCGGAAAATCTGGCATCCTTGCTGTTATTTTTATTTTATGGACGAGTTTTGAAACTTTTTCTCGCAGAAAAGGCTGAAATAGTTGTTTCAATTCAAATAGAAACTCTGCGGTGTTTGCAGGAAAATCAAGCAATTTGGCAAGTTTGCTTAAGTATATTTTATTTTCATCATCCCAATTAAAATTGAAAAGCCACGGTAAATGCAGAAAAATTGGGAAATCTGGCAACGTTGCTCTTATATATTTTCCCGCAAATGTTGCTAAAGTAGGTGATTTATTTGAAATAGAACCTCTACGATATTGTGTTAATTTGGCAACGTTGCCGACATTTTAATTTTATGAATGATTTTCTTTAATTTTTTTCGAAAACACAGCACACAGCTAAGAGAAGCATTTCATCCTACGGTGTTTGCAGCGAAATTGGGAAGTCTAGCAACATCGCTTACGTTTCAATTTTACGAACACATTGCTAAAGAACGTATTTTATTCCAAACAGAAGTCTGGCAACGTTGCTAACACTTTTATTTTACGAGGGGGTTGCCATACTTTTTCCGAAAGCTCTGCTAAGAGGGGTATTTTGTTTAAAATGAAAATGCTACGGGTGCTTGCAGAAATATCGGAAAATCTGGCATCCTTGCTGTTCCAGAAAATACTAAAATAGTTGTTTCATTTCAAATAGAAACTCTGCGGTGTTTGTAGGAAAATCCAACAATTTAGCAACTCTGCTTAAGTATATTTCATTTTTATAAATGGGCTTCTATAAATTTTCACGAAAACATTGCTAAAGGAGATATTTCGTTTAAAAGAGAAGTCTGGCAACGTTGCCAATACTTTTCTTTACCAATGAGTTGTTATACTTTGTCCCGAAAACTTTGCTGAAAAAGATATTTGGAAATGCTACGAGTGCTAGCACGAAAATCGTGAAATCTGGCAACGTTGCTGTTATTTTTATTTCATGAACGGGTTTTGAAACCTTTTCACGCAGACAAGGCTGAAATAGGTTTTCCATTTAAAATAGAAACCCTGCAGTGCTTGCAGCAAAATCGAGAAATTTGGCAACTTTAATGATATTTTATTATGATGAATAAGTTTCCTTAAATTTTCCCGAAAACACTACTAAAGAAGGTATATCGTTTAAAACAGAAGTCTGGCAACGTTGCTGTCATTTTTATTTAACGAACGAGTTGCCATTCTTTCTCTCGAAAACTCTGCTAAAAAAGGTATTTTATTTAAAATGAAATGCTAGGAGTGCTTCCTGTAAATTCAGGAAATCTGGCAACGTTGCTTTTTCTCGAAAATCTTGCTAAAATAGGTGATTTATTTAGAATAGTAACTCTGCGGTGTTTGCAGAAAAATCGAGCAATCTGGCAACTTTGCTGATATTTTATTACATTTTCCCGAAAATATTACTAAAGGAGGTATTTCATTTAAAACAGAAGTCTGGCAACGTTGCTAATATTTTTCCTTACGAACGAGTTGTTATAATTTTTCCCGAAAACTTTGCTGAAAGAGATATTTTATTTTAAATGCAAATGCTACGAGTGTTAGCACGAAAATCGGGAAATCTGTCAACGTTGCTGTTATTTTTATTTTATGAACGGGTTTTGAAACTTTTTTAGGCAGACAAGGTTGAAATAGGTTTTTCATTTAAAATATAAACCCAGCAGTGTTTGCAGGAAAATCGAGCAATTTGGCAACTTTGATGATATT
>MU183044.1:47933-70604 GCA_016904865.1 Pissodes strobi | reverse complement strand
GACATGGAACATATCAATAAAATAAAGATAAAAATAAACACATAAATATGTATAAATAAAACTTACATAACTAAGACGATAACAAGTGTGCCTTAATCATTTTTTTAAAACCATTAATATTATCACAGTCCTTTATAGTCTTGGGTAAACAATTAAAATCATAAAGGCCTCCATACAAAACAGAGTTCAACATTTGACTGGTTCTACATTTCCCGGACAATACAAAATCGTTACAGTTTCTAGTACCATAACTATGTACATTCTTAAAAAAATTAACTTTATCATAGATATATTTTGGCAATAATCGATTTTTAATCTTGAACAAAAATACACAGACACTAAACATTATCTTTTGTTTGACCGATAATAAACCTGTCACATTTAGCATAACTGATACTGGCGTGTACCTATTGCATTTCAAAATGATTCGCATGGCTCTATTTTGGATTAGTTGTAATTGTTGAACCCTAAAAGATGGTAAACCATACAAAAGTGTTGAACAGAACTGAAGATGGGGAGCCGCAAGGCTGTTATATAATAACATTTTTGTGCTTAATGACAAATGTTTGCCCACTCTTGAAATAAAACTAACTTTTTTTGAAAACTTTCTGGTTATATATTCCGCATGTGTATGACAGTTAAGGTTACTGTCGAAAACAACACCCAGGTATTTAATTTGCTTTTCATGGTCGATCTTAGTGTTATTTATTATAATATTCATATCATCTACATTTACATTCTTTAATTTATGTTTACTCCCAAATAAACAAAATTTTGTTTTGGATGTATTTAAACACATTCTGTTTTCGCATAGCCAATTAAACAAATTATTTAAGTTCCCGTTAACAATCTCCTGCATTCGGAATACATCATTACCAGCTATATATATCATGGCGTCATCAGCAAACAGTTCAACTTTACAGTTCTTTACGACTTCAACCATATCGTTTATGTAAAGTAAAAACAGCAGTGGACCTAAGACAGTTCCCTGCGGCACCCCATGTTCGACCAGCAAGAGATCAGATGTACAATTCTTATATTTAACTCTTTGGAACCGATTTTGTAAATATGATTCAAACCACCTCAAAACTCTTTGCTTAATACCAATATTACTAAGTTTGTTCAATAAAATTTTCCTATCGATTGTCTCAAACGCTCTTCTAAAATCCAAAAACACTGCTAGAACAAAATTACCCTTATCCATTTCTCTCAGAAATACATCACATACACCAATGACAACAGACTCACAAGAATGATGTTCACGAAAACCGGACTGACTCATCACCAATATGTTGTTTTTATCACAGTGTGCTTGTAGCTGCTTTTTTACGGCAAGCTCCAGGACTTTTTCATATACCTCAACAGTATTTATCGGTCGAAATTCATTCACTAAGATTGTATTAGTTACCTTGGGGACAGGAATGACCGTTGATTCCTTCCAAGCCTCTGGAAATTGCCCATTTGCGAGCGATGTATTTACAATATTTAGGAGACGATTACCAATCACACTACATGAATCACACAAGACCGTTTTCGAAATACCATCCACACCACCACCCACGTTTTTCATTTTTCGCAATATAATTTTCATCTCGTACATAGATAATTGTTGAAAGTTAGAGAATTCTTCATAAACCTTAGGTGTATTAACGGGATTTTGATCAGGGAGGGAACATAAAGGAATACTATTTAAAATTTCTTGAATACTTTGTATAAAGTATTCATTAAACTTCACAGCAATAAGAAAATTATCAGATATTTTTTGACCTTCGTAACTTATTTCGTCAGGTAATGTGCATTTTTTCCCAGGGAGCAAAACTTTTAGATTTTTCCACATTTCCTGAGAATTATTTCTATTATTATCAATCACATTTCTATAATATTTATCTTTGTCAATTTTGATTTTACTAACTATTAAATTTCTCTTCACTTTATATTCTGTCCAGAATTCATTATTATTTCCTCTAACCGCTCTAGCATACAATCATTACAATCTATCCCTTTCATGCATACTCTGTCGAATGTCCTCGGTGATCCAAGCCTTATGCATATATCTTTGTTTTATCACAATTTTTTTGACGGGACACATTACATTTAAAACACCTAATATATTATTTACAAAAACACCTGCCAAAACATTGACATCACCACTGTCTTCATTCCAAGTGCTATTCAACAAGCCATCCTGCAACTGATCCAAATTATAATTTTTCATAGATCTATGGTAAATACTAGTATCACAGTCTAATTTAAATTTTTGATTAGGATGAACAGATAAAATACAATGATCACTAATTTTGGGTGTGAGGTGCACATTAAATGGAAAATTCTTGTTATCAGTTACGATATAGTCAATTAATGTTTTGCTTCTGTCTGTGATGCGCGTTGGAGAATCAACAATTTGACAGAATCCATTTGAATAAATAATCGATGCGATCCTCTCGCTGTAAAATGATGGTTTTAACAAGTCAAAATTAAAATCTCCGAAAATAATGTTACTACCGACAAAATCACTGACCTGGCCAAGATAATTATTAAAAAAGTCAACAAACTTAGCATTTTCATTTTGAGGTGGATGATACAATACAGTTAAAAGAAATCTTACTCTGGACAAACACACTTCGATCGACAATAACCACACATAATCCTGTATACATTGTACATCCCTTAAACTATATCTTAAACCATTCTTTATTAGGGCCATGACACCACCAGTTCTTTTATTTGTTGTCAAACATTGTTCAACTTTGTAGCCATCAATAGACAGTTCAGCCATACCAATATCAGCATGTACATGAGTTTCCGACAAGAAAACAATTACAGGTTTCCAATCACTTATCAACGCGTCTATGTGATCTTTATTATTTAAATATCCCTGACAATTAAAGTATACAATACTAGAACTTAAATCTGATGTTTTATTTAATTGCTACTGCATAAATTTATTTTTTTGAATCTTCTCAATACGTTTATAAGTTTCACAATTTGCAAAATCCCAGACAGTATGATCAGTTTTTAGAGTTAAACCATATTTTTCATTAGACGTAACACAATTTATACATTTAACAGAATTATTAGGGCAATCTTTCATTTCATGTTCGCCACTGCATTTTGCACATGATTTTTTTTCTTTACATTCCTTTTGGAAATGCCCGTATTTATTACAATTAAAGCATCGAATTATTCCATACTCATTGTGTACTCTATATCGATTCCAGCCCAAATTCATCTTTTGTTTATTTACAAACGAGTTATAAGAATTTGAGTCTACCTCAAGAATTAAATTAAACTTTTTATTAAAAACATTAGTTCTCCTAAGTATTTTTAATTTTAAACTATTGTCATTATGATTTAGTTCATTTTGTTTAATAACTCGATCTATAATATTTTCATCACTAACACTATGTTCAGATTCATGCACACCAACTACCTTGATTCTATGTTCATGTACTTTCGGCCTTTCAACTTCATAATTTTCCCCTAGTTTACCTTGAATACTTGACTGCACGGTAGATATATCTTTCTCGTTTCCACAGCTTAGTATAAGACCTCCATTTTTAGTAGCACGACCCATAGAGACTCCAATGCCTATTTCGCTAGGATTGACTTTTTCTTGCAAGTCCTTTTTGATTTGTCCAACATTTCTTTGCGATCCTTTTGGCTTAATAACTAAGACCTTATTATTATTCGCTTGATTTGATACTGCTGATGCATAGGAGACATTTGACGCGAAAGAAACACTATTATTATTTAATTTAACCTCTTTTAGTTTGGTTATTTCAGCCTTAAGGCTTTGATTTTCGGCTAATAGTTGATCCATTTTGTGATTTAACTCTTTTGTATTTTTAAGTAAATAATTTAAAGTTTCATTCATTCCCTCAATTAAGTTTTGATCAATATAGTCCTCCACCCTACTCCTTTTCCTTGATCTTTCTGGCTTACCTTCGGTTTTGTTTTCAGGCTGTGACTCGACGCATTGTTTACATTTCCAGGTTGCTCTTTTCATATGAAAGCCTCGAAAATCAATATTTTCACATTTTCCATGAAAGTAATTTTTGCATATTATACATTGGACAACAGTTTTTATGTCATCAATTACTACCTTACATATAAAACAGTGTGAACCCGATGTACCACCAGGGTCATCGTCTATAGTTCCACACTCCATCACTGCACACTCGTTGGCCTCACGATAGGTTTGTTTAAATTCGGTTTTTTGTTAACTATTGTCTACACTGTAATCGTTATTTTTCACTAATTTAACTTGTTTATGAGCCACAAAAAGTCCAGAATACGTTTCTACACCTCAAAAGGACTCACTACCGAAAAAATGGCGATTTTACGGTTAGTTTAACCCACAAAAATCAGCAAAAATGACAGAGCGTAATTTTATACCGACTGCTCTGCTCGACAAACACACAAAAAATTAATTAATTAATAAAAAAAGTTAGACAAATGCGGTTTTCGGCGAAAAAACCCAAGCAGCTAAGTAGTCCAAAAATGCTTTATGAAAAAATAAAAACAAAAATTTTTGAAAAAATGGGAAAAAATTGAAAAGAACGTAAAAACATGTTCGGAAAGTTGATAAAAGAAGATATTATAAAACGAAATAAGAAAAAAAAACAAAAACAATATTGTTCATAAAGTTAATAAAAGTATTATCAACCAATAAGAAAAAATTAATAAAAAAAAAAAGAAAAATTGTTCGGAAAGACAAAAGTCATTGGTATTTAGTATAAAAGGAAATAAAGAAAAAAATGTAATAAAAAAAAAGTTAGAGAAACGCGGTTGTCAGAGAAAAAAAGGCGAAGCAGTTCAGCAGGTTCAGCTACGAGGTCCAAATATGGGAAGAACAATATGCTTTATGAAAAAAAGACAAACATTTTTGAAAAAATTAGACAAAATTGAAAAAACGTAAAAAATTGTTCGAAAAGTTAATAAAAGCATTATAAAACGAAATAAGAAAAAAGAGGTTGGAAAAACGCTGTTTTCGGCGAAAAGAAAGGCGTAGCAGTTCAGCTGCGAGGGCTAAAAATGGGAAGAAAACAAATGCTTAATGAAAAAGTTCGGAAAGTTAATGAAAGTATTATAAAATCAAAAAAGAAAAACAAATAATAAATAAAAAATTATTCCGAAAGTTAATAAAAGTATTATAAAATGAAATAAAAGAAAATAGTTAATAAAAAAAAGTTAGAGAATCGCGGTTTTCGGCGAAAAAAAGGCAAAGCAGTTCAGCTACGAGGTCAAAAAATGGAAAGAAAAAAACACTTTATGAAAAAAACAAACATTTTTTAAAAAAATTGAAAAAAAAATTAAAAAACCTAACAAAATGTTCGAAAAGTTAATAAAAGTATTATAAAACGAAATAAGAAAAGAAATAATAAAAAAAAACAAAAAAAAAGATTGTTCGGAAAGTTAATAATAACAAAACTATTATAAAATCAAATAAGAAAAAGAAATTAATAAAAAAAAACTGTTTGGAAAGTTAGTAAAAATATCATAAAGAAATGAGAAAAATATTAATAAAAAAAGTTAGACAAATGCGGTTTTCGGCGAAAAAAACCAAGCAGCTAAGTAGTCCAAAAATGCTTTATGAAAAAATAAAAACAAAAATTTTTGAAAAAATGGGAAAAAATTTAAAAGAACGTAAAAAGATGTTCGGAAAGTTATTAAAAGAAGGTATTATAAAACGAAATAAGAAAAAAAAACAAAAACAATATTGTTCATAAAGTTAATAAAAGTATTATCAACCAATAAGAAAAAATTAATAAAAAAAAAAGAAAAATTGTTCGGAAAGACAAAAGTCATTGGCATTTAGTATAAAAGGAAATAAAGAAAAAAATGTAATAAAAAAAGTTAGAGAAACGCGGTTGTCAGAGAAAAAAAGGCGAAGCAGTTCAGCAGGTTCAGCTACGAGGTCCAAATATGGGAAGAATAATATGCTTTATGAAAAAAAAAACAAAAATTTTTGAAAAAATGAGACAAAATTTAAAAAACGTAAAAAATTGTTCGAAAAGTTAATAAAAGCATTATAAAACGAAATAGGAAAAAAAAGGTTGAAAAAACGTGGTTTTCGGCGAAAAGAAAGGCGTAGCAGCTCAGCTGCGAGGGCTAAAAATGGGAAGAAAACAAAAAGTTAATAAAAGTATTATAAAACGAAATAAGACAAAAAAATAATAAAAAAATCAAAAACAAAAGTGTGTTCGGAAAGTTAATGAAAGTATTATAAAATCAAATAAGAAAAACAAATAATAAATAAAAAAATTATTCCGTAAGTTAAAAAAAGTATTATAAAACTAAATAAAGGAAAATAGTTAATAAAAAAAAGTTAGAGAAACGCGGTTTTCGGCGAAAAAAAAGCAAAGCAGTTCAGCTACGAGGTCAAAAAATGGAAAGAAAAAAATACTTCATGAAAAAAAAAGCAATCATTTTTGAAAAAATGGGAAAACATTTTAAAAACCTAATAAAATGTTCGAAAAGTTAATAAAAGTATTATAAAACGAAATAAGATAAGAAATAATACAAAAAAACAAAAAAAAAAGATTGTTCGGAAAGACAATAACAAAACTATTATAAAATCAAATAAGAAAAACAACTTAATAAAAAAAAATTGTTCGGAAAGTTAATAAAAGTATTATAAAACGATAGGTACCTATCAAGAAAAATAATGAATTAGAAAAAGTTAGAGAAACGAGAAGGAAAAAAAATGGTTTATAAAAAAAGAACAAAAAGTCATGAAAAAATGAGAAAAAAATTAAAAACCGTAAAAAAATTTTCGGAAAGTTAATAAAACTATTATAAAACAAAATAAGACAAAAAAATAATAAAAACAACAAAAACGAAAGATTGTTCGGAGAGTTAATAACAGTATAAAACCAAATAAGAAAAAAAAATTATAAAAAAAATTAAAAATTGTTCGGAGTTAAAAGTATTATAAAACGAAATAAAGAAAAAAATAATAAAGAAAGTAAGAGAAACGCGGTTTTCGGCGAAAAAAGGCGAAGCAGTTCAGCTACGAGGTTCAAAAATAAATGGGAAGAAAAAAACAAACATAATGGAAAAAAAAAATTAAAAAACTTAAAAAAATTTTCGGTTAGTAAAAGTATTATAAAACGATATGACAAAAAAAATTTAAAACAAGAGATTATTCAGAAAATTAATAAAAGCATTATAAAACCAAATAAGAAAAAAATAATAAAAGAAAAGAAAAAATTGCTCGGAAAGTTAATAAAAGTATTATAAAACGAAACAAAGAAAAAAAACAATAAAAGAAAGTAAGAAAACCGCGGTTTTCGGCGAAAAAAAGTTGAAAAAAAAAAAGAAAAGAAAAATAAAAAAATGCCAAAACGGGGGGCAAATGTTGAGAAAAAAAAAGCTTAAAAAAATAAAAACTCAATTCCTAATATCTCTTTCAGAAGTTGTGTACTTCTTATAAAGGTGGGGCACATAATATTTTTATTACAATACGCTTACAGTATTGCCAAATTGTTTTTCGTGCCTCACATAATAGAAAAGACAACAAAAATGCCGAAAATTAATTCGTTTAATAACAAATCATTATTATTCTTCTGTCAAAATAAGATTTTTTAAAATTTAATATGCTACTCAACGCAAGAGTACGTTTTCGTAGGCTTAAATTTGAAAAATGGATCATTAGAAATGTGTAAAATTACACAATTTATAATAAACTAACCGAAAGTAAGTTTGGCACGTGATAAACCAATACCTCCCTCCTACAACAACAAAAATAAACAAGTTTTTATTTTAGTTTTTGCGATTTTTGCATCTAAATTGTCTACTTAACTGTGGTATTTTAAAAGAAATTGCACATTTAAATATACAGTGTGACCAGTAAAGTCTGACTCTGGCATCAATTTCTGCTTCGATCTAGATGAAAAATAACTAAAAAATCAGTAGTCACGTGGTTCGTCTTAACTGTCAAATTTAATTTTTTTTTGGATAAAAGTTCAAAAGTGGGGTTATTTCTCAAAATATCGAAAAAAGTTATTAGAAAAAGTTTTTCTAAATACAAATGGCTTTTAGTTTAATATTCAAATATCAAAAATAGTTTGAGTTAGTTATTAATTAAAAAGTTGGAATTTTAAATGCGTTTAATTTTCTACCGATTATTTATTAGAAAATTGGACCCTTTTCATTAAACTATTTCCTTAATCATAATGTATTACTTTTAGACACCAACTACCTTTTCAAAAATACATATTTCATCTAGCTACTTTATGCAGGGTCGAAAACAAATAAACTTTGCATCACATGGGACCAAATTTTAATAGGCCAATTTGGATTTTGTAAAAAAAACATACATTTAATATGGTGCTACTTTAAAGAAAATGTGTCTGGAACAAAGCCATGTCAAAACTAAGTAATTTTATGTAGGTTGAGTTGAGCCTTATTTTGCCACAGCGGTCCAATTTACAAAAACTAGGCAAAAAATCAACATTATCTGATATAGCTAAAATTTAGCACATGGGCTAAAAATTATATTTAGAAAAAGTTTTTCCAATAACTTTTTTCAAAATTTTGAGAAATATCCACATTTTTAAATATTTTTCCGAAAAAAAATTAAAATTTGACAGTTAAGACGAATCACGAGAGTACTATTTTTTTGGATATTTTTCATCTGGGTCGAAGCAGAAATTGATGCCAGAGTCAAATTTCGAATAAACCTATTACTAATAAAAAAGCCCATATGATGCGGACTTTACTGATCACACTGTATACCTGTAAATAATTTATGACTAGATGTGATGGCGTCACGCGAAAGCAGTCAGGCCTAGTTGCAGGAGGTATTGGATAAATCAATAAGAAGGTATTGTATAAACAGATGTCAGTTGTTTTCTGAGCCTACCTTGCAAAAGAAGCTTTGTTGGTTGGTGTTTTTCTTTCTGTACAGGGTTTTTTTTAATACTTTTCACCATACTTGGACAGGTAATTACAGGTGCTCCAAAAAATTTAAATGACGTATTATCTTATAAAAATGACGCGAAAAACAAACGAGCATCGTAAATGTCACTTTGACACACGGTTTGTCTTTTCAACGATAGCAAAATACACGCGTAATATGTTAATGCTACTAGACACGTTTGTATTTATGAATAAATAAAAGTTTCCCTAAATTATATGTTTTATAAATTGTGGGCTAAGTCACAGATATATTATATCGGATATATCAACGTTTAAATTTGTTTCGATACATTCTCAGTAAGAACATTATTTATATAGAATCAGAGAGCAAAAATATCGATATCGTAAATATCGATACCATCAAAACATCTCTACTTTTGACGCGACGCCGACGCGTTGGTTTCATGAGCACGGTCAATTAAAAGTTAAAATACATTTCTTCCATGATACATCCCTGTTATTGTATCATGCATTTCTTCTATTGCCTATGCCCAGAGCCTAGGTAGGCACGTAAAATCAAAGTTTTGCAGTGTTAATAAACGTATCATAACACGGGGCAATGTAACGATATATTTAATGCAATAAATACATACCTGATGATTCTTTGAATACTCCAACAACACGTTTGAAGCAGGATCGCGAATATCGTAACTCGGAGAAGTGGAATGTGACATTCTAAGTAGGCACTGGCGATTGCTTGTCGAAAGACACGGAAACCGAAAGAAACGCTTACACTATTTATACTTACCCATTGATCGAGCTTTTATCCACAATTGTAACCACAACACGATATAATTTGTAAAAATGTCTTTACCACAAGAAAATAACAAAACGCACTATGCTTATCATCGTGCGCCATATTGTGACGTGTGATGTGTTTTTGAAAACAAATGCAGGAGCAACAAGCCCGTTTCCGGTTTCCTCAATTTAAAAAAATCGTCAAGTAGCATGGGCAAATAAAAACTAGAATCTAAGAAATCGTATCTCTATCCTTATCTTTTGCATTCTAATAAATCAGGATATAAAGATAAAGACCATTCAATCTGTGCTCCTTCGTTCTTCTAATTGAATATGCTATACTACTAGTAATCAGTGCTGCCAAGCGTGTCACAAAAAATTACTTGCAAGTTTATTGATCATGCTCATTCCTGGCAAAATGCATTTTAAGAAAATAGATATAGGTACCATATTTCTTCTAATTTTGTTAGGAAGGCTTTTTTATTCTTCTTATTACATACTTTTATTTTTACGAATCAATATCAATTCACGTTCTTTTAACTCTGAACATGGATATCCCTGATCAGTAGATAGTGATCACTGAGTATATTGGCATCCTTTTCTGTGACATGCTATTGAAATACAATAACTCATACAGCAAGAGAGACTGATCTGGGATCTGGTGGTGACATACGTGTTTTATACATATTATTGTCGACAGTGGCGCAACGAGGATATTTTTGAAGCAATTATCATTGATTTATTATTAGGTCAAAACAATTATTTATTTTTATTCTTGAGCTATAAAACTGATTGCTCATACGAATTCAGTATATAATAAACTTGCCAAAACTTGTTAAAAAAAATCTTAAAATTCTACATGGAAATCCCCGTCGTGTTGTAAAGCTTCCCTTAGCCTATTTCCCAGGGTCTTATCCACGGGATCAAAGTTGTTTTCGATGGCTCTTTTTTGAAGCGCCTTAGTGGTTCGTTTCAGCCAATCCACCAAATTTTCCACCAATCGCTGCTTCTCGTCCTCTTTTAAAACCCTTTGGTATAATAAGCGGGGTTGCGTGAAGTTATCGTCATTGCCGCTGTCAATTCTAGAATTAAAAATTACTCGTCAAGTAGTCTTATAGTATCTACCATAAAAATGACGTCAAGTCACCTCTATAGGCAAATAAAAACGTAGGACTTAAGCTTAACCTATAATTCGACTGGTAGCTAAGCCCATAGGCTAGGGGTTCGCGAGACTATGGTCTCGGTCTCGGTCTTGTCTCGGTCTCGGTCTCGAAAACGAGACCGAGACCGAGACCGAGACCTGGAAATTAGAATCGAGACCGAGACCGAGACTTACCTATCGAGACCGAGACCAAGACCGAGACCAAGGTACCGAGACTCTCGGTCTCGGTCTCGGTCTCGAAAAATATTTTTATTTGTTGAATTTTCAAAACTTATTTTTCTGAAAAAATCAAATTTTTATGTATGTTATTGGCAATTTATGCCAACGGGGTCCAATCAACCAAAAAATTGAAAAATCGTGCAAATCCGTGTATAACGCTTGTTTATTTTAAATTGGGCTGTTTCTTTTTATGATTCTAGAAGAAAGGTTATACTATACTGTTATGTACATAATATGTAATTATGTAGATAACTTATTTTGAGCCATTTCCAAGCAATAAACAGCTATGAGTTTTCACATTTTTCGTAATATCTACAAGGTAATAAAACATCGCGTATCCATTAAAACAACTGGATATCTGCTTCTGGTACAACCGTGTCAGATTAGTATGTTAAAAGATGGCCACCTTTGACCATATCCACTTTTTTTTTTTTTTTTTTTTATGGCAGTGGCACACACACTAAAGGTAGATCCTATGGCGCTCGACGAGCGGTGTGTGTGCGAAGATGTTGATTGACACGGTTCTTGAATATTTGTAGGTTGTAACTAGTGGGAAACAGATGTCCTGGAAGTGAGTTCCACAGTGATGCAGTGCGCCAGACAAAGGAGTTCTGGTAAAGCGATGTTCTAGGTGTTTCTAATTGTACGACGAACTGGTGCGCCCCTGCCGTCTGTCGGGACTGCCTGACAGGAGTTGCCAGGGGCGGGATTATGCGGGCCAAATCCTGGGAACATCTGCCGTGAAAGTATCTGTAAAACAGAGACATCTCGGCCACATGTCTGCGATGTTGACTATCCAGATTCCGGGTCAACTCCGGATCGCCGACGAGACGCACAGCCCTCTTCTGAATGGAATCCAGCAGCTTTAGGGTATGCTTTGGTGCGGCACCCCAGATATGTGAGCAATATTCTAAGCACGGTCTTATTTGCGCTTTGTACAGCAAGAGCAACTGCTGCGGTGTATAGAGTTTTTTGTTGCGAAACAGCGCACCAAGCTTCTGGGAGGCTGATTTTGCGATGTTAGCAACATGGTCATGCCATGACAAATTGCTGTTGACCGAGACACCCAGCAGCCCGATTGATGAGGATGAAGGAATGGTCGATCCTGCCATAATGATGTCAGGGCCCGCTGTATTGGCCCTCTTAGTAAACGTTGCTGCTTGGGTCTTTGCTGCATTGAACTGGACCAAATTTCGGTCGCCCCAAGTTTGAACTTTCTCCAGGTCTTGATTAATTGCTGTAATCTGCTCCTGTCTGCGGTGATGAGTCTCAGTCGCTGGTAAGGGTTTTTCTGATCTAAAGTGGGAGACAAGGGTACTGTCATCTGCAAAACTGTAAACAGGATTATTCGTTTCGATCAGCAGGTCATTAATATAGATGAGGAACAGAGTTGGTGAAAGTATTGCGCCCTGAGGCACGCCCGCGTTGATGGTGAATGTGTCCGAGATGTGTCCATCGACTGCAACGTGTAGGGATCGGTTCTTAAGGAAACTGGCCAGCCAGCTGCAGAGAGAGGCGGGCAGTCCCAAGGACGGCAGTTTGTTGAGCAGTCCGTCATGCGAAACTCTGTCGAATGCCTTTGAAATATCCAACGCAATCGCTCGAGACTCTCCGTAGTTTTCAATTGCCCTACTCCATATATGAGTGACATAGGCCAATATATCTCCTGTCGATCTCTCTTTGCGAAAGCCGTATTGATTATCGCTGATTATTCTGTTGCTCTCGAGGTACTTGAGTAGTTGCTGGTTGACTACACGTTCCATGACTTTGGAGATTATTGGAAGCAAGGCAATCGGGCGATAGTTTGAGGGCGTGGTTTTCTTGCCTTTTTTTGGAACAGGTTGCACTCGAGCGACTTTCCAAGAGGATGGGTAAATCCCTTTTCTGTAAGAAAGAGAAAAAAGCCTGGAAAAAACAGGTGTTAGTTCGTTGGCGCAGTTCTTTAGCACGATGGCAGGTATTCCGTCCGGTCCTGATGCCTTTTGCGTATCTAGTTCTTTAAGGATTTTGCGAATATCACGATGAGAAAACTTGACTTCTGCCATGGTGGTGTTGATGTTCGGTATAGTGGGGAGAGTCTTGCTTTGCGGCACGTCTAAGGTAGAGTGCGATGAAAACATTTTGGCGAGCATGTTTGCTTTTTCCTTGGCTGTAGTCGCCGTGATGCCACGTTCGTCCGTCAAAGGTGGAAGAGACGTTTTTGTAAAGTTGTTACTTACTGCCTTTGCTACCGACCAGAAATTCCTGGAGCCACTGGGGCATTGCAAAAGTTTATTCCTGATCCTTTGATTGTGTTTGTCCTTAGTTTCGTCGATCACACGCTTGCACTCGTTTCTCGCTTCGATAAAATAATTGCGATTTTCAGCGGTCTGATTTTGCTGCCAGTACTTATAGGCTTGCTGTTTCCTTCCTACAGCTCTTTCGCATCTTTTGTCGAACCAGGGCTTTCCTTTTGATGGTAACTTGATGGAATTTGGGATGTATGCTTCCATTCCTGAGGAGATTACTATCATGATCTCTTCGCAGCAGTCTGACGGGTCGTCAGTGGCAAAACAGACGTCGAGCCAAGGAAAATCTAGGTAAAACTGCCTTAGATCGTCCCAGTTTGCAGAATTGTAATGCCAGATTTTGCGAGGCAATGGTGGATCCTTCTGTATGAGTGGCAATTCACAAACCGTTGTAATAAGTTTGTGGTCGGAGGTACCTAATGGCGGACCAACTGTAACCTTGTACTGGTCAGGATTTGTGGTCAGAAAAAGATCCAGGAGGGCGGCGAATTCGCCCCTCTCTGAGATTCGAGTTGGTTCGTCTACAAGTTGAGTAAGCCCGCAG
Source organism: Pissodes strobi (assembly GCA_016904865.1). Taxonomy (NCBI): domain Eukaryota; kingdom Metazoa; phylum Arthropoda; class Insecta; order Coleoptera; family Curculionidae; genus Pissodes; species Pissodes strobi. The sequence goes on along the minus strand of MU183044.1, from coordinate 56,731 downwards.
CTGATGGCAAATGCTTCAGCTTCTCTACCTTCGTTGTCGGTCTTGTTGTGATGTTTGAGCCAGTTGGTGTTGTGGGCATTGAAGTCTCCCAGAACGATTATTTCTGAACTGGGGTGATCGACCTGTATTGAGTCAAAGGTGGTAGCTAGTGTTGAGAAAAAGCTTTGGTAGGCTCTATCGCTCGGAGGGCGATAGAGACAACATATAAACTTGGTTAATCCCTTGGCGGTGAACTTGAGCCACATGACGTCAAGGTTGTTCGGTTCGAGTGTTTCCTCGCGGTGACATGAAAGGTCGCTTCGGACAAAAAGGCATATTCCGAACTTATATCTAAATCGGGTATGTAAGTCGTAACCAGGATAGAGGTAGTTCACTGTTGTTGTTGTAGAACATACTTGTGTTTCTGTAAGGGCTAATATGTGTGGTCTATTTGCTTGTAGATGTTGGTGTACCGAATTTATGTTTGTATTTTGGCCTCTTATGTTGCAGAAATCTATTCTAAATTGGTTCGGTATCTTTGCTGTCTGTGAAATGCGGAATGAAGGGCTCCCAGGGCCACCCAGCGCCCGGAGATCCGAATGGCCGGGGAGTTTACCTCCGGAATATTTTGATCCTGGAAGCACCATCATGTCCATATATTCCTACTGTGAAACCCGGGACCAACAGCGCGGAAGCGGAACGTGATTTGGGAAAACCACTTAGCGCTCCCCAATTCTGGTGGGGTGGTCTTTCACCGGACGATGCGAGTAGGCTTATGCATCTACCACCTAGGGCCGCTTCCACTCGAAGCATCGGCCTCAGACTCATTCCTTTGGCGGTCCCTAGTCTGACAGGGGTAAAAATGGGGTTTGTTGGATCACTCCCCAGTGATCAGCTCCAGACTTTGTACTTTGGTGTTCTCCAGCCTGGAGGAGGACGATGGGATTTGATGGGCCACATCCCGTGGCAACTCGGAATGGTGGGGACGTCACTCCCCGTAATCAAACTGCTCTCACCAGTTTGACGTTCCTGCCAGCCAATACAATGCAGCCCCTCTTGTCACAAACTGTCATTGATCGGCTCCAGACTTTGTACTTTGGTGTTCTCCAGCCTGGGGGAGGACGATGGGATTTGATGGGCCATATCCCATGGCAACTCGGAATGGCGGGGGCGTCACTCCCCGTAATCAAACTCCTCTCACCAGTTTGACGTTCCTGCCAGCCAATACAATGCAGCCCCTCTTGTCACAAACTGTCATTGATCAGCTCCAGACTTTGTACTTTGGTGTTCTCCAGCCTGGGGGAGGACGATGGAATTTGATGTGCCATATCCCATGGCAACTCGGAATGGCGGGGGCGTCACTCCCCGTAATCAAACTCCTCTCACCAGTTTGACGTTCCTGCCAGCTAATACAATGCAGCCCCTCTTGTCACAAACTCCGATAGGTTATAATCAATTTTAATAGACTTGGCTAGTCGTCCACAAATTTCGGTTCGTTTCACTTAGTTTCAACTTATTTTAGTCATTTGAAACGGTTCCGATACGTTATAATCATTTTTAATAGATTTGGTTAATTTTGGTTAGTCGTCAAATTAAGTTTTGGTTAATTTCACTTAGTCTCAACTTATTTTAGACATTTGTTCGGTATACAGTATATACCGTAATATACCTATACAGGGTGTGGTAGTGGACGAAGCATTAGCCCTGTAGTTATTGGTAAAAAATGCCTTAATTTTTTTCTATAAACATATATCAGGAAACGGGCCTCTTAAAGGTGGGCACCTAAAGATGTTTTTTTTTCTAATTATTTCCAAAATTGTGTAAAATAGAGTTTTAAAATTTTGGAGTTCCCTTAAGTACACTAAGTTTAATATTTAAAATTCGGAAATGGAATAAGAAAAATGCCTAACATTTTGGGAGTGAATATAAAAAATTAACGTCAACTTTTTTGTGGGCTATTTTCTTATTTTCTTTACAAATTTTGAAAATTTTATTTTTTTTTGGGAAAAAAAGTGCCTTTTATTTCGTATCATTAGGACGCAGGGATTTGAGAAAAACGGAATATAAATGTATTCCGACTGCCAAAAACGGGTGTAAATTGAATGCTATAGTTTTTCAAATTTTGAAAATCTGTCATATCTTTTTTCTGGAACAAGTGTTTCTACTATTTTATAATAATATGAAGTTTTGTAACGTCAAAAGGAATTTTTGGGGAATATCAAAAATTATAACCTTCATTTTACAGCCGTTTTTGGCAGTCAGTATACTTTAAAATCCGATTTTCTCAAAAACGCTGCGTCCTAGCGAAGCAAACTAAGAGGCATTTTTTTGCAAAAAAAAATCAAATTTTCAAAAAATATATAAAAGCTTAGCCCAAAAAAAAGTTAATTTTTAGATTCATCCCCTAAAATATTCGCACCTGACTAAAATTTTTTATTTTTAATTCCCTTTTTAAATTCAGAATATTAGAGTTAGTAGAATCCCAAAATTTTAAAACTCTATTTTACACCGCTTCGGAAATAATTAAAGAAAAACAATATTCAGGGGCCAATTTTTAAGAGGCTCTAGCTCCTTTCCCGATATATATTTATAAGAAAAATTTTAGTTATTTTTGACCGATAAATACATGGTTGATGTTTCTTCCACTAATTTCGCGACACCCTGTATACCGTTAAATTTTAAGAGTTTTCAAAACAAATGTATCCATATAATACAGAATGTTTGAAAATTACATCACTTTGTATGGCTACGCTACAACTGATAAGAAATGTAAAAAATGAGAAGAAAGACCGTTGACTTTGACAATAAAATTGACATAAATCGGCAACTAGTTTTTATGTGCACAGGGTGTCCCAAATTCCAACCTCATCATTGGAATCTCGGAAACTAGAAGAGATACGAGGTTGATTAAATGGAAGCAAAGTTGCGCAATTTGGTGCTGATCAAAATGCCGCCTTACAAGTTTAAAAATTCCGAATACTTCCGAAGAGTTTTGGAAAAAACCGAATGTTCGCGATTTGATTTTTATTTTTTATGACTCTATTTGAATAGATATAGCAAAATAAATTCACATTTTCATTGCTACTTTTTCTGTTCTTCTAAATGGTGTTATCAGATTTTTAAGCCGACGTTTCGTCTTTGAGCTGCCATCGTCAACTTTGTTTTTTTAAATACGGTCCTGGATTTTTTTATTACGGATTTTAAGAGCTTCTAAGGTCCCAAAAGCAATGATGTATCGCACTTATACGAAAAATTCATATTGGTGACATTTTCCATAAGAACTCATGTGTTGGAGAGAGACAGAAAATAGAATTTTAATAGGATTAAAAACAAAAACCTTTTTTTACGCATTAATGCTTTGCATAAAGAAAGCTTAAAAACTAAAGTAAGAAGTAGTTAATAAATAATATAATTATTATTAAAGTGTCAACCCTCAAACCATAGGCTCTGCCCAAATTTTTAGCAATTTACCTACGTAATTAGTTGTGTGGGATTAGATTTGGAACAAATAATAAATCACATTCTCATTGTTGTATCGCATACTCTTCGAAAAAAACATTGTAATGATTTCCTGGTAAGATCTTACCAAAAATCTGTTTTCTGTCTCTCTCTAACACATGAGTTCTTATGGAAAAAGCCATTAATATCAATTTTTCGAATAAGTGCGATACATCATTGGTTCTGGGACCTTAGAAGCTCTAAAAGTCCGTAATGAAAAATCCAGGGCCTTTTTTAAAAAAAGAAAGTTGATGCTGGCAGCTCAAAGACGAAACGTCGGTTTGAAAATCTGATAACATCATCTTGTAGAAAAGAAAAAGTAACAATGAGAACGTAAAATTTATTTTGCTATATCTATTCAAATATAGTCATAAAAAAATAAAAATGAAATTGCGAATATTCGTTTTTTTTTTTCAAAAATCTTCGGAAGTGTTAGGAATTTTTAAACTTGTAAGGTGGCATTTTGATCAGCATCAAATCGCGCAACTTTGCCTCCATTTAACCGACCTCGTATATCTTCTAGTTCCCAAGATCCCAATGATGAGGCTCGAATTTGGGACACCCTGTACATACTTTAAAATCCCTATCACTTGTATACCTACCTACATTAGAGGTAAGCATTTTTATATCAAAACAACAATAATTTAGAAACTAACATGAAATATAATAAAATATTATTAGATACCTATTTAAGTTAACTATTATTATCCAAACAACTGTTGCAAACAAAAAATGTAAAATTATTTAAGAAGTTTATCCCTATCACATCTACACCAAGAACTGATACACAAAATACACTTATTAGATGTTTCATTTAACTTAACATTCCGAAGTAACGTTTGTGTTAGTAACGAAATAAAACAGTAAATGGTTTAATTACTTTTTATTTGCTCCAACCGAGACCGAGACCAAACCGAGACAAGACCGAGACCGAGACCGAGACCTAGGTAGTCTCGGTCTCGGTCTCGAGCTTCGAGACCCGAGACCGAGACCGAGACTAAATGTTTTCTTCGAGACCAAGACCGAGACTTGCCAGGTCTCAGTCTCGGTCTCGGTCTCGCGAACCCCTACTTCTAATTGACAACATTAACCTCAAATAGAAACTAATTTGGGCTGTCAAATGAAGTCGAAGATGGCCGCTGGAGAGTAAACAAATAGTTTGTTGTTAGAAAGTTATAAAACGAAATAAAGCAAAAAAAAAGACAAACGCAAAAAGGAGAAGCAGTTCAGCTACGAGATCCAAAAATCGGAAGAAAAAAATGCTTGATGAAAAAAATTTTTTATTTGAAAAAGTGGAAAAAAATTGAAGAAAAAAACGTAAAAAATATTCGGATAGTTAATAAGAGTATTATAAAACGAAATAAGAAAAAGAAATAATAAAAAACAAAAACAAAAGTTTGTTCGGAAAATTAATAAAAGTATGATAAAACCAGATAAGAAAATAAAAATAATAATAAAAAAGAAAAAATTGTTCAGAAAATTAATAAAAGTTAGTACTTGTTATAAACGAAAAAAAAGAAAAAAAATCGCGGTTTCTGGGGAAAAAAGACAAAGCAGTTCCAAAAATGGGAAGAAAAAAATGCTTAATGGAAAAAAAATGAAAAACGGGAAAAAATTAAAAAAAAAACGTAAAAAAATATCCGAAAGGTTAATGAAATGTCACAAAACGAAATAAATAAATAAATAAATAAGAAGAAAAAGATAATAAAAGTAAACAAAACCAAAGAAAAAAGATAATAAAAAGAAACAAAAATAAAAAATTGTTCGGAAAGTTAATAAAAGTATTATAAAATGAAATAGGAAAAAAAAATAAAAAAAAACAAAAACAAAGTTTGGAAAGTTAATAAAAGTATTATAAAACCAAATAAGAATACAAAAATAATATTAAAAAAGAAAAACTTGTTCGGAGAATTAATAAAACTGAAAGTTAGTGAAAAGTAGGTACGTGCAAGGTTTTATGGTACGTAATCATAATTATTTATAATGCATTTTTTATACTTTTTTTAAGCTTGTTTACTCTACAGCTCTCGAAAATGGAACATGAACGGTATTACTTACCGTTTCGCTTCAGCATGTAATGGTATGCTAGGCGAAAGCCCTCTAGCCCTGTCATCGTTGACGGGCCCTTCGAAACTATTCGGATGGTAGTTAGGAGCCCCGCCCTGGCTGTTGGTCGTACCGTAACCGTCTCTGCTATAATTGTGAACCTCGTAAGGACGATTCACGGGCAACTGCTGATAGTTTGGGCCCAATCGGTACTGGTGCGTATCCCGGTACGCGAACATTCTGGCTTGCAACATTCGATCAGGCGAAGGCTCAATACCTAGAGGAATTAATGTAAACAAACCTTTAGACTTCAACTGATGCGTAACAAATGACAGATAATTTGACATCATTTCAATTATTTTTAATGCCAACGTTATTATTGTAAATGGGCCTTTCTTTCAACTACAACTGTCAGTTTGACAATTGACGTAGAATCAAATATTTATTGGGCAATAAAATAGTGGCTGGTAAAATGTGATCCTTACTTGCCTTTGGGAAATTCGTGAAATCAAAGGGAGTGGCATTTTCAGTTATTATTTTTAATATAAACATCGCTTACCATCATTGCAGCAAATGATTGGGCTTTGAAGCTATTGTAAATGCACCTTTAAAATTCATCTGTCATTTTGATGGGTGACAATAGTAATAATCAACGCCGACTGACGTCATTTCAGTTATTTTTGATGTCAACAATATTAATTGTCTACCACCACTTGCTGAGCAGCTCAATTTAAAAGCAAATTGAACTTTAGCATTAATGTAAATGGACCTTCCAATTACAACTGTCAGTTTGACAATTGACGTAAAATCAATTATTTATCCGGCAATAAAATAGTGGCTGGTAAAACGTGATTTTGTCTTTCCCTTGGGTAAATTGTGAATTTAATGGGAGTTGCATTTTAAGGTTATTATTTTTAATATAAATATCAGTGCAATTTTGTAGCAAATAATTGAGCTTTGAAGCTATTGTAAATGCACCTGTAAAATTCAACTGTCAGTTTAATGCGTGACGAATGACGTAGAATCAATAGAAATAATCAGCTCAATTTAAAAACAAATTGACCTTTGGCATTAATGTAAATGAGCCTTTCAATTACAACTATGAATTTGACAATTGACGTAGAATCAATTATTTATCCGGCAATAAAAGTGACTAGTAAAATGTGATTTTTACTTGCCTTTGGGTAAATTGTGAATTCATTGGGAGTTGCATTTTAAGGTTATAATTTTTAATATCAATATAACTTACCATCATTTATAAGTAGCGCAACTTTGCAGCAAATAATTGGGTTTCGAAGCTATTGTAAATGCACCTTTAAAATTCAACTGTCAATTTGATGCGTGACAAATGACAAAATGATTTCTACTTACGTTTGTTTGGACTCAGTTCGAATTGCACTTTAAGTTATTTTTAATGATTAATAGCAGCACTATATTGCATATCATCATTTTTAATGTAAATAGACCTTTATATTTCAGCTGTCAGTTGTATGCATGATAATCAATTATTTACCTATAAAAAAATAGCAATAGCCAAAGCCTGTTGACGTCATCAGTTGAAGCAGCTGGTGAAATTTGATTTGTACTTGCCTTTGACTCCACTTTCAATTATTTCTAATATAAACAATTACTACACAATTCAGTGTTAAAGCAAATAGATAATTGAGCTTTTGAGTTGATGTAAATGCACCTATAATTCCCAACTGTCAGTTTTATGTGTGACAGTTGACGTATAATCAATTATTTATCTGTAAAATGGTAACGTAGTAATTAGATTAGCGGCTAGTTACCAAGATGCATTCCGTTTACAATTGGTCGAAACAATTGGGCGGGGCTTGGAATACGTCAGTTGACTTCGCGATGATTGACTTGCATCTTACTGCTGCTCTCCGATCGGATTTAAGTACAAATACTATCTGTAAATAATTGTTTGTGTTAATCATTGTTGGAAAATATGTTAGATTGGATTGTTATACTGCATTTTTTTATTTTTTTCTTGATTTTGGACTTGCTTTGGCTTTGGGTTAGTTTTGGTTAGTTCCTGTTTGTTGAGCCCCCGTAGCGAGCAGAGGGCAAGAACCGTATTATAGTGGATATACAGCAGCTTGCACGTATTTCCGCGAATATATTCCATTGCCCACCATTCAAAACATATTACCACAAAGAATCCCCCTTTTTCTTGTGCATATTACAACCATAATAACGTCCAATTGTTTTGACCAATAAGAAACGGAATGCATCTTGGGAGCTATCCTCTCCTGTAATTAGTCAACGCCTACTTACTAACTTCATCAATTAAACTGACAGGTAAAATCATTTCACCAGTGGCGTAGCTTGTCAATAAATGCTTATGCAAATTATATAATAATAAAGAACGTGATTTTACCTGGAATTAAATGTGCCACATCCATAGCGATCTGTTCCACTTCCGCGTAGTAGTTGCTGGGATTTTTATTCAAAACGATCCTACCTACCGGGATCAAAGGATAGTCGGCGTGCAGCCAAACTTTCGTCAAGTCGAACGGATCATAAGGACTTTTGGCTGCCTGCTCCGGAGTCATTATTTGAACGTAAAAGTCCCACGATGGGCCGTCACCTCTCGCGATGGCGTTGTAGAGGTCCCTGGTGTGGTAGTCCGGGTCCTGACCCGCTAACTGTTCGGCTTCTTTCGACGGTATCGTTTCGATTCCTTAAATGACGTTAATTATTTTAAAATGTCTGCAACTATGTTGAATAGACTATTCATGTACAGGGTGGCCCGTTTAAGAGGGGCCTATACCTTATCTCGAAAACTACGGGGGTTGGAAAAAAAATTTAAATACAAAAGTTATTCCTAATAAAATGATCTTTATTTTTTTTGTATTGTTTTAATCGTCACTTTTTTATATACAGGATGGTCAAAGAAAGTTACACTTTTTTAAATGAAACACCCTATATTTTATTACATTTTTGGATTCTACTTAAAATTCTAAGCATATTAAATTTGATGTATGATGTTATACCTCTAGAGTTAGTAGTTTCACAGCTATAAACAGTTGAAAATCGGTACTTTGGCTTCTTTTCACATTGGTAGCAGGAAGACCATTAAAGATGGAGTAAAATTAATTCCACATTCCTATCTTAACTTTCCAAGAGCTATCTGATGGTGCTAACTGATGGTACCTACAGAGGTACCAGATTTGGTACCCATGGTACCACCTGCCAATTAGTACCGTCAAATAGCTCTTGAAAAGTTAAGATAGGAATATGAAATTAATTTTATTCCATCTCTAATG
>MU183044.1:12495-22933 GCA_016904865.1 Pissodes strobi | reverse complement strand
TTTCATGTCAATGGCAACACCGCCGCAATGTTTAGTTATTGTTGATGTCAGCAAATTTTTGCAGCAAATCGGACTTCCGTCTTGCAGCGTTGCTAGGTCTCTGAGTTGTTTTTTTTTCAGGCAAAACTTTATAAAATAAATTAAAATTTATAAAATTTTAAATTTTTCAAAATATGCAAACGAATCCTTAAGCAGCATTTTGGAATCAATCAAAAAGCAATTCTGTCTCTTTCTAATATCTTATGATTCGACAAAGAGGCCCTGTCACTTGTCAAAGCATTTTCCAAACGAATTAACTAAGGATGGCAACGTTATGACTGATATGAGACGTGCAACGCCTGCATCAATATAAAGTATATACACGCGATGCTTGGCGTCGCGTTCATACCGGCCGTCGCGACGCTCGTTACTCTGCTTTCCTGCTGACGAATAAAGCGAAATCTGGAAAACTTTAGGGAGGAATACGGCGAAAGTTTAAGTGTCCAGGATAGATGTCCATATAACTCCACCTCAGTAAATATTTTATGATGTTTCGATAATGAACCCTTTATTCTCTACCTTTCTATATACGACCCTGCTAAAGCAATCGTTCGTTTCGCGTCGCGACGCCCTGCTCTCCTGGTACTAAGCCGATCGTTCCTTGGAAATCGGTCCTTGTGCATCCAGGAATCCTGGATGAAACGGGTTCGATCGAACGGCGACGCTCTGGCAAAGGCCGTCGCGACGTACGTTTTATTGCTGTCCCCCTGTTCGTCGATAAGGCACGGTCTGGAAAAGTTTTATAAGCATCGATTATGCATGTACGCCTTATCGATCGACTAACACATGATATTTACATTTAATACAGAGTGTTATTTATTCATGCTTTTAAATGCAAAATATTCGTAAATATCAAAGGGGCACATTTTGAAATTCACAAAACCTTTGAAATCAGTTGCGGTGTTGCCATGGTGTAATTTGTTTGCCTAAATGTTTCGCCTTTGTATAGATTTGGAAACAGTCGATCACAACTAAGCCATTTCTTTACATTTCGGATCGTTGTAATAGGCACTTCCTTTATATCTTGATAAAAATTTAATCATCAACTAAGACCCCATCTAACAATTATTGTATAAGCCTTTGCGGTGTTGCCAAATTATGATTTTTTTATGCAAACATACACTGCCTTTAGTTTAAAATCATCAACATGCATTATTTTTTTTTTTTTTGGAAAAAAGCACAATGTGGCATCTCCAACGGATTATATAATTATTTTAGATTTAGATGGAGTTTAGTAGAAATTTCAGTTTTTGACGTAATATACAGGATTAAGATAAAAGAGGAAGTTTCGTCTAAGAGCTAATATTTAATCACCCTGTACATAAACGTTTCTAAAAAGAGTTTGAATTATATTATAAAATAAAAGAAATTTATTTTCCAAACATTAACTTTCCTTAAATTCAATTTTGAAACAGAAACAATATTTTTTTATAAAAAAAGGTTAGAAAAAGGCAATCTTATACAAATTTAAAGGTGTAATGCGTCTAAAAACGATTAATTTCAGAAAAAAAAGCAATCTGGCAACGTCGTAACGGATTATAAAAATATTTTAGCATTGGATGATATCTTAGTAGATTCTCTAATTTGTGACGAAACATCTACAGGGCGTGTCATAAAAAGACAAGTGAATTACCTCTAAACTTATAGAAATTTAAAGGTGTAAGTTGTCTAAAACGTTTGAAAATTACTCCAAAAATGCAATTTGGCAACGTCGGAATGGATTATAAAAATATTTTAGCATTGGATGATAGATGACTTAGTAGATTCTCTAATTTGTGACGAAACATCTACAGGGCATGTCTTGAAAAAAAAACAAGTGAATTATCTCTAAATTTATACAAATTTAGAGGTGTAATTTGTCTAAAAACGATTGAAAATTATTTTAAAAAAATCTTGTCTTCAGAACAAATAGGCAATGTGGCAACGTCGGAACGGATTATTTTAAAATACTTGAGCATTGGATGATGTCTTAGTAGATTCTCTAATTTGTGACGCAACATCTACAAGGCGTGCCTTAAAAAAACAAGTGAATTACCTCTAAACTTATAAAAATTTAAAGGTGTAATTTGTCTAAAAACGACTGAAAATTGTAACAAAAAAAATCTTGTTTGCAGGACAAATATGCAATGTGGCAACGTCGAAACGGATTATTTTAAAATATTTGAGCATTGGATGATGTCTAATTTATGACGAAACATCTACAGGGCAGGGCGTGTCTTAAAAAAACAAGTGAATTACCTCTAAACTTATACAAATTTGAAGGTGTAATTTGTCAAAAAACGATTAAAAATTATTACAAAAAAAATCTTGTTTTCAGAACAAATATGCAATGTGGCAACGTCGGAACGGATTACTTTAAAATATCTTAACATTGGATGATTGATGTCTTAGTAGATTCTCTAATTTGTGACGATACATCTACAGGGCGTGTCTTAAAAAAAAACAAGTGAATTACCTCTAAACTTATACAAATTTAAAGGTGTAATTTGTCTAAAAACGACAGAAAATTATTACAAAAAAATCTTCTTTTCAGAACAATAATGCAATGTGGCAACGTCGGAACGGATTATTTTAAATTATTTTAGCATTTGAGCATTGGATGATGTCTTAGTAGATTCTCTAATTTATGACGAAACACCTAGGGCGTGGCTTAAAAAAACAAGTGAATTACCTCTAAACTTATACAAATTTAAAGGTGTAATTTGTCTAAAAACGATTAACAATTATTACAAAAAAATCTTGTTTTCAGAACAAATATGCAATGTGGCAACGTCGAAACGGATTATTTTAAAATATTTGATCATTGGATGATGTCTTAGTAGATTCTCTAATTTATGACGAAACACCTACAGGGCGTGGCTTAAAAAGGAGTGAATTACCTCTAAACTTATACAATTTTAACGGTGTAATTTGTCTAAAAACGACTGAATATTATTACAAAAAAATCTTGTTTTCAGAACAAATATCCAATGTGGCAACGTCGGAACGGATTATTTTAAAATATTTTAGCATTGGATGATGTCGTAGTAGATTCTCTAATTTGTGACGAAATATCTACAGGGCGCGTCTTAAAAAAACCAGTGAATTACCTCTAAACTTATACAAATTTAAAGGTGTAATTTGTCTATAAACGTTTAAAAATTATTACAAAAACAGAACAAAATTACATTTTGGCAACGTTGTAACGGATTGTAAAAGTGTTTTAGGATTAGATGGTGTCTTAGTAGATTCTCTAATTTGTGACGAATATATGTGAATTGCCTTTAAACTTATACAAATTTAAAGGTGTAATTTGTCTAAAAACGACTGAAAATTATTACAAAAAAATCTTGTTTTCAGAACAAAAATGCGATGTGGCAACGTCGTAACGGATTATAAAAATATTTTAACATTGAATGATTGATGTCTTAGTAGATTTTATAATTTGTGACCAAACACATACAGGGAGTGTTTTAGAAAAAAACAAATAAATTACCTCTAAACTTATACAAATTTAAAGGTGTAATTTGTCTAAAAACGACTGAAAATTATTAAAGAAAATCTTGTTTTCAGAACAAAAATGCAATGTGGCATCGTTGTAACGGATTATAAAAGTATTTTAGGATTAGATAAGGTCTTAGAAGATTCTCCAATTTGTGAGGAACATATGCAGGGTGTGTTTTAAAAAAAAACAAGTGAACTACCTATAAACTACTAATTTTTTACAATAAAAATCTTGTTTTCAGAACAAAACTGCAATGTGGCAACGTCGTACCAAATTATATATGCAATTATTTTAGCTTTGGGTAATGTCTTAGTAGATTCTCTAATTTGTGACGAAACATCTACAGGGTGTGTCTTAAAAAAACAAGTGAATTACCTCTAAACTTATTCAAGTTTAAAGGTGTAATTTGTATAAAAACGATTGAAAATTATAATTTGAGAACTAAATTACAATTTGGCAACGTTGTAACGGATTATAAAAGTGTTTTAGGATTAGATGATGTCTTAGTAGATTCCCTAATTTGTGACGAAACATCTATAGGGTGTGTCTTAAAAGAATAAGAGAATTTCCTCTAAACTTAGATGTGTGATTTGCACATGTGTATTAAGGTGTCTAACAACAATTCAAAATTATTTAAGAAAAAATCCTTTTTCGGAACAAAACTGCAATGTGGCAACGTCCTAATGAATTTTCCAAAATATTCAAATTGCATTTTTTACGACCATGCGTTTTTGCTGACTTTCCCGCACTAGTGCGGGAGAATAAAAATATTTTGCATTAAACCCTAATATTAAATTTATTATTTAATTTTATCTCTAAAATTATTACTTTCTTATTAATAAATGAAGAAATTGCATCTACCTACACATTTTAAACAATTAGGAAATTTATTATCCTACATTGGCAACGCCGCAAGCAATCGAACGAATATTATTGAGTCAAATAGATATCATAGGGGGACCAGTTCCAAGTGAATTGAATAAAAATTTAATTTAAAAGTTTTTGTGGAACACCCTGTACAGGGTGGCTCGAATTGGTGTCTATGTATGGGGAACTCGAAAACCGTAAGAGATACAGTGTCGGTCAAATTAAGGCAAAATGGCGCATTTAGGTGCCTCTGCCTAACAATATGCCGTTTAGAAAGTTTTAAAATTCCGAATATTTACGGAGATATCCAGAAAAAATCGAAATTTTGTAAAATCGTTTTATTTTTTTCCTGGGCTTATTTAAAAACGGATTGATGATATCCAGTTTGAAATCCGACGTTTCGTCTTCAAGGGATCATCATCAACATTCTTTTTTTAAATACGAACTTTAATTTTTTTTATCGTTTTCAGATTGTATTGGCATTATTAATATGCGTATGTGTTTTATTTTTTTTTATATTTAATTTTTATTGTTTTTTTATTATTTTTATTTTATATATTTTGCTTTGGCGTGATTTTAAATAATTTAAGGTAGGTACTTTTGAAATTTTCATATTCTATAAAAATATTTTATTTGTTTTTTGTATTAAGTGGAAAATTGGAGCCCGTATTAAAAATGATAAATAGTAAAATTATTTTTTATGAGAATATGGCCATGAACTATTACTCAAACAAGTTGCTTAGTGCATTTTATTTATAAGCAAAATTCCAATAGGTGTTTTTCCATCAAAGTTCCTATAGTATCACGTAGTATGATTATAAATTGTTAATGTTCTCTAATAAATAATTTTTTTAATTGGTTAAAAGTTGAGAATATTTTATCTTTGCAGTAAGCAACTTGTTTGAGTAATAGTTCATGGCCATATTCTCGTAAGAAAAAATTTTACTATTTTATTTTTAATACGCTCCAATTTTCCACTTAATACAAAAACAAAATAAAATATTTTTATAGAATATAAAAATTTCAGAAGTACCTACCTTAAATTATTTAAAATTACGCCAAAGCAAAATATATAATTAAAAAAAATAATAATAAAAATTTAAAAAAATAAAAAAAAAATTAAAAAAAATAAAAACACATAGTCATATTAATAACGCCAATACCATCTGAAAAACGATAAAAAAAATTAAAGTTCGTATTTAAAAAAAGAAAGTTGATGATGATCCCTTGAAGACGAAACGTCGGATTTCAAACTGGATACCATCATTAGATAGAGCGAAAAAAGTGGCAATGCAAAAGTGCAATTCAATTTGAAATCCGTTTTTAAATAAGCCCAGAAAAAAAATAAAACCAATTTTCGAAATTTCGGTTTTTTCCGGATATCTCCGGAAATACTTGGAATTTTAAAACTTTCTAAACGACATATTGTTAGGCACCTAAATCCGCAATTTTGCCTTAATTTGACCGACACTGTATCTCTTACGGTTTTCGAGTTCCCCATACATAGACACAAATTCGAGCCACCCTGTACAGCTGAAAATATTTTTAAAATATGTCCCTATGAGGGATGCCTCCCGACAGGTTTTATGAATCCAGGGATTTTCTCCTTAACCTCAGCATTTTCACAAAATGTGAATATCATGCTAATATTATTTGAACTCCTTTTCTACTGGGCGTTTCATTTAAAATAACCAGCATTCAAGGGAATTAAAAATGGCGTTTTCGAACCATCACCTGGATATATATATATTGTATCTATAATAAATACATATTATCAAGGCCCGGTAACACATGCATGCAACGTCGCTTTTAAATACATTAAAATTGCCGAGGGCGCGAAGCGCCGCGACGCCGACGGCGACGCGGCGTCTATTGCGTTCATACCGCCCTGATACCAACGCTCGTTGTTCCTGGAAAATTCTGGCGCCGGGCTATGACTTGGATACGAAAATATCCAGGAATATAGACGCGGTAGGTCGGGAACGTTTTCCCGATCCTTACTAGTTATTTTATCGGCAATATATCCAAACAGTTTCCAGGTTGTTTTGGGACGCTTCGAGGGCTCGGGAGATTGCGCTATGCACGCGTAAAACTGTTGAAGGCGTCGCGACGCCCGAAGGCGCTTATACCGTCCTGATACAAGTGTTTGCTATTCCTGGAAAACTTTAGCAATACAAACCTGTAGACTGGATGGAGTAAAATATGCCAGGAATTCTCACTGAGGATAGCGAAAAGAGATGGTTATTAAACTGGAGTTTAATTTTTAGGAAAACTAGACATATTTTTAAATGGGACTGAAGCAGTGGCGTGCAATGTGCATGAAAGGGATGAATGGATCGATCCGATTTCAAAGCATTAATCCATATCCATATATAGTTGATATGTCTTGTTTGAGAATTATAAATAATACACTAGTGGAAGCCGCAAGAATATCATGAAAGTGAGAGTCGATGACCTGTTAACCACATAAAAACTTAAACGCAAAGGATAACATCCCAATTCAAACAAAACAAGCTTATCGACTTTACTATGTACGTACTATATTGGACTAGTAAATTGTTTGAATTTTGAATTAGAAAGACGATATACCTGCAATAATTGGAAAGTTTTCTAGAAGCAGGATTAGTTTGGGTTTAGGTAATGTAAACGCAGCTTAAGGATAAAACAATCTCTAATGCAATAGGCATGACGTACAAGTAATAAACGTTGCCTATTCTACGATCGTAGCCCTCTATTCGTAGACAAACTTACAGGTGTTTGTTCTGTTAAATGCAGAATATTTTTTATCGTTCTGCTCTGATATGAAATGAATAGAGGGCGCCATCAGGTTAATTATTTTTAGTAGCCGAATACACAGTGTTGCCAGATTGGACGCAATTTGGGCGTTTTCTCAATTTTGATTTGTAGCGATTTTAGATAAAATTTTAAGGTTGCAACCCGTAAAATACCCCCTCTTGATTTACTGGCTTACTCTTTTAAACCGCGGTTATCCGATAAGGACAGTAGTATAGAGTGCAAAAACGCGCCTCTTTTAAGTTGACAGGTGACAAGCAAGTGTCAATTTCGAACATTTTGTTTTCATTTAGTGAATTTTAGTGATGTGGAATTGGGATACTTTTAAGTATCGGGTAGTATCGAAAATTTAGCCACTTTTTAGTAAATACTTGCATTGTTATATTGAACAAAAATTATATGTCTCATCTTTATAAGTACACAAATGAGGTGAAACTTCTGAAAGAGATATTAGAAATTGAATTTTTATTTTTTTAAATTTTTTTTCGCCGAAAACCGCGTTTTTTTACTGTTTTTTTCGGTTAATGATTTCTTTTCTTTATATCGATTTATGAAGCTTTTATTCATGTTATGTTTTTTCTTATTTTATAATACTTTTATTAATTTCAGAACAATATTTTGCTTTTATTTTAGTATTATTTTTTTATTATTTTGTTTTATAATACTTTTATTAACTTTCCGAAAATTTTTTTAAATTTTTTTCCCATTTTTTCAAAATTTTTTTTTTTTTTTCATTCAGCATTTTTTTACTTTCCATTTTTGCCATCCCCGACCTCGTTACTGAACTCCTTTGCCTTTTTTTCGCCGAGAATCGCGTTTCTCATTTTTTTATTATTTTGTTTTCTTATTTCATTTTATAATACTTTTATTATTTTTCCGAACAATTTTTTACGTTTTTTCCATTTTTTTTCATTTTTCCGACTTTACCCTCGCCAAAGAGATTTCACTTCAAAAACCACAGCCTACTATACATTTTTATAGTAAGCTGTGACACAAAAACAATGTGAATGTGTCAAAACAAAGAAGGCAATCCACTTCAGCCGCTTCAGCGTGACACACAGTACGCCGATTATATCCGAGGGTCTGCGAGATCAGCCGAATCCGCAATACCAAAGGCGACTAGTGACTGTGGCCCCTCATTTTTCATTGGCTAAACCGGTCACGAGGTCCTGAGCCGCCATGTTGCGTCGAATTTTCTCGTTGTGTCTTGTGATGATGATTAATTTAACAAGTTTTGGTGCTTATAGATGACTGTATTGTGATTTTTTAGACTTGTTGTGGCACCTGTACAATTTTTTGCTTTGAAATATTGAACAATTAGTGTTATATGAATTCTAATAATTTTGATGAATAGAATGTATTCATTTACTACCAAAATTTTGTTTTCTAATAAAAGGCCGTTTCATCTATCAGCACTAGATTTCAGTAAACAATATGGAGTAGCTAACAAAAATTCTTAACATCCTGTGTAGTGGTATTTCACGACGTCATTTTGCTTAAACAGGTAAGCTGTCCCTTTAAATGGCATATAAGCGTTTAAATAATCTTTATAAAACATCTATAAAGATATCATTTGTCTGTATAAGAGGATCTTCGGCATGTTTACAAAGCAAGTATATAGCTTAAAAGTCATAATGAATGTCTTTATAGAACAATTAAAAAGCCTCTTTATAGCAGCTCTCAAATTACGTTCTTAAACCGCTTAAAGAACTAAATTAAAGAACCAAAATATCATTTAAGCAAATTGGTAATCTGAGATTCTGCAATAACTCCATATAGTCATAAATAAAGCACTTATAAATAATTTTTAAAGCAATTCGGATATAAAGCGCCATCCTATGTAATTTCCAGATTTCTTCAGGTTTTTCAAGTTCTTAAAGTTGTCATTTTTAATCTTGTTGACAGCAAATTATTAAGTGGAACACAACTAAAACACTAAATATACTCTCTATAGAAGCGTTGAAAGACAAAAATTCTTAACATCCTGTATAGTGGTATTTCACGACGCCATTTTGCTTAAACAGGTAATCTGTCCCTTTAAATGGCATATAAGCGTTTAAATAAGCTTTATAAAACATCTATAAAGATATCATTTGTCTGTATAAGAGAATCTTCGGCATGTTTACAAAGCATGTATATAGCTTAAAAGTCATAATGAATGTCTTTACAGAACAATTAAAAAGCTACTTTATAGCACCTCTCATATTACGTTCTTAAACCGCTTAAAGAACTAAATTAAAGAACCAAACTATTGTGGCGGCTTTACGTCTCCCACGCTTGCCTTGTATATAACATTAGAAATTAGTCTGTATGCACCATTTTTGTACATATCACCCTGTATAGATTTCGCCTTAGGTAGTTTTTATTATATTAGATTTTTAGGTTTTTCCCTCAATAACGCCGACATTGTAAATATGCATTAGCCCTAGAAAATCCTCCTTGTAAAATATTAATCTCATATCGGCTAGCCTGAAGCTCATAAACCTCGACCGTCATAAAGGTAAAATATATTCAAACTTTTCCATCATAAAATCCAATCAGGAAAAACCCAAGTATAGGTAGCTCCGAAGGTACCTCGAACAAAACGGCAAAGAGATCCGGATGAAGAGAGGGAAAAACGAGCCGACGAAGGGGCAAAATTCGACTGAGAGAGTTAGTTCATCTAGACAGATCATACAGGCATATCTTTTAAGTCCGCTCTCTCAGTCAGGCATTCATTTCTAAAAACATCCTAGTATAATTCTTTTAGATTTAAGTATAACGACAGAAATATAGTTTGTTTTCTGTTCGCATATAGTCACGGTAGTTTTATTTACGCTCACCCTCCAGTGATAGAAAAAGGCGATTGTTGTCAGCATCATACGACAGCAACCCGCCAAAGTGGTGACCCCGACGTGAGCTGATCGTGAGTGTAAACAGTGTATAGTGCCGTGCAATAAGAACATTGAAGATACGTGTAAGTACTTTTGCAAATAACATTGACTTTTCGTGATTTTTCTGACTTTTTCCGCGCTCAAAGTGATTTTTTTTTTGTGAAACTAGACATATTTTAAGCATACAATTTTTTTTTCTTCTCTCGCTCAAAATGCCTGACAGTGTAGTAGCTAGTGACGCCTTAGTCCCGATCGCGATAAATTCCGCGCCGCGACTCCCGGATCTTGACCCGACGGACCCCGAATTATGGTTCGTGATCGTCGAAGCGTGTTTTCATCGGGCAAACATCACGGATACGCAGCAGCGATATCTAGAGATTCT
>MU183044.1:0-12485 GCA_016904865.1 Pissodes strobi | reverse complement strand
GGCAAAGAGATCCGGATGAAGAGAGGGAAAAACGAGCCGACGAAGGGACAAAATTCGACTGAGAGAGTTAGTTCATCTAGACAGATCATACAGGCATATCTTTTAAGTCCGCTCTCTCAGTCAGGCATTCATTTCTAAAAACATCCTAGTATAATTCTTTTAGATTTAAGTATAACGACAGAAATATAGTTTGTTTTCTGTTCGCATATAGTCACGGTAGTTTTATTTACGCTCACCCTCCAGTGATAGAAAAAGGCGATTGTTGTCAGCATCATACGACAGCAACCCGCCAAACTATCATTTAAGCAAATTGGTAATCTGAGATTCTGCAATAACTCCATATAGTCATAAATGAAGCACTTATAAATCATTTTTAAAACAATTCGGATATAAAGCGCCATCCCATGTAAAATGTTCAGATTTCTTCAGGTTTTTCAAGTTCTTAAAGTTGTCATTTTTAATCATCTTGACAGCAAATTATTAAGTGGAACACAACTAAAACGCTAAATATACTCTCTATAGAAGCGTTGAAAGACAAAAATTCTTAACAATCTGTATAGTGGTATTTCACGACGCCATTTTGCTTAAACAGGTAATATGTCCCTTTAAATGGCATATAAGTGTTTAAATAATCTTTATAAAGCATCTATAAAGATATCATTTGTCTGTATAAGAGGATCTTAGGCATGTTTACAAAGTAAGTATATAGCTTAAAAGTCATAATGAATGTCTTTATAGAACAATTGAAAAGCTACTGTATAGCAGCTCTCAAATTACGTTCTTAAACCGCTTAAAGAACTAAATTAAAGAACCAAAATATCATTTAAGCAAATTGGTAATCTGAGATTCTGCAATAACTCCATATACCTAGTCATAAATGAAGCACTTATAAATCATTTTTAAAGCAATTCTGATAAAAAGCGCCATCCTATGTAATGTCCAGATTTCTTCAGGTTTTTCAAGTTCTTAAAGTTGTCATTTTTAATCTTCTTGACAGCAAATTATTAAGTGGAACACAACTAAAACACTAAATATACTCTATATAGAAGCGTTGAAAGACAAAAATTCTTAACATCCTGTATAGTGGTATTTCACGACGCCATTTTGCTTAAACAGGTAATCTGTCCCTTTAAATGGCATATAAGCGTTTAAATAAGCTTTATAAAGCATCTATAAAGATATCATTTGTCTGTATAAGAGAATCTTAGCCATGTTTACAAAGCAAGTATATAGCTTAAAAGTCATAATGAATGTCTTTATAGAACAATTAAAAAGCTACTTTATAGCACCTCTCAAATTACGTTCTTAAACCGCTTAAAGAACTAAATTAAAGAACCAAAATATCATTTAAGCAAATTGGTTAGGTATCTGAGATTCTGCAATAATTCCATATAATCATAAATGAAGCACTTATAAATCATTTTTAAAGGAATTCGGATATAAAGCGCCATCCTATGTGTTACTTGGGAGGCATGTATAAGGCTTTTTTCATTTTTGATGTATCAATTGTCAGATTTGACAATTACAGCTGTCAAATTATCTCATATGAATATGACATATGTCAAAACGCTTTGTTAACATTTTGACATATGCAAGTGTCATATTCGGACATATGGTTCTGGAAAAATCAGCTCTATTTATATGGCAGTAAGAGCTGTCATATATCGTTTTGGATTATTTTAATATCATCGATTCGTTTATAATAATGAAATAAATACTTTCCTTAAAATGAATGACATATTTTTTTATTGCCACCTTGGCAAACTCCGGGTGCGCCACTGGAATTGGGCACAAACGTCGTTCCTCATTCGTTATATCCGTTCCATTACGCGGCGTTATGCTCCAAATATCAATTAAACAACTAATAATTACCTGTCTTTTTCCTGTAACGTTGCCAAATGTAAATATCAGCGGGATACATCAAAAATACATTATGCATGCCTCTCAATTAATGTCGTAATTATATTCTCCATAATAATAGACGTATACGTATACAGCGTTTCGTCTACATACTATGTGCCCTGAATGAAATTATCAGGCTCCCTTCGTACTTCTGAAAACCTGGTAGGTTGTTGACGTCATCTGCAAGAACTCCACGGGCACCTGTTGTTAAATAAATACGAGGTGGACCGTCATGCGGCGTTGCCAAGTTGAACATTTATTTTATTTTCCCCATTATTTGCTCCTCGGCATTAGCCACCAGTATTCTTCATCCTATGGCAATTTTTAGGTAAAATATCAACATACCATATTCTGATGTCTAGTTTTTAAGACAAATTAAGTTCTGTAAAATGCAAAAAAATATGAACGTGATCCCTTAGATCTAAAGCAAATTTCGGTAACAACGGCAACTCAGCCGTCACGTCGGGGATGCTGCGAAAGGGGCCGATGACATAAAAAAAAGACGCAAGGAGATTGAAAATGGTGGGGTGCGAAAGAGATACGGGATAACGTAAAACGTGGCAGACAGAGATGGTGAATCGTAATGGGAGTGTTTACCGACCGACCTGCAAGGCTGTGTTTGTTGTTCGAAAGAGAAAAAGAGACCAAAAAGGAATGCGGTTTTGACAAGGTTCGTCTCTTCTTTGGGATGTTTTGTATCAGCGGAACAGAAGTGCTAATGGGAGGAATGATTTCGAAATTTCATAAAATGAGTTTACGAATTTCACGGATCCTCATTGGCACTAATTATATTATGATTCTGGTACCATGAATGGTTATTTTTTATAGCCTTTATAGCTTGTCTGCTTCAAGTGATAATGACCATAACGTTGACAATATGTTTTAGAAAATAGAGTCTCGGTGTAAACTTAGACAGTTTTGTGTTTTGACTGCTCGTCTGATTTGACAATTGGAAACCATCAGGGTGCCAACATTTTCAACATTTTTTCTAGGCCCTTAGCCTGTATAATTACGTCAAATTTCCTAGTTTTGAAAATTATAGTCAATTCATTGACTATTAAATGTCTGAAAAATAACAAGAAAAGACCCCTTAGTTCATGGATTTGCGGAAAAAAATCCTAAATGGCTTGAAATTTCGCTTGAGTTGGCAACACTGATTGAAACGTTAGGAATATTTTTTTTTGGCCAATCAAACAAATTGTCAAAAGTGCGTTACGCGTTTTTATTGTCACCGAGTTACACGTGTTTGGATGTGGCTTTAAAGGATTTATTTTGGGTTTGAAATCAATCCTGCAGAGGAAATTTGACTTAAATAAAAACCTGTTTTCATTATTTTATGTATCTGGCTGTCGAGGTTCCTTACAAATTTCGCTTTATGTATACAGAACGTGTTGAAAAATTCAAAAACAGTTGGCATCAGTGGTTCGGTGCGTTGCTAGACACATAGATGGCGCCATATGCTTACATATAGGTTACAGTGACTGTATACAAGACAGTGGCGACAATCGATGTATCGATTTTTATTGGCCGGGCTACTTTTGCCTCCTCATGGCGGACGAGGAAAAAAAAATTTGTTTACGTACACGTAGTGTAGCATCAAAAACACCTCTATAGAAGTTTGTAAACATCAAGATGTTTAAAGGAAATACTTTGTTTTCTGTAAAATGTATTTTATTTATTTTGTTGACATGGTCAAAATATAGACGTATTTTTTTTGTTCCTAAATGATCATTTTAGATATAAATATTCCTATTTGTCATATACTAAAGGAAATTATTATAAAAACATTTGCTTGGTTTAAACTAAAAATGTATTCAAGGAAAACAAAGAATATTGATAAGCTTGCAAATAAGACTGTCGCTGGTTATACTTTATAATAAATTTGTAGTTGTGTTGTAAGCACCTCTATATTAACATAATGTGTTATGATAAGTGTAATAAATAATAAATTGGTTAATTTGAATAATAATTATTGGCCTAAAACCTGCGGTTATTAAGGTTTGCTCATTATATTGGCTGCAATTACGAATCCAGGACCTTTAAATTTTTTTAGGTTTATTTCAATGAGTTTATTATACCTAGTCAGTTTGTTTATTTTCTATGGAATAGTGATCAAATTAAATTAAAATAATCTGTATAACTTTGGTATATTAACTAGGGCTCGGAATTTTTAAAATATTTATGATTTTGATATCATCTTTTATAGGTAGATGTCTGGAAAATAATTAATTTGAAAGAAAATATCTGAATATCCTATGCTAATAATACAAACCCGCCATAATTTTGCCTCCTAATGGCGGATGGGCGGAGCTAAATTGCTGCTTGTCGCCACTGTCTTGTATAAAGTCACTGTAACATAGGTATTCTTCCAGTTTGTATTTCTGTCGAACAATCATCATTCATCATTAAGGTTTGGATGTTCCAAAGTTCGAAATGCAGAATTTCTGATGGTTCTGGTAATTTTTGGTGAAACAATGTATGTTGCAATTTGAACACTGAGTCCTCTTGTCACTTTTGTGATTCCTATAATACGTGAAACACTTAATTTAATATCGATAAGCACCAGCTTTAGCAAGAACAGGAAAAACCCTTTTCTTAAGAAATAAAAACATTTTGGAACAAGCTATAATATGATAATTAATTAAGTCGAAAAGTTTGGCAGAAGGGCCCTAACCCAATCCAAACTCATGTCGTCCTAATACAAGTTTGACGTCATCTTTGTCTTTATCCTCCCACGCAGAGCATTATTTTTCAAACGGGCCTTAATCCTTCGAAAAGTTCATTGGCTTTCAGCAGACCTTTTGGATGCAATAAATGTATTTATTGTATGGTGGGGTGGGTGAAACAGGGTAGAAAATAGAATGCACTTGAAATATGGGGCTCCTAATAGATTATAATACACTGCCGGTCGCAAAGTGTCATTAAATGAACGGGGCTTGGCTTTCTTCAGCGTTGTTTCAGGCTAGCTTTGAATTATGCACATTTTGGCAATGTTGGATTTTTGCGTTTTGTTTGAAGACAAGAAGGTTCTTCCCGTTGGGGGGTGATGTTGAACAAAAGTGCAATCAAAATTACTTGCCAGAATTATTTAATATAATAATAGGAACCTATTTCAAGTTGATTTATGAAAAAAAATGCCAAATAATAATTTTCTTTTATAATATTAATATTTCAATCTGGAACTATTTTTCGACGCGTAGGTTTACAGTCACTCTTGGCTCTCATTGGTCGGCGAGATGCCGTGATTTATATTTATATATCTTTGTTTTTAGTTTGACGCTTGATGACACGCAACATAATTGGTTATACCCAAGAATAATAAACTAGAGAAGGATGGTTACTTCCCATAAGAGCCTATGTTCACTTGCTATCGCCCCGTGCCCCGCGGTCCTCTCACCCACATCGTCGTCGCTGTGACGTTGCATCTTCTATGTTTTCGTGTTGTGTTTTTGGTTTTTTTAGTGATATTTTCGGATGTTTTGAAACCATTGATAGTTGTGTTTTGGTGCTTTGAACTTTGAGAAACTTGATACTTACTTTTGATCCTAAAGAAAATCCCACATATTGAGGATTAAAGCAGATACCAGAGTCCTGTTTTGCAGAGTATTTTTCAGTGTAGTGTTTGTATTGTTTTTTTTGTTAAATGATATAGGAAGAACTTAAATTATTTTTAAATGTAAGCAAGTCTGGGAGGAATAATAATATTTTACTTAATATTGTAGAGAAGTTGTCAAAATGAGGGTTTTATTACACAGTGTGTCACTTTAAACAATATTTTTAAAAAAGTAGGAATGTTCACGTACGGGGTGGTCCGTTTATTATGGGATGATACCTTATCTCAGAATCTACAAAAAAAGTTTAATACAAAAGTTGATTAGATTTCCCTAAACTTTTAAAATATTATATTTTAATATATACAGGGTGTTCGTAGTTTCGTGGACAAGTATCAACTCCCTTATTTTAAATAGAATACCCTGTATATTAAGACATTTTTGAATTCCTCGGAAAATTCTAGATATGTTTTATATATAATATCCTATACCTAAGTCTAACCGTTTTTGACATATTTTGAACTTTATGTCAAAAATGACGTTTGCATGTCTAAATATAACTATCAATTTCTCCCCTTGAAAGCCTTTATTATTTAATTGGAGTTGGGTTCCTAGTAGAAGGGGATATACTTTAGTGGTCGGTGTTGACATTTTGATAAGAAATAAAACTGAGATTAAAAACGAAATGAAAAAATCGTTAAGTAATTTTTTTCAAATGGAAACCCCCTATATTTATAATTTTATCTTATTCAGCATTAAAAATAATGGTGACTTTGTATAAGGTTATCTCTTCCAAAAATCCGTAGTTTTTGAAATATTGGCGATTTAACAGTTTTCTATCGTAAAAATGCTATGGGGCTTTTAAGCCTTGTTATTAGTTGGCCATGACGGCGAGGCGCGGCAAAAAAAACAATCGAGCACTACATAAATGACACTATTTTGGCTTTCTGTGAGTTTGGAAATCAATGTTTAACAGTTTTTATACCACCTAACTCTGTCACTTTATATTATCATTGTTATTTTATTGTTATATTGCTTTATTTTTATTAATATACTAAAGTTATTCAATTTATACCCCAGAAGAAAGAGCCGATATGCTGGAATGTTATTTATCCAGCAATAAAAGCCCAGTCTTAGCGCTAAGAAGTTATGTTACCAAATTCCCTCTAAGACGCCATCCAGAAAAAAAGATTTTTTCTACGACCGTGCGTGAAATATACTTTCACGCATCACTATTAATGCGTGAAGTACAATTTCACGCACCCGTGCGTGAAGTACAACGTATTCCTTATGGGATTTATTTCACGCATACTTCCATAAGAGCCCATGTACGGGCGGATCCAAAATGAACAGGTGGCTATGCTTGTCCTATTTTGATTGAAGTGTTGCGAGCTATGACAACTGTCATTAAAATGAATAATTATTGTGTAATTACGTTGATCGTGCAAATATTGTTAGAAATTTCAAAACTATGGACTCAGATTCTGATCTGGAATTATGTGGTACTCCACCAGAAATAACAGCCGCAGCCAATTGTAACGGCGCCCTTTACTTACTTTTTGCGACCTCCTGTATATCGGTTTTCTCGGACGCCACCCCTTTGATATTTACAGCGACAAAGGGGATCGCTGTTCGCCTATCGGGTAGCCTTTAGACAGTGGAGAAACGGTTGTCCAAGGTTCGGTTTTTAAATAATCGGAATCGGTCCCTGGTAAATGAAACACTCCGTGTGAACAAAATAATGGTCGTGTTTATCCGACAGTAAGTATAAACATAACTTCCTTATAGCTAAAAGTATCGGACAACTTATTCTAAGTGACCCAACTCGGTAATATGTAAGAAAACTCAAACGGTAGTAAAATAATCGAAATCTCTAGTCGCGCGGTAGACTGTAGCGGTGCGGAAGCCCCACGGTAACGCCAAGTCCTAGGTGAGCGATTTACAGCCGATGCGAACGCGAAGCGCTGGCGATGCCGTACGAAAAGTTAATATAGTCGCACGGCATCGCCACTGATTGGCGTTCGCGTTCGCTGCAAATCGCTCACGTAGGACCGGGCGTAAGTATGTTAGCAATTACGTTAAACGGTAGCGGTACGGAAGCCTTACGGTAAATATGGCAGTAAACACGGTAAACTGTAGCGGTATGGAAGCCCTACGGTATGTGTGATAGTAGATACGGTGAACTGTAGCTGTACGGAAGCCCTACGGTACGTGTGGCAGTAGATACGGTGAACTGTAGCGGTAGGGAAGCCCTACGGTACGTGTGGCAGTAGATACGGTACGGAAGCCCTACGATAACTATGGTATACGGTTCTCAATAGCTCCAGCTCTGTGACACGGTCGGTTTTCAGCAGAACGGTTCCCTAACTCGGTTGCGCTTCGGACGTGAAGCCTGGATGGACTTAGTTTGTAAGGATACTTAGCCGGGATTACTCCACTTGCCAAGCCAGGATGGCCGGGATTACTCCGCTTGCCAATAGGGGAGCCGGGATTACTACGGGAGGATGGCCGAATTACTCCGCTTGCCAACCGGGATTGCCAAGCAGGGATGGCCGGGGATTACTCCAGTTGCCAATAGGGATGGCCGGGATTACTCCACTTGCCAAGGCAGGATGGCCGCGATTACTTCGCTTGCCAATAGGGGAGCCGGGAATACTACGATCGGAAGGTCGGGATTACTCCGCTTGCCAAGGCAGGATGGCCGGGATTACTCCACTTGCCAATAGGGAAAGGATCACGGACCAGGAATACGGTACGACGGATATTTACCTGCTCGGTCGGTCGGTCCTTCCCGGTTTATCTGGAGCTGGGCTTGGTCGGTGGTGTCTCCTACTGGTGGGGTATGCTGCTTGCTCGGTGCCAGGCTGCGGACTAGACTAGACTGCCTCTCGACTGCCGACTGACTCGACTCGAGAACCCCGGGTGGGTACTGCCTGTTTAGACAAGAGTCTAGGTACAGACCCCGGCCGTTTTATTTAAAGCTTCAAACCCTATCCCGGGGTATTATGTATGGTAGTTTTGCATGACCCTTCGCTCGTTACGGGGGCTCAATCAACAAGAACTAACCAAAACTAACCCAAGGCTAACCCAAACTAACCACAAATATTATTATGGCTTTGCATGGCCCTCCGCTCGCTTCGCTCGCTACGGGGGCTCAATTAACAAGACCTAACCAAAACTAACCCAAGGCTAACCCCAAATTGAGATAAAAAGGTGAATTATAAAAAACAATAAAAATAAAAAATTTGTCGCGACTGACGGGAATCGAACCCGCAGCGCCGGGATGAGACGCAAGCACGCTACCCTCTATACCACCGAGGCCTTGCAGAAACTTTGCTAGAACGTAGTGAAATATGCATTTAATCAAAAAGGTGATGCTGGTTGCATAACACGAGGTTTGAAGCTTTAAATAAAACGGCCGGGGTCTGTACCTAGACGCTTCTCCTATTTAGCGCGAAGCGGCCCGGTTTTGTTAGCTCGACGCGTAGTGGGGATCGCCGCGATCGCGTCATCGGCCGGCCGATAGGTGGGGACCTGACCCGCAGCGTGATGCGACGGAAATCGCGACGTTCTACTGGTACTGCACGAGAACTACGGAAAAAGTGAAAACCGATTTCCCGGCTTTTCGCGACGGAAAATTTTATAGAATTGAATTTAGAATATTTAAATTATATTTTATGAAAAATAATGATGTTAATAGCACATAATATAAGAAAGTTAATCCGTAGTGCATACCATTCCCCTAAAAATATAGTAACTTCGTTACACAATATTGCAAGCGAATCCTTATTGCCGAGCAAATCCCTCAAAATTTACGAAAGTACTTATCAAAAATTGGTATCCTGGCAAAACCAAAATAAGGTAAATTCATTTTCCGAAAATGTACGGTCGTAGAAAAAGTATAGTGTGCAACACGTGCGTGAAGACTTTTATACACTCATGTGATATTGCGACCCTCGCCTTCGGCGCAGGCCGCAAACATCACATTCGTGTATAAAAGTTGACTTCACGCACTTGTTACACAATATACTATTCGACAGAGTCTACCAGTGTTTTCGAAGAAATCAAAGTCTGTTGCAAAAAAAACAAAGGGACCGTCATGTTTTGAACAATGAAAATCAACTTAACATCTTACTGAATTTTGAAGAATCTCCTGAAATTTCCACCCGACAGGCAACTCTGGACTTAGATTTTAAAAGAACAACTATCCAAACTTGTTTAAAATTGAATGGATGGAAACCTTACAAATATTTACCAGTTCAAAAATTAGAAGAAAGAGATTATAACAGAAGGTTGGAATTTTGTAGTATTTTAATGGATAGACATTTTGCTGAGAATATTTTTCGTAATATTGTTTGGACGGATGAATCAATATTTACTACTGCAACTAAGGTGTATAATAGAAAAAATTTGCATTACTGGAGCAGTAAAAATGAAAAGAAAATAATGGAGGTGAAAACACAAGGAAGAAAATCAGTTAAGGTTTGGTGCGCAATTTTGCAATCAAGAATTCTAGGGCCACTATTCTACGACGAAAATTTAAATTCCGCAAGATATTTCCAACTCCTAAGCAACGATATCCAATAGCTTATCGAGAACCAAGTGCCACAAATAGAATTGCGACATTTAATATGGCAACAGGACGGCGCTCTTTACCATAGGAGTCCAGCGATAACCAATTACTTGTCCAATCGTTATCAATACTGGATCGGGGAAAACGGAAATTTTGGATGGCCACCCAGGAGCCAGACTTGACTCCCATGGACTATTTCTTATGGGGGTACCCTAAAAGAAATTGTATGTAAGCAAAAGCCAACAACGGTGTATGAATCGAAGAAGGTGTGAATTTCCTTAATGAAGGTCAGTTTGTGCAGAATGCAATTTCATATTTAGAAACAGTTTATACAACGTGTATTGCCCAAAATGGTGGACATATACAAAACTTATTGCAATAGTTATTGTGTTAAGTGTTGTCTTAGTAAGCATTAGTTACAATTATATGTGTTAATAATAAAAATTGTTCTAGTTATCATTAAGCGTTTTCCTAAAAAAAATAAAAAATAAAATCTAAAACAATACTTAATAAATAAAAAAAAATAAAAAAGGTAGTCACTTTATTAATCACAACATTCTGACAAAAAATAAATAAATGAGATATGCAATTCTTATCAAAGCGGTGCTAGTAATTGCCTTAATGCGTCGCTAAATTTTTGAAATTTCCCATTATTCGTTTAACACTATTTCGCGACGGCTTCTGTTTATCTGAATATCTATCAGCAAATGTCTAGCATGTTCTTGATAAACTTTGTTACCTACATTCCCTATAGAGAATACATCAATTTAAATAATCTTCGTGTTAATAACTTAATCGCCCCGGCCGGCATGATTATTAATAATAAGTAGGTATATTGTCAAACGACAAGAAATAGTGTCATTTCTGTAATGCTCAATTGTGTTTTTTTTTCGCCACGCCTCGCCGTCATGGCCAACTAATAACAAGACTTAAAAGCCCCATAGCATTTTTACGATAGAAAACTGTTAAATCGCCAATATTTCAAAAACTACGCATTTTTGGAATAGATAACCTTATACAAAGTCACCCTTATTTTTAATGCTGATTAAGATCAAATTATAAAAATAGGGGTTTCCATTTGAAAAAAATTACTTTTAACCATTTTTTTCATTTCGTTTTTAATTTCAGTTTTTGAACACCCTGTATTTATTTCTTACCAAAATGTCAACACAGACCACTAATGTATATCCCCTTCTACAAGGAACCCAACTCCAATTAAATAATAAAGGCTTTCAAGGGGAGAAATTGATAGTTATATTTAGACCTGCAAACGTCATTTTTGACATAAAGTTCAAAATATGTCAAGAACGGTTAGACTTAGGTATAGGATATTATATATAAAACATATCTAGAATTTTCCGAGGAATTCAAAAATGCCTTAATATACAGAGTATTCTATTTAAAATAAGGAAGTTGATACTTGTCCACAAAACTACGAACACCCTGTATATATTAAAATATAATATTTTAAAAGTTTAGGGAAATCTAATCAACTTTTGTATTAAACTTTTTTTTGGTACACCCCGTAGATTCTAAGATAGGGTATCATCCCATAATAAACGGGCCACCCTGTACATACCCTGTAAAGTAAATGTTATTTATACATGATTTTTAAGTTCCTTAGATTGTGATCTTGCTTATCACGTTAGAATATCATAAATATATTATATCATACAGCAGTGTCAAATCATATATTAAGGATTTATCATTCATAAACACGCATGTATTAGCATTATGAATGTAACACTTACTAGTTAATATCATTAATCAAATTATAAAACTAAGGCTCTCTTAATTCGATTTTATTTTCCTTAATTTGGAAATAGAATGACTGACTGCCACAAGAAAATTACAATTTTGAATTTAGATACAAATATACTTCTTCTGTAGAATAAACGGAATTTTTAACTAATTAATGTTCAACGAAAAAAAAAACAGCAAATTCATAAGAAATAGTTTAATTTTATTATCCATGTACAGGGTGTTCACCCATAATGTCCCCCCCCCCTTTACAAATCGAATAATTAATGGGGGCTAGATTTAAAAAAATGTTTCTTTTTGATCTACCCTGTATACTGCACAATTTTTTGTTTTTTCCTTTACGTGTGCAAAAACTACATTAAAAGCCCTACAATTTTGTTTTTTATTTTTTTTTGTAGCTTAAAAATTAACAAAGTTAAAGGGGGGGACATTATGGGTGAACACCCTGTACGTACGTCTTTGCCATGAAGGTTTCGCGCCAACTTCGTCGCGTGGCTATGTCACGACAGAGCAGCCGTCAATGAAAAATCCGGTTGATGTAACTCATGCCTTGCAAATAAAAGCGACCCCTCGATGGACGCCAACATTTACTACCCACGCAACGTTGGCGTCCATCGAGTTCTCATCTGCTTCAGGGTTGCCAAATTTTGCGCTCGTCCTCCCGCTGCCGACTTAGGACTGAAGTATTGTCAAAGAAT
>MU183043.1:186656-233363 GCA_016904865.1 Pissodes strobi | reverse complement strand
TATAGGGTAGCACAAAAACGTTCGGATGGTTGTTAGTCGTGACAATACATTAAAGAGGGAGAATATGATCAGAACATCCTCACAAATGGCATCGATACGATTGAATATGTCAAACAGGTGATTATTTTTCAATTTTGGTTTGAAAATCTACTTTAAGTGCATGAACGTGCCAGACAACGCAACCTATTTTCAAGAAATTAATCTCAGAATCGTATACCTCGTGATCTCTGCTATAAAAAAAGAAGCGTGTGCACTATGTGCGAATATCTGAAGTGAAACTTCTCAAACTTAAACGCCGTAGCCTTATACATATCGCAAGGGATTTGGTTAAAAAGTAGTTTTTTTTTAAATATACCACTCAATTAACAAAAAGGGAAGGCCTAAATGAAAAAAAAAATATTCTTCATAAAAGTTTCTATATGTCTTGACAAGGTAATAGAGCATTTCCGATATTTTTTGCTTGTAAACTAACAAAGATATCACAATAACAATATTCTCATATTTTTCGTTCCGCTAGGTCGTGCCGCTCGTCGTGTATCGCTCGTCGTGTGTCGCGACCTTCAAATTTTACTCCCGGTGCGCGTTAAGAAGTTTCACTTCAAAAATTTCTCTAACAAATTTTCCGTATGTGAATAGGAAGAAAAAAACGAAAATCGGAAAAAACATAAAGTTCATATTTTTGCAATTTTACGGCCCTTACTAGATAGCTTTGCTTTTGATCCATTATGGGAAATTTGAAATAATACGTCTTCCATTATTTTGACGTTAAAATCATTAGGTGTCTGAAATCTCATTGAAAGCGGTTCGAGCATGGGAAAAAGATCAGGATCGAAAAATGTTGACTTTTTTGGTGAATAGGGGCAGTTTCTAGTCGATTTTATAGCAGACTTTGAGGTAAAATTTCGCTTTTAACATACCGATGCGTATAATTTTTGTGGTAAGTGGGTAGATTTGTTTGCTTGAAATCTCATTTTCGAGTGCTAAGTAGCAGTTTCTGCCGCATTGTTGAAGTTTTCACTTTTTTCTACGTTATCGCCCAGCAAGCTTATGGTGAGTCAGTGTTTGTCTTGTCATTGATAGGTCAGGTTCTGCGGTGTTTCCTTGTTTTTTAAGAAGATAGCTGCTTGAGTCTTTCCTGCGTTAAATTGGACATTGTTTGCTTCACCCCATTTCACGATGGCGTTCATTCATATCCTCATTGATGGTAGCAATATGATTTTCTCGCTCGCGTTGGGAACGAGCATCTATCATTGGAGTCCGCGACATGAATGAGGATATAAGAGTGCTGTCGTCTGAAAAGCTGTAAATATAATTGTTTGTCATGTCCAAAAGATCTTTGATATAGAACAGACAGTGTGTGGGTGATAATATACATTCTTGAGGAACTCCGGCATTGATTTTAAATTCCTCCGAGTGATGTCTATCAATACCAACTCGGATTGGAAAGCCATAGAAGCAGTGCTGGTGGTAGTCCGTATGCTGTCAATTTGCTTAACAATACGTTATGTCACGCCGTAGCTCTCGATGGCTTTGGTCCACAGGTAGATGACGTAAGTCAGGAGATCTCCCGTTGATCTGTGCTTGCGTTGATCTGTGCGGCGATCGCTTATGATGCCTGCCAATTCAAAATATTTTAAGAGCTCTTCGTTGATCAGTTTCTTCATGACTTTGGACATAATGGGAACTAAGACAATTGGACGGTAGTTATTTGGAATCGTGTTTTACCTTTCTTCTGGATTGGTTGCAGAAGGAAAGCATGTAGTTGTGTATGAAAGGGAGGAAAGCTTGCATAGTGGAGCTGTTAGTTCAGCAACACATTTCTTAATCACTATTACGGGAACGCCACTAACAGCCCTGTCATCGCAACCTTGGCGATACTACTAACGCCATATCTTGTTACAACGTTTATTCACTGCATCAGCCAGTCTAGATAGCTAAAAGCAAAGCGGCCTCGAAAGGCATCTGACCAATCACAGCGCTTATTACAGAAAAGCCGCTGTACCCCGGTGACATTCCTAGCGCCATCTCTAGTTATAACGTTCACTCATCTGCACTCGGCAGCTCGACACAAGAGAAGCAGTCCTGCATCCAACCGCATAATTCGTGCTAGACCAATCACCTCAATGTATTTCAAACCCCAAGGCCGTATCGGTTACACCATGCAGGAACACATTCGGACATTCGGCCAATCACTGAGCTTTCACAACCGTTTAATGGAGGTAATCAAGTTAGCTCCTAAATTTCCGATCTTTAACAATCGAATTTTATAAAAACTAGTTAACGTATTTCGACCAGATTTGTGTTAAAATTCATAAGGTTATTTTAGACAATCGCTGATCTTATAAGTTTTATATAACTTCGCAGCATTTACATTATTAGCCCTTTCTATTCCCGAAGCGATGTAGATTATCCCGCCAGAAGGGGCGGTGACAAGGGGCGTTAACAACTCCTTCGAGTTGATCCAGTTCTCACGTTCTAGATTTTAGTAGCATCTTGAGCCCCAACCAAATAGCCGCGCTGAAGCGCGCTCCCGCTGGCATGGTCGGCCATCTGCCATGCCAGGCAGGTTTCACGTGTTGAGGTCCCCTAATCCCTCAAAATCTATTCAAGTGACATAGTGTTATGCTGCCATTGCGACATATCGTCGTCGTCGTCTCAAGTCTACAAGTAAAGGTTTTTAATGGCACACAGCCATCTCTTTCTCATCAGTATGACGCTGTACCGAACTAGGTATTTAGCGTCCCCATGGCAATCGCCGATGACGGTTCATCTCAATCGAGTCTTGTCTCGAGCCCCAAGTAAGTAAACTCACATGTTTACAATTACTCTCTCACATCAGAGTATAATATTGTTTTGTTATACTCTGGCCTTATTCTAATATAAGGATTACCCGGCACTTTGTCAATATTCTCTATGCTTTATCAGAGTATAATATTGTTTTGTTTTACTCTGGCCTTATTCTGATATAAGGATTCCCCGGCACCCTGTCTGCCAATATTCTCTCAGTTTTATTACAATATAAAGATCTCATAAGTGCTATTCCATTACACGAAGTTTAGCCTGCCTACGCGATCGGCCGAGCATGTTTTATAATCATTCATGCGTGTATGAAAAAAACCGTATTTCACAAAGGCATCAATGTCATGCTATTATGCAATAACTGCATACCATCTCAAACCACTACATTCAAGTCATTCTTATTTGCAAGAAATTGAAGTACATTGTATACAGAAGCTAGCAAGAGATTTAGTAAGTGTATTTAAGTGACTTTCCTTTGTGCTAAAAGATAAACTGCTGAGCGATCGAACGTTGCTCGTCAACTGGTGAATATAGTGTACATAGTAGCTTATATGTGGACATTAAGGTAATATTTATCCTGTTATTATTGCTTGTATGTTACTGTATTTCATCTCAAAGTTATCTCAGCTAATCGAGCTCATACGTAGCAGTTCCGCAGGAACTTTAATGAACATTTAACTGTATTTAGCTGCAAGGTTATATTTATAATAAAACACTTGTTTTGGATTACAATTGTTTATGCCTTGCTTTAGCTTTTAAGGTATTATTCTTGTGAAATTCTGCAAGGTCGATACCTAGCATCGACTGATTTTGTCCATATCATAGCACTGACTACATACAATGATTTAATGTTTATATTTTGTTTATTTATGAACTTTCAGTTTTTTCAGATAAAATAACTTATTAATATATTCATATAATGCTAAAGGTTTTTGTTTTAGTTACAAAATCACTTTAGAAGTAGCCCCTATGGTAAATTATAGTGCCTATGAGCACTCTCTGTTCTACGTTGGGGTTTGGAACCTACGGCAACAAGCACTAAATCAGAGTTGTATCCACAATACCGAAACATAATTTTTGCACTCGTCGCGCGTTTCGCTAACCATGTTAGCATCGTCAGGAGATGATTAAAACTCATCTCCTGATGATGCTAACATGGTTAGCGAAACGCGCGTCGAGTGGAAAAATTCTGTTTCGGTATTGTGGATAAAACTCTCTGTTTGTTTAGAAAATCGAATCTGAAACAGTGGGACTGACGATGACGTCCTTGAGAAACCCTCATTGACAGCTTTGGCAATTGATCAAAAGGATCTTGATCCGTTAAGACAGTTGAGATGCTTGTTCTTGATCTGTTCGTTGTATCCCTCCTTGTTTTCGTCAATGTTCCGCTTACACTGGTTTCTAGTCATGATGAATATATTTCGATTTTCGGCTGTCGGATCTCGGCGCGATTTGCCGTAGGTGGTATTTTTAGCATTGACCGTTCTTGAGCAGTTTTCCTAAACCATGGTTTACCGTGTGAGATACGTTTCATAGAAGAGGGAAAGAAAGCTTCCATACCAGCTAGGATAACTTGAGTTATCCCATCAGCAGATTTAGAGGTGTTTTGAATCCTAAAGCAAATATGTTTCCAAGCTAAAGAAAGATAAAACTCGCGAAGATTGCGCCACTTTGCAGGTTTGTAGTGCCAAACCTTTCGGGGTACCTGCGGCTCCTTTATTTTGATAGCAAGTTGACAGTTTGTGGAGATAAGATTGTGGTATGATAAGCCCAACGGAGGTTGGACAGTTTTTTTCCATGTGTGTGCCAGAGGCCACAGAAGGCTAAGGCATATAATATACTTATGCTGAATTTTGGCGCAGGTGTAGGGGAGATAGGACTTTGATGTTTATTTCAGTAAATTTTGGAATTTTATGTCTACACCATTCTCAAACAAAGTTTATATAGTTGGTAACACTTTTTAACATGCAAATCTAGCGGGGAAATGTCGCAATTTAAAAATCTACATTGATCATCAAATGTTCATATTGATATTTGGAAAATTTGGCATCCGTTATCAACGCAAGCGCTTCTTCTATTGCAAAGTACCTAGAATTGCCTTCAGACATATTTAATGACTAATTTTTACAAAACACCTATTTATAAATCGATTCACACCTTAAACATTATGACTACATCAATATTTTACCTTAAAATACCTTAATATGTCATAAGCCAAACCAACTAGTCATATAATTGATTTGTTAAATTAAAAAGGTAAAAGAATGCAAAAGCTTCTTTATAGTGTTGTGAGCGTTGTATTTTTATATTTATTTTCATTTTTAGCCTAGTTCAGCTTTGTTAGGGTTAATAATTCGATATTAGTGTTAATTTACGCACTGGGACACGTACCGATACGGTCCTATATGTTACAAATTGGAGTGGCGTAAAAGGGAAGTATTTACCGCCAAAAAATCACATCTCTATTTCTATTTAATTATTTAACTTTTAACTAATCCACTTAGATCAGTGTCTCAACTTTTTCTTAATGCTGATCTTATTATTATAGTTTTTATATTTCAAAAAATTAAATTACTGATGTCCTAATTTATATTCTATATTGGTTATATTGTTGAACATTAAAAGCAACAACGATACTCAGATATATTAAAATAAAATATCAAAATATTTTGATACACCCGAGAATAACATAATCGTACAATAAATATAACGATTATGATTATTAGAGCCCCGACTCGTTAAATACATGGGTGCTAGACTAGGTTATGGATACAAAAAATGTGTAATGACCATCAATGTCGTTAATTGCAAAGATATGCAGAACTATTAAGTAAGAATAAGTAAAATAAAACTGTGCTAATGAAGAATGACCTTCACATGTGGGTGACTAGTGTGACGATCATGTTTACATAATAAGCATCAAACCAGTTTTCTGATATTTCCAATTCACAAGCAATATTAAGAACCGTCTAATTTTGAAATACCTATATTTTTTATCCTATGATAGTGTTTAGACCTAATATGTGACAAAATTTAATCAGTGTTTAAAAGCTCTGGTGTAAAGTATAGGCAACATTTTCGAAACATAGATTTGATCGAAGTACGCTTGAAGGTTAAGATTCATCTGCCCAACATTAGCAACTATTCCACATTTCAAGGAAGAATTTAACTTTAATCAATCTGCTCAGATGGTGCTATTTTTTTGATAATTCGTCTCTGAAGTCAAAACTTTTAGATTATTATCAATGGCTATCAATGGGAGAGTTATTTGTATCATAGATAAAGATCAAAATAATGATCATTATGGTATTAAACGTGCGAGGCGTTAGACTGTAAATTCGACCTGTTTTTCTACATCATACTTTAACTAATTTATTAGACACTTACTACCGGTATTTTAATAAAATTCGTTATGATACAGATTTTTCACTAAGATAAAAGTTTATAACAAATCAAAATGCAACATCACAGTAATTTAGGTGGCGTGAAATGACCTCTGGTTCATGTTTCGTCACCATGCCTTTGTTATCCGGTTCCCAAGGTACAAAAGAAGAAATATTGCATGATGGCGTCTCCCAGATCAAAATACTCCGGATGTAAAATAGCCTCTCATTCGAATCTCCGGGTAGAGGCTGGCCTGGGGGACCATCGGGCCTGAACGTGTCCAAGACAGAAATAGACTGCGATTGGACTTCTGTAACATAAGAGGCATCAATCAACATCAAATAAGCCTAATATTTTAGCTCTATGAGAAACAAAAGTTAAATTAAGCACTACACATGTTCATTTGAATATTAGCTGTTTTTTTTACGAGACGATTTATGTTGTCAACGAGAAAAAGCATAAGAACCTAAGGACTTCGATGTCATGTGGTTCAAATTAAGCACAGATCGAGCACCCAAATTAATTTGTTCCTTGTTGTATAGACCAGCTAGCGAATACCAATATAAAGGAGGACTTTTCTCAAATCTTGGCAATCAAATTAATTTTCTGCAGATCAACTATATAGTGGAGAAATTGTCATAGTAGGAGATTTCAATGTACATAACGTCGACTGGTTGAAACACTCCAATAAAAGCGACGATGAAGGATAAGAAACTGATACTTTTGCCACAGCTTACCAAACAATCAGCTAGCCGACTCTCCTGTCAAAGTGGAAATAAAAATCTGACGTGACCGACGCCATTTCGGGTTAAAACACAGGGCCGGGATAAGGAGTATTCAATTTTAAATAGACAGGATTGGAGTTTTGATATTATATCTTATTTTTTTTAGTTTTATCGTTGATTGGATGCAATCAACGGTTTTAGTTAATTTTTATTTGAATATTTGTGTACCTACATTCTCGCTGAACCAAAAAAATAGATATCAACTTTTTGTTTTAAATATAGGTACCTATACTTAGTTTTTTCTTTTATAAGATATTGTCTTAAGCGGGAAGAAAGGAAATATAAACCACTGAAATCATAGAAATATTGAGTTATTTTACAAAAATAACTATTTAAGGTATAACATAGGTTTGTTATCAAATATGTATCTATATAAAACAAAATAACGGG
The DNA here is from genome assembly GCA_016904865.1 of Pissodes strobi. NCBI lineage: Eukaryota > Metazoa > Arthropoda > Insecta > Coleoptera > Curculionidae > Pissodes > Pissodes strobi. The sequence goes on along the minus strand of MU183043.1, from coordinate 226,005 downwards.
CTCTCAAGAACAATAGGATGATCATTTGACTACTTATGAGCCATGTCCTTGCCCTAAGACAACATTATTATATTATACCAAAGAAAAGTAGTAGAATTTTCTTTGATTATACATAAGAGTGCATAAATGTAAAACAACCTTTGTAAGCGATTTAGAGTAGAGGTACATGTATTTGAAGTTAATATTTAAAATAATTTAAGGTTTAAAAAGCTATGGATTAGAGTTTTAAATTATGTTAATTTTGTACATGGTGGCATTATCTCGAAAACTACGGGGGTTACAAAAAAAAAACTAAATACAAAAGTAACACCCTATATTTTATTACATTTTTGGATTCTACTTAACAGTAGAGATAGTACTTTCACAGCTATAAACATTTGAAAATCGGTACTTTGGCTAAGTTTCCCCTTGGTAGCAAGAATACCATTAGAGATGAAGTAAAATTAATTTCACATTCCGACGTACCAGATTTGGTACCCATCGCACCACCTGCCAGTTAGTACAGTCAGATAGCTCTTGAAAAGTTAAGATAGGAATGTGAAATTCAGTTTGCTCAATCTCTAACGGTATTCTTGATACCAGGGTGAAAAGTAACCAAGGTGCCGATTTTCAACTGTTTATAGCTGTGAAAGTACTAACTCTAGAGGTATAACATCATACATCAAATATGCTTAGAATTTTAAATAGAATCCAAAAATGTAATAAAATATAGGGTGTTTCATTGAAAAAATATAACTTTGTTTGATCGCCCTGTATATAAAAAAGTGTCGATTAAAAAATATAAGAAAAATAAAGATTATTTTACTAGGAACAACTTTTGTATTTAATTTTTTTTTGCAACCCCAGTCGTTTTCGAGATAAGTTATAGGCCCCTCTTAAACGGGTCACCCTGTACAATAATTGTTTGTCTACAGCCGTGCGCAAAATAACTAATTAGTAATTCCAAATGAAATGCAAAATCGACGAACGCCGCGGCATCCTTACTTTATGCCCTAAAGCGTACATGGAAAAGAAAATTCTCACTTTTTCGGTCGAGTGTGCTATGGATAGTGATGGCAACCAAAAGTATAAATAAATGACAGTCGTGCATTTGTTACAATGGATGCTGGCACTCCTGCTCTAAATATGCCCGAATATAATATGCGAAAAATGACAAGTCATTTGCAAATTTCATAATAAGTAGAGAGAAAATTGTGCATTTAATTTAAAAATGCGGCTATAGAAAAAGTTCTGTGTATTTTTTGAGCGCGAAGTAAGATTGCCATTTTCGGAAGGTTAACGCGCTCCACGGTAATATTCGTTCTCAAGCGGCAATCCGTTACTTTACGCTCTAAAAACACAAATAACTACTAAAACAATTAATTTGTTTAAGGTAATTTGTAATATAATCTTCATTTTAGGATAAACAATATCATAGTAAGAAGTATTACATTCAAAATTACTTACATTCCAGTAAAAACAGCTATGCTTACATTAATGAAATATATTTCTAGGCTACAAAAGTACATCATTTTTAAGATGCTTGTCAAAAAAACTTACCTAATGGCATCTTTGGGAAATCTAAAAAAAACTTATATTCTTGTTAGATTCATAACTTTTCGCACTGCAGTTCTTAGCGGCACAAACGTGTCCACCTCGCGGTTTATCCATCTCTATTATATACAAGCACAGATATTATAAAATAAGTAGTTTGTTCAAGAATGTATGTACACTGTTAATTACTGTAACTAGAAAACATATATACCTAAACTGAAACTACGACACTGGCTAACACAAACAACTCATCTGACACGACCATGAGCGACGAGCCAACACTGTCGAATTTGATAGATTTTAACCCAGAATGGCGGCCTGCGCGAGGAAATGCGCATATCGTTCAAATTTTAAGAGTTGGATAGCTGATTGTTTGGTAAGCTGTGCTTTTGCTATAAGTTACATGTGCATGTTTCGATCCTGGGACAGCGTTGACGGTTTAGACGGTCATGGTACCATTACTATATTAATTTTTTTCTACTACCGTGCGTACCAAAGACATATAAAAAAAGAAAAGACGGAGTAGGTCATTCATAAATTATCAAATGTTTGCATGCCAACATTAGAAATATTAACGTGAAGAGGGGATAAAATAAAGAATAAAAAGATATGAAGATGGCGGTCGAAGCGCGCCAAAGATTTCATTTTTGTTTCATTTATATACGCCCACAATGACGCGCCTGCACCATATGTTTCCCCAGGCGGGCGGAGCACCATAGGCGTAACATTTTAGGGGACACCTGTTTAAAGTTAAGGTAACATTTAAATAAGCGTGCTGTCAAGCAGAAAATAATAAGCCATCACAAAATGAATATGACTAGACACAAAAGAATAACTAAAAAAAAAAAAAATTTTTTAGTCACAGTTCGGGAAAAAACCAATTTACGTTTAATTGATAAATGATTAGGGGATTAATAGAATGGAATATTTATTAACGCTTCTAGCATATACAAAAAAGAGACACAAAATACTGCACAAAAACTTGCAACTATTTAACAAGTAGTAAATACATTATTAACAATAAAAAATAAAATATATATTCAGCATTCTGTCATATCATTTGTAATAATATAATTACCTAGATGGTAAACAACAAAAGAAAACATTTAATCACCCAGATTAAAACTCACAATCAGTTAGGTCTTGTAAGATTCCATAACATTTTTTTTTTATTTAATACATTTGATATTAATGAAATCTATATTTTTTTATTTGCATTTTCATTTGCCAACTTTGATATTCGACATAATGGAGTGTTTACACCGTAGTTAGTCCTATGACTCCTATGATATGTAAGAAATATGTGTGAATTTCTAGGAGATCCTTGTAGACGATGGAGTACCACCAGCTGCAGTAATTCCAGAGAACTGATCATATTATTATCTATTTTAAATAGAGTACTGTATTAAAAAGTTGCATAATATCATCATAGTTACATAATATGTTATACCCAATTTATATGCAATAAATCTCAGATTTTGTTTGCACTCTTTCAACTTCATTTTTACTGGTAGAATAGTATGGACACCATACTAGAACTGCATATTTCACTACAGATCCAACAATAGCACAAAATAAATCTTGCAACATATATTATTGAAATCTTTCAAAGTACGAATCATAAAACCTAACATTTTTAATGCACTGTTTACAGCCATCTGTATACGATCCAAAAAGTTTAATTTAGAATCAAACCAAATGCCTAAGTACGTAACCAAGAAAATTCTTTCTAAATTAGCCGAATTAACATTATAAGTGCAATGGAGAGGATTATTTCTCCTAGTAAAAGAAGTAACTCTACATTTTTCGACATTTAAGTATAAATAATTTTCATTACACCATTCAAAAAGTTGATTGATGTCATGCTGCAAATCTACTGTATCTTTTAAACAATTTATAATTTTATAGAATTTAAATCCGGACGGATAGTAGGCGAGTGACATAAATCACACGAGTGTGAAAAGTGATTTTCAGACGCGTTGCATACTATATTTTTCCTACGACTGCAAATAATATTGATATTATATAATATTTATTTATCAAGCATCTTGTCTTTAAATTAAAATATTTATAGTTTACAAAGACCATACAAATACTTCTACAGCAATTTATTTAACTAGTTGATGAGTAGGTATTGAGATGCCAGGGCTGGGACGACGCCCTACCGGGGGCGTCCTTTTAGGGTTTCGCCCTTAGTTTTTGGAGTTATTCTTTTCATATCTTTGGAAAAAGGCACCATTCGCCGGCGGTCTCCTCTTATGGCTTTGTCCTCTATCGGGGGACCCATTTTTTACATATTCGGAAAAGGGAGCATCCAGGGATGAAGCCCTAAATTGTGGCTCCTTTAGGCCAAAAGCCTTGAAATGGGGCCCCTGGTACAGGGCCCATCTTTCACAAATTTTGAAATGGGGCCCTCGAGGGGCGAATCTATTGAATGGGGCCCCGGTGTGGGAGCATCATATTTGACACATTTGGAAAAGGGGCTCCCCTCCTGGGGCGAAGCCTTAAAATGAGGCCCTAGGGGGGCGAAACCCTAGAATGGGGCCTATGGTACGGGAGTTCCATTTCTTACAGATTTAGCTCCGGGGGCGAAGCCCTAAAATTGGGCCCCATGCCTAAAAAGGGGGCCCATGGTATGAGATTACAATTTCCACAATTTTGCTCCTGGGGGGGGGGGGGTGAAGCCCTAAAATTGGGCCCCCTTTTTTAGAGATTTGGGAATGGGACTTCTGATGGCGAAGTTCTAAAACGGAGACGAAGCCGTTTAATCTACGTACCCGAATAAGTATACTTTGCACACGATGTTTGAAATGTCCAGTTTTCAAGAGCAGTTAGTGCGTTTTTGTCTATTTTCAAAACGGCGCGGCGTCGAAATTTTGGCTAGTGACCATTGACATTGACCAATTTTGTTAATATCATAGCAAGCAGTCAACAAAAATAGTGATTTGCGTATCGAAAAGACTTCTTTATAATACCAAAATAGAAACAAATGTTTTTTTTTCTTTATTTAGATACTTTGAAAAGACGCTTTTGACAATTAGAATGTTGCGCAATTGTTTGGATATCCCACAAAAATGACCCAATGTTCGACTATTGAGGAGCTGAAATGTAAATATTACGATATTTTCGGCATCTGACGCACAAAGTTACCAAAGGTTTCACCTTTTCTTACGGGGTAACTCGATTCGGGGGCTTAACCAACAAGAACTAATCCGAGCTAACCCAAATTAATGTAAAAAATAAATGTTCCACTTCACGTATAATAGCCCTCCGCTCGCTTAGCTCGCTCCGGGGCACAACCATACAAAATTAACCCAAACTAACTCAAGGCATGCCCAATATAAAAAAAATTGTCAGTCAAGAATGCAAATATAAGTTTTTTTTTTATCTTGGGCATGCTTTGGGTTACTTTGGGTTAGTTTTGTTTGGTTGCGCTCCCGAAGCGAGCAAAGGACCATGCGTACAACCATTTTTTAACATTTCAGCTCCTCAAAAGTCGAACTTTGGGGCTTTCTTGTGGGATAACCAAACAATTGCTCAACATGTTAATGGTCAAAAACGCCTTTTAAGAATGTCTAAATATCATGATTTCAGTATATTGTATTCGTTGCTTGGCAACATGCAATAACTGTACGTGCAACATTTCCGTCCTAGGACGGGAATATAACATTTCTGTCCTATTTAAACACCTTTTTTTGTCAGATCTGGCGTTTATCAAAAGCAAGATTTAGCTGTAGTTTCCGTAGTTACGTAATAAACTTCAAGCTCGCTAGATTCAAAACTTGATATTATATTGAGTTTAAATTTAAAACACCGTTTTTATTTAGAGTAATATTTTTCTCTATTTTTATAAATACGTATTCTAATTATTAATATGCGTATATGCAACTCGTAGGAAAAGCACATTCCTGGACTCTGTGTTGTTGGCCTTGGCTGCGCCTCGTCCAGCAATTGCCACAATCGTCCAGGAATGTTTTGCTTTTCCTTCTAGTTACACAATATACTGTTTTAAAAAATTCCATTTGTTGTTACACTGAAAATTTATCAAAAATAGGTATCACTTAATATTTTTTTTGTGTTTTCTATTTGATTCAAGATTTGTATTATAAATGTTTATATATTATAATCTGCACGGTATACTTTAAAGCGAAAAATATATATGTTGACATGCTCTATTTTCTAATAAATGTAATTTTTCTGTTACGTTATTAAAAACAAGATGCCGATTTTCCATGATACAGACATACTCTTAAGTGTTATCGGCAACAACGCCGCAGGAGCGGTAAGTAATACTATGGCTTGCCTACTATTTTATAAGAAAGAAAAGAAGAAGGGGAACAATGTTGGCGTGTTCATATTTAGTAAACAAATCCGTCTACTAATTTTTTATATGTCTTTGGTGCGTACAATACTCACTTTACGCACTTTCTAAGATTCGTAAAATATACCTTTTTAATATGCGGTACCTAAAATAAATTTCTTTACGCACTAGGGTGTTAAGTAAATCTGACATCTTTTTTGGCATTTAGGGCAGCGCGTAAAATAATATATTTTACGCACTAGTGCGTGAAGTAATTTAATAATTTTTTTGTTTTTTCATATATTTTTCGGTAGTAAAAAAAAATTGTATGCTATGCTGTGTGTAAAGTACCCTTTTTTTATTTTGTGTCAATATTCCCATTCATAAAAAGGGTCACTTTACATACTTGTTGCATAAATAACTATTTTTTTACTACTGTTGTGTAATGTTATTACACATAAATACATATACTAAACTACATATTCTACATCTTCTCTTAATTATTATTACTTAAAATAATAAAAAAACAAATTGAGCGAGTCTGCTAGTACTCGAAACACTGATGTGTAAACATATCCTATATCGACATCATCGACATGAATATCTAATGCCACCTTAGGCCGCGTGACGCCTGAATATAGGCAACCACTTATTTGGAATTGGTTGCCTATATTCTGGCGTTAGATCCGCTTGCACATTTCCGTCCCATTGGCCGAGATTTACCCGCATACCGCCGCGTAAAATGTTTGCATGTTATGCAGTTTCAAATTTCATATACCTAATATCGAGCCTAACCTAGTGTTTAAGTGAGTGTTTAGGCATAAAAACTATTAGGTAAGTACGGCAAAGTTACAATCTAATCGTCTGTTTTGTTTGCGCTGTTGCCGGCTCTATAAGGGAAGTACAGTAGGCTCTCGGGTGTTGGGACCAGCGGTACTGCCAGTTATTGTGATCGGCAAATTATCCGGCGAGTATAATATGTATGTAAAAGCAAGGTGCAACGTACTTATTTACTTGTTCCCATTTCGAGAATTTCTAAACAGCGAACAGCGGTGGCGGCGGCCACCAATTATCCGGCGTCGCCTATCATCGAGCAGCAGATTATCGAGACTCCACTGTATTATTTTAGAATTAATGAATTCAGGAGGATTTTTCACCCATACTTTGGGCTAGTTGGGGTTAGTTTTTGTTACAATGAATAGTTTCGGCGGTAGGATCCTTGTGAAACATCGTTGAATAATAATACTAGGGATAATTAGTACACTGCTTTTAGATGTTTCAAAATATTTTTTCTACTACCGTGCGTAAAATACTCACTTTACGCACTCTCTAAGATTCGTAAAATAGGCCTTTTTAATGTGCAGTGCGTAAAGTAAGGTATTTTACGCACTAGGGCGTAAAGTAAAGCTGACATATTTTTTGATGTTTACTGACATATTTTTTGACGTTTAGGGCAGTGCGTAAAATAATATATTTTACGCACTAGTGCGTAAAATAATTTATTTTACGCACTAGTGCGTAAAGTAATATAACATTATTTTTATTTTTTCATATATTTTTCGATAGTAAAAATTTTTTTTATGCTACTCATGTGAAAAGTACCCTTTTTTTATTGATGGGATTGTCGCATTCGCCTACGGCTCATGCGACAATATTCCCATTCATAAAAAAAGATTCACTTTACACACTTCTTGCATAAATAACTATTAATGAGATATTTTTCTCTACCTATGTTTCGGCTTGATGAGGCCTTTATGAAGAGTAGTTGTATACTAAAATCTAAAATTGTTATACCCTACTATACCGCCTGACGATATTTAAACAATTCAGGTTAATAAGAATAATCTAGGGAGAAGTCTAATAAACATTAAAGACACAATTGACAAACAATCCTAGATCTGGTGTTTACAAAATAAATTGTGTGGACTGTGAAGCTGCATACGTAGGACAAACTGGTCGAAACTTAAATATTAGGATTAAAGAACACATAAAATCGATTTTACATAATATTAAAAACTCTAGTTTTAAATACGAACGACCAACTGACTTGCTCTTTAAACACCTGCATAATTGACAGCGCAATAAAAACAAAATACCGTCAGACGGTTCAGTAGGGTATAACAATTTTAGATTTTAGTATACAACTACTCTTGATAAAGGCCTCATCAAGCCGAAACATATCTCATTAAATTATTTTGAAACATAATTATCCCTAGTATTATTAGTTTTTGTTAGTTGCCTCCCCGAAGCGGGCGGACAGCCACGCATAAAGTGTTCAAATATTGGAAGACAAAACGTAACGAGAGATCATGTACGCTCCACACAAATATGTGTCAGGTTTCAGGTTAAAAAAAAAACAAAAAAATATTTTTTCGCATGTTTTTCATTAGAAAACTAATATAGAATTAGTGTTGCAGGTATTCTTGTTCTAGTCTTACTATTTCTTGTTATTGTCTTGTTCTTGCATGCACTCATCACCGCAGACAGGAGCAGATTACAGCAATTAATCAAGACCTGGAGAAAGGTCAAACTTGGGGCGACCGAAATTTGGTCCAGTTCAATGCAGCAAAGACCCAAGCAGCAACGTTTACTAAGAGGGCCAATACAGCGGGCCCTGACATCATTATGGCAGGATCGACCATTCCTTCATCCTCGTCAACCGGGCTGCTGGGTGTCTCGGTCAACAGCAATATGTCATGGCATGACCATGTTGCTAACATCGCAAAATCAGCCTCCCAGAAGCTTGGTGCGCTATTTCGCAACAAAAAACTCTATACACCGCAGCAGCTGCTCTTGCTGTACAAAGCGCAAATAAGACCGTGCTTAGAATATTGCTCACATATCTGGGGTGCCGCACCAAAGCATACCCTAAAGCTGCTGGATTCCATTCAGAAGAGGGCTGTGCGTCTCGTCGGCGATCCGGAGTTGACCCGGAATCTGGACAGTCTGGAACATCGCAGACATGTGGCCGAGATGTCTCTGTTTTACAGATACTTTCACGGCAGATGTTCCCAGGATTTGGCCCACATAATCCCGCCCCTGACAACTCCTGTCAGGCAGTCCCGACAGACGGCAGGAGCGCACCAGTTCGTCGTACAACTAGAAACACCTAGAACATCGCTTTACCAGAACTCCTTTGTCTGGCGCACTGCATCACTGTGGAACTCACTTCCAGGACATCTGTTTCCCACTAATTACAACCTACAAATATTCAAGAACCGTGTCAATCAACATCTTCGCACACACACCGCTCGTCGAGCGCCATAGGATCTACCTTTAGTGTGTGCCACTGCCATAAAAAAAAAAAAAAAAATGCAACAAGACAAGAAATGGATTAGCAAGAAATATGCCTGTCAAGATACTAATGAGCAAGATATTTGCAAGAAGCAAGACTTCTTGCATATATAATTTTTTAATTAATAATAATTAGTTAATAAATATTAGCATAAAAGTACACATTATGGTCGTATAACGTTTATTGTAAATAAATAGAACGAAATAACAAGTACAAAAATAAAAAAACATTTCTTATTCCAATAAAACAAAATATACAAAAAATATTGATTCTCAAAAAAAAGTATTTCTTAAAGTTTGATACGCAAATTGATCTTATCACATGAACAGGTACAAAAATAACAAAATATTTATTATTCTAATAAAACAAAACAAAAAAATATAGCTCTCCCAATAAAATAAAAAATACTTTCTTAAAGTTTGGTACATAAATATCATTGAAGAAGCACGTACAAAAATATAAACATTTCTTATTCTAATAAAACAAAACAAACAAAAAGTATACTGGCTCAACAAAATTAAAAAAAAAATCTTTCTTAAAGTTCCAATATAATGACTAAAGTTTTAAAAATCAAACATTTTTCTTAAACATTTAATTTTGTCGTGTTGTCTGTAATCTGCTAATGTAACAATAAAAGTTTTTTTACAGAAGTTTAATCATTATTTTGAAGCTACAAGTAAATACTTGTCAGGATAAATAAAAAAAAATAATTGCATAAAAAAAAATCCCTAGTTGGTTACGATTACCTAAACATATTTATGTCCGGCACAAGAAGCGAGGATTCTAGGACAAACGATTTATTTAGACGTGTCTACTGCGACGTTGTCAGATCAATTTACGTATTTATTTTTGTATTGTATTGTATATTTTGTGGCCACCCGCCAACTGCACCGGCATTTCGTGTGCATGTGTGCTTCAACCAGGGTTGCCAATTTGTGGGCAATTCCCTAAACTCTTGTTCATATAGCGGCAGCGGAAAAAAAACATCTTTTTATAAAGCAAGAACAAGAAATAGCAAGAGTTTTGCAGGAAGAACAAGACATAGCCGAGCAAGACCAGATTTCTTTCGAGCTGCAACACTATATAGAATCCGTAATTTCTTGTTGTTTTCTCGGAAAAATTGTTATTTTTGAGAGCGCTGTTGTTAACCTGAAACCTGACCCAAAAAAGACTTTATAGATTTTTTCATAAAACAACATATATTTTTAACAAAAATATAAAATATGTGTGCAATATACTAATAATTAATACCATAAAGAAATTGCCAAGTGGCATATATGACTATTTTGGTTATCACTTTTTTGAAGAATCGTGCATCGATGGCCACTGCATGCCGTGACTTAATAAAACTCGTCTTGAGATAATACTTCAAGATAAGAATTGCGTCAAAACAGAATACGAGATTTGAACACAAAATTAATTTTATTTCGTAATGATGAAATTTGTTTTTTCCTTTATTTCTTTATGCAATTAGTATGATTCCATGATTCGCACAGCGGCTAGCGACACCCTATAATCAATCTGTAATCAATCCTCCTAATCAATTATCAAATAAACGTAGTTTGGTTTTTCAAACTGTAACTTAAAATGTACGTTCTTATTTAGTTTTGTGCCTATTTCAATATTAATAAATTATTCTTTTATTTGTAGTAATTTTGTGCGCCGCCGGCGCTGGGAGAAGTATGACGCACGCACGTGCGTCGTTGTGGCCGTATATGAATGAAATGTTGGACGCGCTTCGGCCGCCATCTTCATTATTTTCATTTATTACTTTATCCCCTCTTCACGTTAATATTTCTAATATTGGCATGTAAACATTTGATAATTTATGAATGACTTGTTATGTCTGTTGTTTTTTATAGTGCAAGATCCGGTATTGGAAATATATACCCTCATCTGTTATATGACGATGACAAAGATTATATGTTAGATAATATATAGATTGATTAACCGCAAATGGGTTGCCTAGCTAAATCTGGGGCCAATGCCGTTATACAGTTGAAACAAATTCGCTTCTCACTCTTGGGATCTCGTAAACGGTATTTTGACATTTTGGTATTTGAAAAATCTCGAGTACTTCCGGAGATATCCGAGAAAAACCGAAAATTTCGAATTTGGATTTTAATATTTTGTGACGTTATTTTTGGGAATATCAAAAAAATAATGACACTTTCTAGAGGCACTTTTTAACGGTCTATCCTAGGATGTTGTCAGTTTTCTAAATCAACCTTTCGATTTCTCAGAAACATCATCAAGCCATTTTTTTTAAATACGGACCTGTAGCTTTTACCATTTTTTTTTTTAATATTGTTGCGCGTAAAACCCCTTTATATGTGTTAGCGAGATATAATGAATAAGATGATAGCTACCCTTAAGGATGCGGCCAGCGCAACATGTGTGCTCCGACTTTCTCGTCGGCATGGGAGTGGGTCAATTACTTACTCTTGACCAGAGCGCCACCAGTTTGAAGTATCCAAATCCGCAGATCCAAACGGTCTTAAGAATCCATAAGGGCGATCCAAAATCGACGATTATCCGCTACCAAAGGGCGATTTAAAATCCAGACGACTGATAAATACAATTATTTGGTTGATGGATTTCAGAGCAAATAAAAAAAGGTCACGTTCATGCAGGTTTTAAGTTTATTGGCGTTCGTTAGGTTTGACAGTATCGTGTCATATTACTTCCAACAATCAAAATTATATAAATATATAAGAAAAGGTAAAAGATCTTAATTTGAAAGCGATTAATAACCTATATGCTCATAAATATATCGACAGTAATTTGAATTAAAATTGCGTTATACTAGAAATGAATTAGATAAAGAATGATCGAACAATTATTAGGCACGCTTCAGCTATCTATAAGATCAAACCAAGTCTAACAAATTAATCAATAATCACAGTTATCCGTCTAATAGTAGCTACTAAACTTTGGGCGCGTTTACCATGGTAGACGACTCGGAGTTGTACATGAATAAACCTTACTGATTCAGATTATAAAATACCGTTATGTAAAATTATTTAAACTGAATAGTCAATAAATCAGAACGACAATGTTGATCATTTAACGCAAATTGTAAGATTAAAGGAAGGTAATACATAAAAACATGAGCATTAATAGATCCACACTAGTAGATTCAGCAGTTTATTAGATTTACATAGGTAAGCTACGCTTACACCCAAACAGTACCGAGTATAGTTATATCAGTACCACGCAGAAAACTAAACACGCGATATGATACAACGCCGGAAAAACTCTAAAACACGCAATCTAATATACGCTGAAAAACATCAATAACACGCTGAAAACTGGTCTTCGCCGATATCACCTACGGCTTTCTGCACGCGGACTTCAGCTATGCACCTTGGGACCATAAACTCTCAGTGGCATTTGAGGTAATCCCCATACCTCTATGGCTACAGCTGGTACCAATAAACCACAACCAATCGTACTGACTGGCAGCTCCTTGGTTAGCTACTAAATCTCTCTTCAAGCAAGCTCGCTCCAAACAACAATAGCTTGCCCGCCACACAACTCCAAGCAACAATAGCTCCAGCCAGAATAGCTCCTGGTAAAATTGGCTTCCAACAAAAATGACTCCTCGGAAAACTGGCTTCCGTACAAACAAAAAAAAACCTAACTACTTAGGGTTTTTCGATGGTAATGATTAATTGGGGAGCCAACGCTTTCTTCTACAGACATTCCTCGAAGAAGGAAACGGCGTACTTTGTTCCAGAATACACAGCACGTGGCAAGTTACTAATCCAATCTTGACTTTAGGCAAAAACCAGCCCATCCACAGTCAAGCCATAAACTACAGCAACCTAGTAACTACGCCACTCTCTATCGCCCGAAAAAGTACATATTCCCCTTCAGGGTGAATTAAAAATTCTTAAACTTTTATCAGACATATATACGCACTACCTCCTAAGAAGGTTTGCCGAAGAAAGAGGACGATATCGAGCCAAAAACCTGAAACTAGCTCTAGAAATTCGATGTTAAAAAGCTAGAAAAAAACTCGAACCATAAGCCCGTTCCACACTGTCCTGTAATCATACGCAAACTACAGCAGCTGATGTCGCCCAATTTACTAACATCTACAATATGCAATGAAACATATCTAAGGTTGTATGATATTATACATTGCTGGCAGAACAAAGAAATCCAACGATAAATTCATCATAAACACTGACCAGACAACAGAAACCAATTCATTCCGAACGGCGGCAATTTACAACGCTAACACCAAATCTGTTCGACGCATAAATCGGTGATCAATCGGAATCGGACTTAAGCTAGACCCGTTTTTACCTTGCCGAAAACCATATATTTAATACTGCGAATCAGTTCGAGCGACGTTGTCAAGTTAGGGAACATACACATTTAATAACACATCTTGACTGCGTATTTTTAACGCGAAAGCGAAAAACAGTCGTTTAATCAAAACTGACGATAGCACATCAATTAATTATGTATTTTCCTGTTCGCCTAAATCGCAACCACGTAAAAATTACAGGGCGACCACTTTGCCAATTACACATCTGGCAACGTTCCAAGAATAACCTTTTCATTAAATATTTCGATATTACACTCGTCCGTAGGCAGCCAACAATACTTTTAAGGTATATTTACGCCGAAATAGGAAATTAGTCGCAAGGTATTAAGGGTGGAATTATTGACTTTATTTGACTCCTATCTGTTACATATTCGTGCTAAATTGTTAGGTAACAATATTTAGGGGGTAATTTGGTAAAATCCATCACCAGATATTTTTAAATTGTAGGCGTTACTGACAAAATTACCGGAGGTTTTTTTTTTAATTTGAGATATGAACTTAATCTGCGCCTGTTAGTATTGTAAATTGTCTGAGGTGTTCATTTTGTTAATAATACCTACAAGTTAAAAATATCTGGTGATGGAATTTACGAAATTACCTCCTAAATATGCAAAAAAATTGTAAAAATTTAGGTCCGTATTTAAAAAAAAATTACGGGATGATGGTTCTGAGAAATCGAAACGTTGAGACAGAAAACTGACAACATCCTAGGATAGATCGTTAAAAAGTGCCTCTAGAAAGTGTTATTATTTTTTTGATATTCCCAGAAGTAACGTCACAAAATATCAAAACCCAAATTCGAAATTTTCGGTTTTTCTCGGATATCTCCGGAAGTACTCGAGATATCTCAAATACCAAAATGTCAAAATACTGGGCACTAAATTGCGCAACTTTGCCCCAATTTAAACTTTGCTGTATCTCTTACCGTTTAAGAGATCCCAATAGTGAGAAGCGAATTTGTTTCACCCTGTATAATTTAAATTCTAATTAACTTTTTTGGAACAACTTCCCCGGTTTGTTATTCAAAAAAAAACGAGCATTAGCTGAGAGAATGTGACTCAAGGAATTGGAGAAATATAGGTTGTTTACTTTCCACTCAGCCCAACTATGAAGTTGCCAGGTATAAACAGGTGAGCAAGTGGTATTAATATATCCTCATCAGTTATTTAGTCGATTTTTTTATGAAATGAAAGGTTATTTTATTCCCTGTCTAACAGTATTAGGTTGCCTTGGCAAAAGTTTGTCATATCCATGGTTGCCTAGATTCTAGATGTTAAGTTTTGACCGCGGGCGTGGAGAGTGACGGGGATCCAGAGAGGCAGGTGTGCGCCAGGCAGCTGCTGAGTAAAAGAGAGACTAACCCAAATTGGGGGTGATGGATTTTACCAAATTACCCCGTAAATATGCAAAAAAATTGTTAAAAACAGCAGGTCCGTATTTAAAAAAATTGGTGATGATGGGGGAATCATCACCTTGTCGCTGGTGAGAGGGTTCAGTAACCTTATATACCGGGAGCGAAGCCGTCGGTAGCATAGCTATCGGTAGGGCCACCCATGCCGGCAAGGTCTCGAAGAAATTAACCTGAAGCTAAGAAGATTAACCACGCAGCGTCTGTTCCAGAATGGACGGCTGCACTGGTGAAAGGCAGGAGTTTCACCAAAAGCGCGAGAAGGATGACTTTGAAACGGTATAGTACCGAACACAGAAAAGCGCTGCTGAATCATCAAAAACGGGTTTCCCACTCCGGTACTAGAAAGGAATGGAACCGTAAATTACTTTCCAAAAATCATAATGGCAGACAAAAACGATAAAATGGCCCTCAGTCCGGGACGCCCCTTAAGTGGAGAGAGGGTGCGAAGAATGCCCCCGTTGCTTACTTACTATTAAGAATCAAGGAAACACAGATAAAATCAAGATATATGACAATATAGTACGTATCGCCACCTGGAACGTACGTAGCTTGTTAATGTCAGGGAAATTGGCAAATACTGAGGCTGAGATGAACAGAATGAATACCGATATACTAGGTCTAAGTGAGGTTAGATGGCCTGGATCTGGAAGGCAAAAAACAAGTAATGAATACATTTATTATTCAGGAGGCATTGACCCAGAGCATCGATACGGAACAGCCATACTCGTTTCGGATAAAGTAGCACAGTCGGTCATAGACTTCACCCTTTGAGCGATATTAAAATTACAAACAACTCACAGAGATTTAAATATAATTCAAATATATGCCCCAACAAATGAAAAACCAGATCAGGAAATCGAAGATTTTTATAGCAAAATAGATGACGTAATGCGGCTCACAAGAAAGGGAGAGATAACGATGATAATTGGAGATTTTAATGCCAAAATTGGCCGTGGTGCTGGGGGGGGATAGCATAGAGGCATACGGTCTTGGCGAAAGAAACAGTAGGGGAGATAGATTTGTGCAATTCTGTGTAGAAAATAACCTTTTAATCGCTAACACCTTTTTTAAACAGCATCCATGAAGACTATACACCTGGAGGTCACCTGCAGACAGGGAGGCACAAATTGTCAGGAATCAGATTGATTTAATTTTGCTCAGCCTAAACTTCAAAAGGCATATGACATCTACAAAAACCTACCCTGGACCAGACATCAGCAGTGATCACAACCCTGTCGTGTTGGACTTTAGACTCAAGAGATTCCTGAGAGTTAAAAGAGAAAAAACGACATCGCACGATTGAATAACCAACCCCGAGAAAAAGAAAGAGATAATTTCTAAGATCGAAAAAGAACTAGAAATGGTAGAGGTATCCGTACGGGGGGAGGATGTTGAAAAGACATGGAATGATTTAAAAACTAAAATAACAAATATCCAGGAAAAAGACATTGGATTCACGGCATACAAGACAAATCCGACAGAATACAAACGTTTAAATAGGATCATTATGAAAAAGTGCCGGGAAGCGAAAGAGATCTGGATGTCGGCAAAGTGCCCAGAACTAGAACAATTACAAGAAAAATATGACACCTTCAATGTTCATAAAAAAGTAAAAGAATTTACAGACACAGAAAACATCAAGGAGTAATCTTAAGAGACGATAACAACGAGATAATTCTAGGAGTAGAAGCTAAGTTTGCGAGATGGAAAAAATATATCGAAACACTTTTTAATGATGACAGACCCTGCTCCCCACCGCCGATAGATCACATATTGAATGAAAAGGCTCCAGAAATAACCAGAGACGAAGTTGTTCATGCAATAAAAGCACAGACAAACGGAAAAGCTACCGGTCCCGATAAAATCAACGTTGAAATACTTAAATTAATTGCAGATAATTAAAGTAAAAGCCTGGATTTAATAACAGCATTATTTAACAAATTATATAGCTCAAGCAAGATACCGTCAGAATTGGCTTAAATCAACATTCGTAACCCTATCGGATGATAAGTCTTATGTCCCATATCCTGAACACCTTTCTTAGAATCATCCACACGCGAATCAGATGGACAACACCCAGTTTGGATTCCGAAACGGACTCGAAACGCGTGAAGCACTCTTTTCCCTAAATGTAATGACGCAAAGGTTTAGAGACATGAATGTGAATGTTTTTGCATTCATAGACTATCGAAAGGCGTTCGACTGTGTTCATCATCAGAAGAAGATCGGCATTCTAAGAACAACCGGAGTTGACGAACAAGACCTACGTTTCATATTAGAACTTTATTGGCATCAAACGGCGGTAGTAGAGATGGAACAATCGACATCGGAAGATATGCAAATCAGACAGGGTTGCGTCTTGTCTTCACTCCTGTTTAATCTGTACTCGGAAACTATATTTAGAGAAGCACTGGATGGAGTCCAGGGCGGAATCAAGATCAATGGAATCCCAATAAACAATATCCTGAGGTTCTGCCTAGGGCACTATTATACGGGTATAGTAGCCAACGATGTACGAGAACTACAAAACATCATGGATTCCTTAGTACACTATAGCGAGATGTTTGGATTACATCTCAATGTCTCCAAGACCAAACTATTGATCTTTTCTAAGACTCCAATAAATGCGCACCTGCGTGTCAAGGGACAAACAATCGAACAAGTGACCTCAATAAAATATTTGGGAGTTAACATCAATAGTCAGTGCGACCCGAAAAGGGAAATACTTTTAAGGATTGAGCAAGTGAGAAGAATTTTCATGAGTATGAAATCATTTTTTACAAGACTGAACCTCAGTTTGGAACTTAGAACTCAAATGATCAGATGCATCTCTGTCTTACTCGATGGATGTGAAAGCTGGACACTAAATTCACAGATCGAAAAGAGAATAGAAGCGTTCGAAATGTATGTGTATAGACGGATGTTGCGAATTTCATGGGTACAAAGGATCACCAACGATGAAGTACTCCAGCGCATGCACAAACAAAAAGAACTACTAAACACTATCAAGGAAAGAAAAATGCAATACCTGGATCATGTGATGAGAGGTGATAAATACGAAATGTTACGCCTCATAATAGAGGGCAAAGTACAAGGGAAAAGATCAGTAGGAAGTCGCCAGAACTCATGGCTAAAAGATTTAAGGAGCTCGTCTGCAGAAATCTTTCGCGCTGCAGTTTCCAGAGCTATAATTGCCATTTGTATCGCCAACCTTCGGCAGGAGAGGGCGTGATAAGGAGAAGAAGGTGATGATGGTTCTGAGAAATCGAAACGTTGATTTAGAAAACTAACAACATCTTAGGGTAGACCGTTAAAAAGTGACTATAGAAAATGTTAATATTTTTTGATATTCCCAAAAATAACGTCAGAAAAAATTAAAAACAAAAATCGAAAATATCGGTTTTTTGTGGACATCTCCGGAAGTACTCGAGATATCTCAAACTTCAAAATGCCAAAATACTGGGTACTAAATTACTCAATTTAAATTTTGCTGTATCGTTTACCGTTTACGAGATCCCAATAGTGAGAAGCGAATTTGTTTCATCCTGTATAACGGCATTGGCCCCAGGTTTAGCTAGGCAACCCATTTGCGATTTGTCAATCTATATATTATCTAACATATAATCTTTGCCATCGTCAAATATCAGATGAGGGTCTCTTATACCGGTATATATTTCTAATACCGGATCTTAGACAATTATATGTCTTTGATTAAGACATGAGCAAGGGAGTTACGATACGAGCCATGGGCGAGTGTCGTAACGAAAGCGAGGGTCTTAATAATCATTAAATGTGAGTTGCATACGCTATTTTTTTCTACGACCAGTCATGGTAATGAAAAATAATCTCTATTTTTTAAGTTTACTAAGTAAATTGTATATGAACTGTAAAAATTGACAAATTTTAAATGTCTTTGATATTGATCGAACATCGTGTGATGTTGAATTTTGATCGGTTAAAACTCAGTTTAGTAATGAAACGTCACTATCGTAATGAGCTTCTTTATGATACTGCTCTAATAAATCGATTAATGTATAGGAGTAGACAAATATTTAATATGTGATGGCTTAGTTAGAGCTATGTGCTATGCTACTAATATATAATTTTAGTCTAATGTCTAATCTATATTCCTAGCAATAGGTTTTTACGTCCAAGTGAAATTGAAGTTTAGTGATCTTTTATTTTAAATATTATTTGAAAATATATTATCATTTTGATATTTCACTCATATAAAACTAATTAATACCAATCTCTATTTACTTCTTCACTGTGTTATCGTGTGATTTATTTCCAGCTAACACTGAAATAATTAATTCGTAATAAATAATAAATGCAGATTATCGATCCGCAGAAAAAAATAATCAATGCAAAATTGCATGATGTATTCCAACTACTTATAAGTTACAAAAGAGGCGGCTTTGGCATCTCGCATGATTCATTTTTCTATTAGTGTGTGTTTCTACGTCTCAACAAATCTGCAAATTGCTCGCAAAGACAATTTGCAAATAAACAAGCGTCATCTGGGCTCGTCATCAGCATAATTAGTTCGAGGCCGATCCCGGCCCGTGACTTATTTGCACCAGAATTTAAAATGTAAAGAGAAACTCAGCGCACAGTCAATAGCTAGTCGCTTGTTGCTTGGCTTCCGTGCCAAATAGTTTAAAATGTAAGAAAGTTTTTCTTTGATTAATATGTGTTGGCTCATATATGACTTTAGAAAAAGATATGCTTGCGGCTTGCGGCATCTGAGAAATTCTTTTAAATTAAACTCGTGCACTTCAAACAAATATGCAATTAATATGTACTATTCCATCAGCCAGTGACCTATCCAAGTCTCACCTCTGTGCCATAAGCAACATCCATCATGATTTGAAACACAATCGTTGAAAACGAAAAATTGTCAATTTTAAACATCTCCATATAAATGGTAAATTACTTTAAATCTTTGGTTGAAGCGGCGTTGGTAAAGGAAACGCATCTAAAATCACACCGGTACAGTAAACAGGCGAAGAGATCAAATAATATAGGTAATATTTCTTACTTTGACTTTAGAAACTGCATACTCCATTAATGTGCCTATTTTTATGAAATACGAGAGTTGAAAAAAAATTGCTTTAATTATTCCAAAAATATTGACACAATAGTATATTATATACCTAGGGACTAAAGTGGTATTTTTATCCCGAGGCGAAAAGTCTGAGCGAAGCGAGGGCTACAATTCGCTGAGGGATAAAAAACACTTTAGCCTTGTGGTGTATACAAACTATCATAAACGTTGTTGTCTGTTTTTTATATTGTTGACACACCAAAATCCATCCAAAATCTTGATGTGTTATAATACGTTCCTATCGCCAGTTAAAAAAAAATCCCTTGACGCTAACAAATTTATTTGTCAAAAACGTGTCACATTGCTGAAAATTTTAAAAATGAATATTGAAAATGCCGCTGAAAAGGCTATAAGTCAGCTGCTATCCCCAAAATTTCGGCATCTATATGAGAAACAATATACAGATTTTACAAAATGATGTGAAGAACGAAGCGTGAACGAAGGAAGAAGAAAACCTCAAGATCAGACCAATGGAAGAGCCTATCGTCTCGGAGGAACTTGTCTCACAGGTAATAAAGAAAACACACAGCTGGAAGAGTCCAGGAAGCGACAATATTCACAACTACTGGTATAAAAAATTTACAAGCACACACAAACATCTAGCGAAAGCGATTGATGACATCATCAAAGACTCCCCAAAAAGTACCCCACTTTATCACAGAAGGAAGGACATACCTCCTCCCCAAAGGTAAACTATCAGCAGACCCCTCCAAATACAGACCTATTACATGCCTCCAGACCATCTACAAAATAATAACATCCTGCATTGCAACAATCCTGAATGAGCACATAAAGGGGCAGAATCTGATGAGTGAAGAGCAAAACGGGTGTCGAAAAGGATTTAAAGGATGCAAGGAACAACTCACCGTTGATTCCACCATCCTTAATGATGTGAAAAAGAAACAGAAGAAGTTATCCTGCTGTTATGTGGACTACCATAGCGTACCTCAGTCCTAGAGCTGTACAGAGTACACCCAAAGATAAGAAACCTTCTAGAACACCTGATGAAAACGTGGAGAACAGTGATACAACTAAGAACGAAAGAAAAACACGTAACAACCCCAGAGATCAAAATCAACCGAGGAATCTATCAAGAGGATTCATTAAGTACTCTATGGTTTTGCATCGCCCTGAACCCCCTTTCAAACATGATAAATAGGCCAAGAATAGGTTAGACACTGAAGAACACACCATCTCGCATCAGCTATACATGGACGATCTCAAGCTGTATGCACCAAGCCACGACCAACTTAAAGAGCTCACCATGCTAGTTGAGATGTTTACCAAAGATATAAGTATGAATTTCGGACTAGCAAATGCAAGATTATTAACATAGAGAAAGGAAAAACCAGAGGACAAGGGATAGAATTGGGAAGTGGAAAACTGATAGAAGCAATGACAGAAGAAGCCATGTATAAGTACTTAGGGTATGAACAAGCAAAACTAATCGAGCAGACAAAAACCAAAGGGGAGCTGACGAAAGAGTATCTCACAAGAGTTAGAAAGGTCTGCCAAACCGAACTAAATAGCAAGAACTTGGTGAAAGTCCTCAACACCTGGGCAATTCCCATACTCACATACTCATTTGGAATAATAACGTGGGCAGCAACAGACCTCGAGAACATCATGAGAAAAACAAGAACTGAAATGACAAAACATAGAAAACACTACCCCAAATCTAGTACCCTACGAATGACACTGAAAAGAAAAGAAGGAGGACGCGAGTTGATTGATATCAAGAACCTACACAATAAGCAAATCAAACCGCTAAGAACATACTTCCATCAAAGAAAGACCACATCACCACTACATCAAAGTGTGTGCAAAACTGATAACAAATATACGCCACTCAACCTGGTAAATGAAGATGCGCAAGAGAATGAGAAAGTACACAGCAGTGACGAGAAACACCGATAATGGCGTAGTAAAGCCCTCCACAGAAGACACCCCTATGACCTGGATCAACCCTATGTTGATAAACAAGCATCAAACGCGTGGTTGAAGGCTGGGGAACTTTTTCCTGAGACGGAGGGGTTTATGATTGCAAATACAGGACCAAGTGGTAAATACGAGGAACTACCGGAAGCATATTGTCAAGGATCCTAAAGTCAAAGACGACCTATGTAGGAAATGTAAAGAAAAACCTGAGACCATCCAACATGTCACAGCAGCCTACTAGCACAAACCGACTACCTACATCGGCACAATCAGGTTGCAGCAATCATCCATCAAGACATACGCCACAGGCTAGGAGTCATCACAGATAATCCTAAGCTCCCGTACTACAAATACGAGCCGAAGCCTGTCAACGACACCAGACAGTACACCATTTGCTATGAAAGGTCCATCATCACTGATCGCTGCGTACCGTACAACAAGCCGGACATCATGGTGAGATACAAAGAGACGAAGAAAGCCATCATTGCGGACATCGCTGTACCCAACACCCACAACATCCTTGCAACCATCGCAGAAAAGAAACGCAAATACACAGAACTAGCAGACAAGCTAAAGAAGATGTGGAAGTTGAACAAAGTCACAATTGTTCCGATCGTCATCTCAGCCACGAGAATTGGCCGCAGGAGCTACACAGGAGCTTGGAAACGTTGGGAATGCAAAGAAACATCCTCTTCCTGATGCAGAAAGCTGTTGTTCTGAACACCACCAGAATCGTGAGAAGATTTTTGAGTCAAGAATAGATGGGAGTGCTTGGCGATAACCCGTATTCCACCTGAAGAACCAGGAAACACCTGAGAAAACGGAAAGGAAAAAAAATAAAAAAAAATAATAATAATGAATAATAATAATAATAATAATAATAATAATAATAATAATAAGTAGGCATAGCGATTCGCAAAGGTTTGTATCACTGGTAACGATTTAGCCTGATTACTAGGCTGGGGTAACTTGGTGGAAAAACAATTCAGTTCCTCCCACTCAGGCTCGGTTCAGGAATTTGCGGGTTATATGGCATGTCTGAAGTATAACTGCCTTCTGCGCGTATCGAATGATGTTCTGGGATAATCCGAGATCCTGAAGATTTTTAAGGAGATTCTTCGAAGTGATCCCTTCAGCCGAAATTGTGAAGACTTTAGTCAGCTGCCAAACGTTCTTCAGCTCTACTGCAAGGTTTTCGTATTTTGTGACTTTTTCTGTCCCAGTTCTTCTGACGTTATGAGATAGCGGCACAGCTATGTCAATGATGGTTCCAGTCTTTTTCTCCTTATCTATAATAACGATGTCCGGTCTGTTGTAGTCCACCGTTATATTCGTTATTATAGGCCTGTCCCAATACAGTACCGCTTTATCTGTTTCCAAGACTGCTTGGGGCTGGTATTTGTAATACAGTGGGCATATTTGAAGCAGTCCGTTCTTGAGAGCCAGCTGTTGGTGGATGATTTTGGCCACTTGATTTTGACGGCCTAGGTATGCGCTCTCTGCGAGTAATCTACAGCCTGCGATGATATGCACTATAGATTCACCCACTGCCCCACACTTCCTACGCTTGTCCTCTACGTCATTATTCCTATTATTATTATTATTATCGACTATTCACATAAGATTTTTCTTATGGTAGGGTGAGAATGATGTTCACAGGGTGCACACCGTGCACCTAGGGTGACCTTTGCATTGATGATGACATTACTGCAACACTTTTCGTACAATGTGGGCAGTTTTTAGAAGAACAGTTTTCTGTAGACTGAGTAAATGATGTTTTCCCGGGATCTCTTTAATAATCAATTGTGTATAATGTGATATGAGTCCCGTTGCTCCTATAACCACCGGGTTAATCTTTGTCTTCATGCCCCACATTTTCTCAATTTCTATTAGCAGATTTACTTATTTCAGCTTCTTATTTGCCTCTTTCTCGGTAATGTAGTCAGAAGTGATGGAAACATCTATTATCAGGCAGCGCTTTTTTCCTTTGTCTTTTAACACAAGATCTGGTTTAATGGCCGATATAGTTCGATCAGTTTGAATTTTGAGGTCCCATAACAACGTAAACTTCTCTGTATCTATCACAGGGTCAAGTTTATGGTCGTACCATTTTTCTGTTACTTTAATTCCATACTCCCTACATATATTCCAGTGTAGATGGGTGGCGACTGCGTTGTGTCGTTCAAGATATTCGTTCTTGGCAAGGATCGAGCAACCTGAGACAATGTGGTGTATGGTTTCTTTTTCTGTCCGACACAGTCTACAATTTTGGTCTGTGCTGGTTTTCAGAATTTTAGTCTTAAGATAGTTGGTTGCGATCGCCTGCTCTTGACATGCAGTGATAAGTGCTTCCGTCTCAACTTTCAGTTCTCCATAATTTAGCCACATCCAGGTGTTTGGTTTATTAACGGTTTGTTTATCTGCTTCTTTGAAGATGTGTCCATGCATACTTTTTTCTTTCCACCTGTTAATTGTTTCCCGATTCTTCTTCTCTTTGATTTCAGCTTTGATCTTCTTTACTTCCTTCGTTACAGATGTTCTAGGGTTGTTTGCCGTTTTTGATGTATAGGTTGGGTTCTTGTTGGCATTTCCTTGTTGTTTCCTCACATTTCGTCTATAAATCATCCCGAGGTATTTGTCGTGTTGTTTTAATTCTAGGTATTGTGCAAGTTCTTGAGTTTCAATCTCGTGGCTAGTTTCTATGTGAGTGAGTCCTCTACCTCCATCTCGCCTTGGACCGTATAGTCTGTCTACATCAGATCTTGGGTGTAATGCACCATGGATAGTCATTTGCTCTCTGGTTTTTCTATCTATTGCTCTGATTTCTGCCAAAGTCCACTTTATTATTCCGAAGCTGTATTGTAGCACTGGAACTGCTAGTGTTGTAATGCCTGACAGCTGATTTTTGGCAGTAAGCTCTGTTTTAAGGATTCCTCTTACTCTTCTCATGTATTCTTGGGTAAGTTTCTTTTTCATTCGCTTGTGACTAATGTTTTCATTTTCTTCTATTCCCAGGTATTTATAGATTTCATGTTCTTCAAGGGATCGGATGACTGTTCTCTCGTCTAATTTTATATTTGTTCTTTTTATTATTTTGCTCTTCTCGATTGTTATTTTTGCACATTTTTCAATTCCAAACTCCATACATATTATTATTATTATTATTATTATTAATATAATTATTATAGGCAGGCTATAGTAAGCTGTAAAAAAAACGATGAGTCTATTATTGCATTAGGTTCAAAATCAAATTCATCCATCTCAGCCAAAAATTCGCAGCACACAAAAGTATCACAGTTAAATCACAAGGTGCAACTGAACTATTTTTAAATTGGTTAAGAGAGATATCCTTCAATGTATCCTCACTAAGACGATTCCAAATTAAACATCACAGGATTTGAAATGAAATTTCTTGAAGTAGTTTGGCGCACCTTGCGTTTGTTAGTTTTCTTCTCAAATGCTGGTTTTCTGCGAACTGAAAAATATTCAGATTGTACCTGTAACAACCACCGGTTATTTTGAAAGTCTCGTAAAAGTCACCAAGCAGTCTCCGTTGGTAGAGGGTGGAAAGTCCTCTGAAGTCTGGTTTCATAGGGATTTTTTTTATGGCAGTGACACACACACTAATTGGAGATTCTATGGCACTCGACGAGCGAGCGGTGTGTGTGCGAAGATGTTGTTTGACATGGTTCTTAAATAGTTGTATGGTTGTAATTAGGGGGAAACAGATGTCCTGGGAGTGAGTTCCACAGTAATGCAGTGCGTCAGACAAAGGAGCCCCTGTAAAGCGACGTTCTAAGTGTTTCCAGTTGTACAACGAACTGTCGCGACTCTCTGACAGGCGTTGTTGGCAGCGGTATGATGCGAGCCAAATCCTGGGAACATCTGCCTAGAAAATATCTGTAAAACAGGGGTATCTCGGCCACATGTCTGCGGTGTTCCAGACTATCCAGATCCCGTGTCAACTCCGGGTCTCCGACGAGACGGACAGCTCTTTTCTGAATGGAATCCAGCAGCCTTTGGGTGCGCTTAGGTGTGGCACCCCAGATGTATGAGCAATATTCTAAGCACGGTCTTATTTGCGGTTTTTTGAGCAAGAGCAACTGCTGCGTTGTGTACAGTTTTTTTGTCGCGAAATAGCGCAGCAAGCTTCTGCGAGGCTGATTTTACGATGTTAGCAACGTGGCCATGCCAGGACATATTGCTGTTGACCGAGACACCCAGTAGTCCGATTAATAGTCCGATTTACGAGGATGAAGGAATGGCCCATCCTGCCATAATGATATCAGAGCCTGCTGTATTGGCCTTCTTGATAAACGTGGCTGCTTGGGTTTTTGCTGCATTGAACTGGACCAAATTCCTGTCGCCCCAGGGTCGAACTTTCTTTAGATCTCGATTTATTGTTGTAAACTGTTCTTGTCTGGGATGATATTGATAAGTCCTGTAAACAGGATTAGTGGTTTCGGTCAGCAGGTCATTGATATAGATGAGGAACAGAGTTGGTGAAAGTATTGCGCCCTGAGGCACTCCCGCATTAATGGTGAATGTGTCTGAGATATGTCCATCAACTGCAACGTGCAGAAATCGGTTCTTAAGGAAACTGGCAAGCCAGCTGCACAGAGACGCTGGCAGTCCGAAGGATGGCAGTTTGTTAAACAATCCGTCATGCGAAACTCAAATGCCTTCGAAATATCAAATGCCTTCGAATCCAATGCAATCGCTCGAGATTCTCCGTAGTTCTCAATTGCCCAACTCTCTATATGAGTGGCATAGGCCAATATATCTCCGGTCGATCTCTGTTTGCGGAAGCCGTATTGGTTATCGCTAATTATTATGTTGGTCTCGAGGTACTTGAGAAGTTGCTGATTGACTACACGTTCCATGACTTTGGAGATTATTGCAAGCAAGGCAATTGGGCGATAGTTTGAGGGCGTGGTTTTCTTGTCTTTTTTTGGAACAGATTGTACTCGAGCGACTTTCCAAGAAGATGGGTAAGTCCCTTTTCGGTAAGACAGAGGAAAAAGTCTGGAAAAAAATAGGTTAATTTGGGTCAGTTCTTTGACACGATGGCAGGTATTCCATCCGGCCCTGATGTCTTTTGCGTATCTAGCTCTTTGAGGATTTTACGAATTCACGGCGGTGACACTTAACTTCTGTCAGGGCAGTGTTGATGTTGGATATGGTGGGGAGAGCCTTGCCTTGGGGGACATGTAAGGTAGAGTGCGATCAAAACATTTCGGCGAGCATGTTTGCTTTTTCCTTAGCTGTAGTCGCCGTGACGTCGCATTCGTCGTCAAAGGTGGAAAAGACGTTTTTGTAAAGTTAGTACTTACTGCCTCTGCTACCGACCAGAAATTCTTGCCACTGGGGCATTGCAAACGTTTATTCCGGATTCTTTGATTGTGTTTGTGCTTAGTTTCGTCAATCATACGTTTGCATTCGTTTCTCGCTTCGGTAAAATAACTGCGACTTTCAGCGGTCTGATTTTGTTGCTAGTACTTGTTCTGTCGAACAGGGCTTTCCTTTTGACGGTAACTCGATGGCATTTGGGATGTATGCTTCCATTCCTAAGGTGATTACTTGCGTAATCTCTTCGCAACAGACTGACAAGGCGTCATTCAGTGCCAAAGCAGACGACGAGCCAAAGGAAATCCGGGTAGAGCTCTCTTAGATCCTCTCAGTTTTCACAATTGTAATGCCAG
The DNA here is from genome assembly GCA_016904865.1 of Pissodes strobi. Classification (NCBI taxonomy): domain Eukaryota; kingdom Metazoa; phylum Arthropoda; class Insecta; order Coleoptera; family Curculionidae; genus Pissodes; species Pissodes strobi. The sequence goes on along the minus strand of MU183043.1, from coordinate 198,380 downwards.
ATTTTACAAGGCAATGGTGCATCTTTCTGTAGGAACGGCAGTTCACAATCCGTTGGTTGTAATAAGAACTTGAACTGAAACTATTTTTACGAATCTAAAAAGAACTGACAATATTTAATTGACACTTCCTTTTTAAAACATGACCTGAGAAAGAAAACTGATTCAAGCTGAAAATTCATCAATCAGAGAAGGAACTAAGCGAACCGTTCTAGAGCTACCCCAATTAAATTCTGAAAAACCAAGACAGTTCTGACATAATTTTGTTCGTGTTCTGATAAAAACTAATAGGAAAAAATACAATTGCGGAAGTGCAGTACGATTGCGAATCTGATCTAAATGAAACGAAGCTGGCGCTTGAAGCCGAAATGGTGCGTCATAATTTGATATGATTTCGCGTGGACGTCGCCGCCGTGCCGCGCCGTGTCAAATTTTTTGAACAAATTACAATGATATGTTTCGAAATCCAATCAGTCGGCATTATTTTGTTCATTTTCAGTCGACTTTGTCGAAATGCTGATTTTCAAGCTTCGCCCATTTTATCGAAGTACCTAACCTAAAAGAGGAACAAAGACAGAGTTTTAGTTCCTTTTTTATGAATAAATGATAAATTATCTTCTGATTAAACAAACGTTTGCGAACCGCGCGACTTTCGGTATTGTGGATAAAACTATGTTTTAGTGCATTTTGCCGACGATTCCAAACCCCAACATAGCTAAAATAAAAACCCGATTTTTTTCTACCACCATTAGAATCTAAACAATTATTGAGACGCATATTCCTACCAAACGTTTTCATTCAAAACGATTTCAGAGCAAATATTAACTTCAATATTTTGTATAGAATTTCCCCAATTTTTAGGATTTAAAAACCAAAAGCCGTCAACTATAAATACCGTAATTAAAAGGAAGCTTATTGTTTATACACATCATTACTTTCTCATCATTTATCTACTTTTCCCCTGGCTAAATAAATATTCTGCATATATCATACTTAATTAATTGCTTCAAGGTTAATAATAAATCATGGTATAGAATTAAATATATGTATATTAGTATTTAAAATTAAATTCTATAGTTATGATTAAACAAACTCAATAAAATGACATTATTGACATTCTAAAATATTTATGTTCTGCCAAAAATGTCTAATTTTTGCAGTGGCTAATGAATAAATAAATAGTCGGAGTGCAAGATAACATTTGGAGATGCACATTTTTTTACTCAAACAATATGTTAATTTATTCTTTGATCTCTGAAATGAAATTTTGCAATTCGTAAAATTATTGATGTAGCTATTTTCTTCTTTACTGAACTCTATTACATTTTAATCCTGTCTTTCGCATTTTAGACACCTTCAGGAATGTTATTTATAATTGTAATAGAGTTTTAATTGATATTAACATACCTAATTTAATTGATTTCTAAAATGCATTTCAAACCCGATAAACTCACCCTCTACACTTGGTAATAAAATGTAAAAGAAAGATCACAACTAGGTCATTGAGAAAGAGTATCATGTTCATGAATATTGAAAATATCATTGGCATGTTAATAATGACATTGCGTCAAGGAGAGTACATCAGCTGCTTAGGCATCTACAATAATGTTATTAAACTTGCGAGAATAATGCTACGATCGTTGGCTGTGTTTCTCTTGATTTACATTAAAGAGCAGAAGCAGAACAAAAGATAATGCATTCTGAAAGCTTGAGCGGTTTTGTCATCGGATGTAAGAAAGACACCGGCATCGGCATTGCCGCACCCTGACTTTTTTTCAATTATGAACAGTGCGCTCACCGGCGTCTCTTTCCAAAGTAAATTAAAGCAAGGGTTCAGAAATGGGGTTTCGCCCAAGAATTTTAGTTTTGACTTATACCAGCCATCGACCAATTATACATTGGTCGATGTACCAGCAAAATCCGACCGAATATTTGGCCTTAAATATTCGGTCGGATTTTGCTGGTTGTAGGGTTGCAAATGTTACAAAATCCAGTAGTGCGGTTTTTCCTTTTTACTGATCGATTTGTGTTATCGATACTCTCGCTACTTTACTTCTCGCCACCTTACTTCCGGTGTTCCGAGTCGTTCGAAAGATGAACTCGTTAGGAGTGCCCTCTTGACAGTTGTGGTATATATGTTTTTTTGGGGAAATTGATTGGGCTTTCTCTCCTGCACGCTTGACGCGTGTAGGAGGTAGGTAAGAGAAGACCGGTTTTCAATGAATGAAATTGAAATTTGCACTGGTATTTTTGAAGGTCTAGTTATCGTATCGATTTTGTAGTGAAATTAATTGACATACTTCCAGGTGTAGTTTCTGAAATTATTGACCGTATTGTCGGCTACCGATAAAGATGTTTAACGACTAGTGTAGTTACCCTTCGTATGAAAAAAAGGTTTGTTACATCATGTTAGTGTGTCTATATTAAATAGCAAAAATTATTTATAATTTAAGGTCAGGGAAGGTCTCTAATCTTCCGTGAAAAGAACTACCTTCCCTGACCTTCCGTGGGACAGATTATCTGCGTCCGACAGTGGCCTTCCTATGTCGATCTAGCGAGTTCCCGGTTCCATTAGCCGTATCGAGTCCTTTTGTCGAGGTTATATGACCACATTAGGAGGAAAATTAGCTTCGCAGGAAACGCCGGTGGATTCCACGTCGGCATAATCTACGAGAAACAACTAGGATCCATTGAAACTACCCATACCCCGCTCGTGTGTTTACACGCCAAAGTGGCTGTGATCGTCATTTATAAACTTTATTTTATTATCGAGTACCTTTTACCTACGATGTGTTCGTCCCAGGGTCTTTTAGAGTTTAAATAACCTTTAAGTTTTTTTCGCCACGAATCTTCTAGTACCTTACCTCCTTTTCTGTAAATCTAATGATAGCAATAAAAGGCCCATTTCGAAAGAGCACATTTTATATTTATAATAATTAGAAAATTTGTATATTGAACATACTAGTGCACTATCAGTTTTAAACCATACAAAGTTTAATATTTTAGTGAATTAAATTCGTATAATTCAAAAATAAATCATAACACAATTTAAGCAAATAAATCTTTATATATTTTATAAATCAATAAATTGTAGCGTAAAAATTTCAACAATAAAATAATAATACACTACTTTATCAGATAATGAATTCGTTCAATATTATAAAGAATATATCCAATTTAATACTTATAAACAATAATTATAATTGACCAAATTATGGTGACCAATTTGCATGAAACCGCTATCAAAAATAAGGTGGCAAGGGATGTCCTCCGGCGAAAAGGTATACTTCGTATTTTTAGATCACAACCATTTAACTCATTTGTTCACCTCTACCTACCAGCAGAATATACCTAATTGCACGTAAGTCATTACCTTGCACCAGAACGCTAACCTGATATAATATTAAGTTGCAGTACATCAATGATATTTAGTTCTTATTATTTTTTTCACGTGGGGGAGATACTCCAGCCGCGGGTCCATGCTGACCAGGCAGAGTTTTACCTTTTTTCACGCGGGGAAGATACTTCAGGCGCGGGTTGTTGCTGACAAGGCTAAGAGATACTTTTTTTAACGCAGGGGCGGTGCGCCAGCCGCGGGACCTTGTCCAGTGGTGTAGATTTGAATGTTTGCAAGCTTCATAACTCATTCTATAAGTAATTTATTGTATTTATTTCTATTTATGTATAGTCTCGTGACACAAGTAACTTGTGTTGGTAAAATCATATTAGTTATTTACCTCTTTTGCGTTACCAAACCCGATCTATAGAGTCAGGTAACTGAATAGGTGTAATACATTAAAGAAAGAGGTGACCTATGTGCTAATGAAATAATTTCTCACCTGTAATTTTACACAGTTCACTTTGGACTGATTCAGGATCGGTTTGTTTTCACTTTACTGTCTTAGTACGTTTTCGCGTGACTTTAGGCATTTTGCTAGATATTTTAACTAGCCCCTATTTGACTTGAAAGGGTTATAATCAAATAATGGTCAACAATTCCGCAGCTGCTCAAAAACGTTGCTCTGTTGCCAAGAACTTAGATTACCCAATTCGCAGCCGTCGAAACGTTGCCAGAGGGTAACCTAATTATATCCCTTTGGCTTGCCAATAATTGACAACAGTTTCGCAGCCGTTCAAAGACGTTGCTCTGTTGCGAAGACGCTAGATTACTCAATTCGCAGCCGCTTAAAACGTTGCCAGAGAGTTACCTAACTCCATTTAAGCACCTATGAATGCTATGAAATCCATTTGCAGACTTTCCTTATTGATACTCTTGACTAAGCCAGGCAACTTCCCGTTGTTAAGCCAAAAATATCAATGTAACTAGATATACAACATTCGCAGCAGTCGAAGGCGTTGTCAAGGTATATCCAATTTCTCGCAAAGGGTACCCACAGCATTGACGGATACTCGTATGCTCCTCAAAAGTACTAGCCAACAAGTGTCCTGAGTGAGTCACGCATTTTCCTTTTTATAGGGGTCCGCGTCTCCCATCTCTCGATTTTTGTGGCGTCTTTCGTACGTTTCTTTTATTCGGCCCTTCGCTTGGGATTTCTACCGGCTTAGTCATTTTAAATTTGATTAATTTTGTCTGTGCTTATTCAATAAAATTATTTTAATTAGGCAATGAATTTCAGTGGCGGCTCGTCATTGGACGCAGGTGAAGCGCCGCTTCACCTACAATTTCTAAAATTTCATTACTTTAAAATAAAAATATTTTTAATTAAATAAAATTTTTATAATCTAAATTTCTAATCAAAATTAGTGCAATTTCTAAAATTACATTACTTAAAAACACAAATTTTCATAATATAAATGTCGAATCAAAATTAGTGCGATAATACTCATAAAAGAAAATTAACTATAAAACGTAGCGCGCTGAATAACTTGTCATAAGATCGGCCGGTGCGGGCGGTTTTCGACACTCAATACAGGCACGAAACACGTGGGAATCGCAAACAGCAAGATCAATAATTGCCCTGCAATATACAGATTTATTTACGATGGTTGCTATGGCAACGGGCGAAGCAGACATGCTAGATACGTGAGCTATTTATAGAACGGAAGCAGCCCGACAATGCGACTCCGACAGGTTCTTATGTTAATATTAAATTCAGGTCGCAGTTAGTCGTTCGGAAGCAAATTTGCATCACGTCGTTGTCACGCATTGTTTTACGAAATATTTACATTGTATGATCCGATCTGCATCTTGTTAGAAACACCATTTTACAGGTTGAAAACGATGATAAAAGAGACTTTTGAAATACGGAGGGACCTAAGCCTTTCCTTCAAATAGAAAAACAAGTAGTAAAATCAAGAGAGAGAATTTTCGTTCATAGGTTTCGAAATCTGATCTGAGTATTCTGATTATAATTGGTTGTGTGGAAGTGTTTATTTAAAGAAACTATTTTGTATGCCCTGTTTAAGTGTAGGTGGAAAATCGAGCGTTTGGAATAAAGACTGATTTAACATTTTTGGGAATGTGACAAGATGTTGTAGTAGGCATGAAGCTTCTTCGGACCATATTCACTGTGCATTATCATTTGCGAAGTTAAAGAAAAGCCTACAAAATCGAAAAATAGACCTTATATTTAAAAAGTATATGGGAGCAGTCAAAATAACTGTGCGCGAGAGTGTGGGTAAGTTAGTAATTCTATTATCTTTTTGATATTATTATAAATTGGTGGCGGCGTTCATGGTATATTATTTCTCGCAGGTATCGCCACCGCAGGACTTTTGGGCGTGGCCCTACGGCGCTATCTACCTAATTGCGCTTCACCTATTCTTGCCTGCACGAGCCGCCACTGATGAATTTGCTTTTAGTTGTAAAATTTGCAGGGTAGGTCTGGACCCTTTCACTATTTTGTTTAAATTAATGAACTTTTACTATTTCTAATATCGTTATTTATCGCTATAATCGTAATTTATCGATTTGTTTAAGAATTTGATATTAAACCACTGTAAGCCGTCTATCTTTTTATACCATACACCGTACCTATTACCGTGGCTAATTACTTTTTTAAATTATTTACTGCTAAACGACTGTATGTCGTTTGCTTTCATATATTGTATCTGATATCCGTATTTATTATTTTGATTTATGAATTCATTGTTACGACTGTAGGTCGTCTACTTTCTTACATCTACCCATTATCAATACTTCTTGTTTTTGTTTTAAGAACCTACCGTTCTGGATTATTGAGCTTACCGATGAATAGCTTTAGATTATATATTCTATGCCTGTTTCTTACCATATTTTCTTTAAAAACATTTACTTTACACATTATCACATCTGATATTATCGGAAGTAGGGAATTTATTTTGCTAAGGTTATGATAATTAATTGATTTACTTTTACTGAAATTAGATTCATCGAGTATACCTTTACTTGACTGTAGGTCAGCTATTACAGTATATCAAACCCATTATCGTTATAGTTTACTGTAATTGAGTTATTGAAATTATCGTTGGATGGCTTTAATTCATTTATTATCTTTGTCAATTATTTAATTTTGACTTTCCTTATTACCGATATAGTATTACCTTAATTAGTAAATATCTGGATAATGCTTTCCTGATTATCTGATTTACTTGTCTATTACACTTACAGATCAATAAGTTTTTACTGTAATCAGCACTGTACGCTTCATAGCAATGAACGATTGTATTTAACTGCAATTTGCAACTTTATTTTTTCGGCTTAGTGCCGCTATCGAACTGTGCTCAATTCGTTTTTAACCGTAGATATTTACCGGCTAGATCTATATATATTTACATTATTGGTTAAATACTTCCTATTTATTTATAGTGTTTCGTGATTGACTGCATTTAGTCAAACATTTAAGAGTCCAATGTTTGGTTGAAATTATTTCAAGATAGAAATTGGGCAATATTAATGTTATAGGGCCTAGATTAAGACTTAGTATCTTATTTTGCTTTGATTCAATAGTCTGATAATATAGATTAAACACATTATAGAAGAATCTTCTCATTAGTTTATGAGCGATACCATAACTTCAAATTAATTGTCTTTGGAGTGTTTGTGAAAGTTTTTAGTACTTAAATAAATAATTTAATTGGGAATCCGATGTTTATTTTGGTAAATTAGTGTCAAACGTACCTTTCCTTAATAAATACCTCTGATTTCTAATTTTCATAATATTCTTATCTAGGGTATGTTCCTAAATTTTACTACCCTGATTTCAATGTATTGATAAACTCCAAAAAATTTAGTGGCGCCTTCACCTAACTGACCACTCATAGACCCACACCTTCAAATAAAATTAAAACCGACCGCCTGTTGAGCAATTGACAAAGCTTGTTACATAATTAGCGCCCAACGCAAGGTTGGTTACATGGTGTAAGTCAAAACTAAAAGACTTGTAAAATACCAAAATGCCACCGTAATCGTCATTTATTTACATACTTGAGTCCATAGGACATGGGCTATCTCTAGATTAAGTAGTGTAGTATTTAGTGTTCTGCACATATATAATGCAAACTGTCAGAGTAATCTACAGAGAGAAATTCAGAAGAGTTTCTGTTTCCCTACTAAATATAAAACTACATTTTCGTGATTAAATATTTTAACTTTACTGTACCCATGAGTCAATTATCCAGACCTAGACATGGAGAATAAATAGTTCGGGAGTCTTAGTTACTTATGATAAACATTATATTAAAATACCACTTATTTGCATTCAACAAACTTCAAAAGTAACTTTTAATATTTGTTTCAGGTAAGTGACAGACAACAACAAGTTTCCTGTACCGAACTCGTAAGTACCCTTCAAAATATTTTGTACCGAAAAATGTCCCTACATATTAAATATCAATAAGTGTCAATGAGTTAATTTAATATAAAACATAAATAACATTTTCAAGTACCTATACCATAGGATAGAAAATATTATTTCAGATATGTTTATTTTTTAATTTTCTAGCGCTGCCCTGGGTTAATTTTTTGAAAGTCAATGTTTTATATTGGTATAAAAAAGATAAGTTGTTGCATCTTATGAGTTATTTCAAACTTGAAAATTTTAAACTCTCGCAACTAAAGATCTGGCATTTGACAAATGAGCTCCTTTACTGAATTTGATTCAATTATGATGATGCATAGTTTTTGTAAGTGCGCAGATTTCAAATCTAGTTCTTCAGAATCCAATTATGTCTCTTGAAATAATGAGCTTTTCTTTGCTCGACTGATAACACGGGTTCCAAAGTATAATGACTTAAAATTTATTTATACAAAGTATATAGGTCGGCGTCAAATACTGAAATCCGTCATTCCCTGAAATGACTAGTCAGCAGTGGCGGCTCGTCGGGGTGGGCATAAAAATTCAGTAAAATGTCAAATAAAAAAGAAAAAATTTATGTTTTTTTCGTTCGCAGTATTATATATTATTATAGAACAAATATAATTCAAAAACTTATATAAGTATTATATTATTAATCATTTAAAACTTCACCGAAAAATAAGAGAGCAAATCGCTGACTATTATACCAAATAAATCGTATCTTATATATAGGCCAGTCATATCGTCTATATCAAGTGCCGCCTGCTAAAGAATACAGTGCGGCGGGCGGGCGGCGGGGCGAGCCCAAACGACCTGACCCACCGAAAGACAAACGCAATTGATATTTCTAATGAGACAGACAAAGAGGGAGGAGTGGCGCGTGTGTCTGAAGTACACCAACCATGTCATCTCCAAGGCGCTCTAGGTAGCATCTTAACCCGTAACTACTACTAATGGGTCCCTGGGACCCGACCATTTTCTACTTGCGCGAATATGTCGATTAGTATTGGCAAATGGCTATAGTGCGTCTAGGAATTCTCCCATGCGGTAGTGTGCAGTCGAGCGCTGAACGAAGTGGACGTGTTGATTAGAGAAGTTTCGAGTTATACGTCACCTCGGGTCCGCGGGACCCAATAGTAGGGTAAGTGTAACTTATTTTTAATTAAAAAAAAAATGTATTTTGTTTTGATTTGGGTTTTGTTTTTAGTTAACAGGTTAGTGATGAACTATCACTAAATTTTAGTACAATATACATCGTGTTAGGGGCATTTATTGGAAAATCTAACTTTATTTTTAAATTTTAGACAAGATGAGCAGTAAAGAAAAGCCACTTACAGATAACGAGCTGACAAATATACTCACAAACGAAGATTTTTGGACTGATCTTGAACCTTCAACGACTTTGCAAAATACATCTATTGCTGAAGACAAGGACGATGCATGTCAACAAGTTTTGAATGTTGGCGATGAAAGCGACCAAGATGAAAATGATTTGGAAGAATTTAGCGAGCACGATACAGTCAGTGATCTGGAGGGTGAGGCTACAGATAATGAAGATGTCGATGACCTAGAAGAGGATAGTGGACATAGGGCTTTCTGGTATGGCAAAGACGGCACTAAATGGTCCAAGCAAGCACCAGCGCGGGGTAAAGTTTTAGCTCATAATATTATTACTGTGCTTCCCGGTTTGAAAGGCGAAGCTCGTCAAAATCCGCCCAAAAATTCACTAGAAGCATGGCAGTTGTTTTTTACTGAAGAAATTATTGATATAATTGTTCGATCTACAAATAAAAAAATAAAAGAAATGCAAAAGAATTATGGTCAGTTTAAAACAAATAAACACTCAAGAGCAAAATTTTCTCCAACATTTATTAGCAATACTGACGCTATAGAAATTAAAGCCTTTTTTGGTCTTTTATATTTTCAGGGGCTATTTAAGTCAAACCACGAAGATTTAAAGTCCATGTGGGCAACAGACGGTACTGGCAGAGATGTATTCAGATGTACCATGTCTTTATGTCGTTTTGCGTTCTTACTGTCATGTTTACGTTTTGACGATTGTACAACAAGAAAAGAAAGGGCTGAAAGTAATAAACTAGCCGCTTTTTCAAACATATTTAACACGTTTGTCGAGAATTGTAAGAAAAATTATTCTCCAGGGGCATGTGTTACTGCAGATGAAATGCTTGTACCATTCAGAGGTAGATGTTCATTCCGTATGTACATTCCTAACAAGCCTGCTAAGTATGGCTTGAAATTACAAATATTAGCAGACAGTAAAACTTATTATATGGTAAATGCTGAAGTTTACACAGGAAAAAAATTAGTATTAAGACAGCCTATCCCAATACCGCTTTCTCATCCAACAGAGGTAGTTCTTAGATTGGTTAATCCAATAATCAAAACAAACAGAAATGTAACGGGAGATAATTGGTATTCTTCCTTGCAGCTTGTGAATGAACTAAAAAAACTTGGGTTAACATTTATTGGAACACTCAGAAAAAATAAAAGGGAAATTCCAGCACAATTCCTACCACAATCCGGACGGCCTGTGTTATCTTCAGAATTTGGTTTTACATCTCAAACCACAATTGTATCTCATGTACCGAAAAAGGGAAAATCAGTTATACTTATTTCAAGTATGCATCATAGTAACACAGTAGACGAAGAAACTCAAAAACCAGAAATAAATTTGTATTACAACGAAACAAAGGTAGGTGTTGACGCATTGGACGAAAGATGCGCTACATACTCTACGTCAAGGAGAACTCGACGTTGGCCAATGGCTCTCTTCCATGCGCTTCTTAACATCGCTGGGGTAAATAGCAGGGTAATCTATCAGTTTGCCAAAGGTGGACAAGAAATAACTCGATACAAATATTTGAAAGACTTGGGAACTGAGCTATGTCCATTTATGATAAATAGAATTTCCAATAAAAACGTTCCACGACAAATTCGAAGTATAACTGCAAATATACTCAAAATTGAAATGGAAGAGGCATCAGTACCTCTAGAAACACCGACAAAGTCAAAAAGGCCCCGATGCAGAACATGTCCTTCCGGAAAGGACAGAAAAACTACCCACTACTGCGAAAAGTGCAAAATTCCAATTTGCCTAAAATGTGCTCACCTAATATGCACAAATTGTTCCAAATAGTGCTTTATACATATAGATGTTTGTAATAATATGTTTTCAGTTAGTACTTAATAAAATTTGTTGCATGAAAAAATTATTTTTTTATTTATCACTATATAAAAAATTGGGTCCCCTGGACCCCATAGTAGTAAGCATGTAATGATTTTAGGATAGTAGTAGTTACGGGTTAAGAAATAATGAGATAAATATTGTTTGTTTTTCCATATTTGACCATAATAAAAGCTGTCTTTCGGCCTATAATTTCTTTGTAATATGTCTAGAGTCTCGGTTTTAATAAGCAAAGCCAAAAATATTGTTTTTAACAATAAATTAAGGAAAGAAAATTTGAAAAGTTTCTAAGGCGTTTAAATTCAAATAGAACCTCGGCTCTGCGGGCTAGCCCATCAGGCATATTCGGCTGCTCGGCTTGTTTGTTGCCGTGGGATTGCATTGAGTCCGTCGGCGATATTTTTTCAGTGCCTAAGTTTGTGATTGATTATTGATTGTATGCGAATTAAAATTAAGCGGATAATGGCAAGTTTTAGTGCAAGTGTCGAGCAACAGCCATGCTTCTTGCTGAACGGTATATTTACAGTTTAGTAAAGGTTGCAAGCACGAATGGAAAAGAAAATTGCAAATATGCTGATTAACATAGAGCGCTAGATACTTTTGCCTTTTTCCTGCAATTTGCACGCATATCGTAATATAACCAGTGGCAGCTATTCAGATGTAGTAGGTAAAGTTCACCCTTCACCCTTCACAAATATAAATATTAAAACCAAAAATGTACTAATA
>MU183043.1:161820-181656 GCA_016904865.1 Pissodes strobi | reverse complement strand
CTTCACCCTTCACAAATATAAATATTAAAACCAAAAATGTACTAATACGAAACGAGCAGTTTTCTTCCGTTAACAGAAACTGCTGTATTAAAATAATCAAAAATAAACTATAGTAAATTTTTTTACGTTTAATTGACTTGGGAATATCCCAATGGGAAATTTGTCAATAATGCTTGGGTAAATATTGGGCGTGGCACCCCCAAAAATATGCCTACGGCCCTCCTCTCTGCGCCTTTCACGAATTCTATTCCCCACTTCGTCTGCCCACCCTTTACTGAACTCCACGAGCCGCCACTGCTAGTCAGTACATGTATTGCCGGCAAACAGCGTAATAGCCTTATTATTACAGTGTTTGACTAACAGCAATGCCCTTATAAACTTGCGTTACGCTGTTTGTCTGGCTTAGTTTAGGTTAGTTTAGATTGGGGGCAAACGTTGAAAATTGTTGTTACGGTGTTTTCCTAACAGGCATTACAGGGAACGACTGAATAGTTCGTCAAACACTGTGCCGAATAATAAGGCTATTACGCTGTTTGCCGGCAATACATGTAATGACTAGTCATTTCAGGGAATGAGGGATTTCAGTGTTTGACGCTAACATATATAAGTTGAAAATAGCATATAATTGTCTCAAAAATCGGAGCCTCAAATAAAAATCCTTTGCAAGTAGGATTTTGTACTAAAGACTGAGGCCACCAAAGTAATAAAGCCGAGACCGATGCTTCCAATGAAGCGGCCTTAGGTGGTAGATGCATAAGCCTACTCGCATCGTCCGGTGAAGGGCCACCCCACCAGAACTGGGAAGCGCTAAATGGTTTTTCCGAATCACGTTCCGCTCCCGCGCTGGTGGTTCCGGGTTCCGCAGTAGGAATATATGGACATGATGGTGCTCTCAGGACCAAGACATTCCGGACGTAAACTCCCCGACCATTCGGATCTCCGGGCGCCTGGTGGCCCTTGGGCCCTTCATGCAACGTTTCACAGGCAGCAAGTTTACCGAACCCAATTAGAATAAATTAATTCGGTACACCAACAAACAAATATACCACACATACTAGCCCTTACAGAAACACAAGTATGTTCAACAACAACAGTAAACTACCTGTACCCTGCTTACGACCTACACTCCTATTTAGCTATAACTTCGGAATATGCCTTTTTGTCCGAAGAGACTTTTCGTGTGACGAACGCGGCGTCACGGCGACTATGGCTAAGGAAAAAAGTAAACATGCTCGCCGAAATGTTTTCATAGCCCCTTAAATGTTCCCCAAGGCAAGGCTTCCCAACCATATCCAACATGAACACTACCATGGGAGAAGTTTCTCAACCGTGATATTCGTAAAATCCTGCCTTTGCTACCGACCAAATTCCTGACGCCCCAAGTCCGGACTTTCTCCAAATCTTGATTAATTGTTGTAATTCGCTCCTGTCTGCGGTGATAAGTCTCAGTCACTGGTAAAAATTTTTCTGATCTAAATTGGGAGACAAGGGTACTGTCATCTACAAAACTGTAAACAGGATTATTGGTTTGAGGAACAGAGGTAGTGAAAGTATTGCGCTCTCAGGCGCTCCCGCATTAATGGTGAATGTGTCTAAAATGTGTCCATCATCAACGTGCAGAGATCGGTTCCTAAGAAAACTGGCAAGCCAGCTGCAAAGAGACGCTGGCAGTCCGAAGGACGGCACTTTGTTGAGCAATCTGTCATGCCAAACCCTGTCTAATGATTTCGATATATCCAACGCAATCGGCGTGATTCTCCGTAGTTATCAATTGCCTCACTCCATACATAGGCCAATATATCTCCTGTCGATCTCCGTTTGCGAAAACCGTATTGGTTATCGCTAACTAATCTGTTGGTCTCGAGATACTTGAGTAGTTGCTGATTGACTATACATTCCATGCCTTTGGAGATTATTGGAAGCAAGGCAATTGGTTTGAGGGCGTGGTTTTCTCGCCTTTTTTGGAACAGGTTGTATTCGAGCGACTTTTTAAGAAGGTGAGCAAATCCCTTTTCGGTAAGACAGCAAAAAGTCTGGATAAAAGGGTGTTAGTTCGTTGGCACAGTTCGTTAACACGATGATTTTAACTGATGCCGGTATAATAACCGACATTCAGAGGTTTGATTTTGCTGCCAATACTTGTAGGCTTCTTGTTTCCTACCTAAGGCTCTTTTGCATCTTTTGTCGAACCAGCGCTTTCTTTTTGACAGTAACTTGATGGAATTTGGTATGTATGCTTCCATTCCTGAGGCGATCACTTGCGTAAGCTCTTCGGAACAGACTGACGTGTCGTCAGTGCCAAAGCAGACGCCGAGCCAAGGAAAATCCAGGTAGAACTCTCTTAGATCCTTCCAGTTTGCAAAATTATAATTCCAGATTTTACGTGGCAATGGTGGATCCTTCTGTGGGAGTGGCAGCTCACAAACCGTTGTAATAAGTTTGTGGTCGGAAGTATCCAATGGCGGATCAACTGTAATTGTGTACTGGTCAGGATTTGTGGTTAGAAAAAGATCCAGGAAGACGGCAAATTCACCCCTCTCTGAGAGGCGAGTTGGTTCGTCCACAAGTTGAGCAAGCTCGCAGCTGATGGCAAATGCTTCAAGCTTCTCTACCTTCGTTGTCGGTCTTGTTGTGATGCTTGAGCCAGTTGGTGTTATGGGCATTAAAATCTCCCAGAACGATTATTTCTGAATTGGGGTGGTCGACTTGTATTGAATCAAAAATGGTAGCTAGTGTTGTAAAAAGCTTTGGTAGGCTCTATCTATCGGATGGCCATAGATGCAGCATATGAACTTGGTCAATCCCTTGGTAGTGAACTTGAGCCACATGACGTCAAGGTTGTTTGGTTCGAGTGTTTCCTCGCGGTGACACAAAAGGTCGCTTCGGGTAAAAAGGTATATTCAGAACTTATGTTAAAATCGAGAGTGTAAGTCGTAACCAGGGTAGAGGTAATTTACTGTTGTTCTGGTCTATTTGTTTGTAGATGTTGGTGTAGCGAATTAGTGTTTGTATTTAGGCCTCTTATGTTGCAGAAATCTATTCTAAATTGGTTCGGCATCCTTGTTGCTTGTGAAACGTTACATGAAGGGCCCCCGGGCCACCCGGCACTCGGAGATCCGAATGGAGTTTACCTCCGGAATGTTTTGATCCTGGTAGCGACTTTATGTCTATATATTCTTACTGTGAAAACCGGAACCACCAGCGCGGAAGCGGAACGTGATTTGGAAAAACCTCTTAACACCTCCCAGTTCTGGTGGGGTGGTCCTTCATCGAACGATGCGAGTAGGCCCATGCATCTACCACCTAGGGCCACCACTGGAAGCATCGGCCTCAGATTTATTTCTTTGGTGGTCCCTAGTCTGAAAGGGGTAACAACGGGGTTTGTTAAGTCACTCCCCAGTGATCAGCTCCAGACTTTGTACTTTGGTGTTCTCCAGCCTGGAGGAGAACGATGGCATTTGATGGGCCATATCCCGTGGCAATTCGGAATGGCGAGGGCGTAATCAAACTACTCTCACCAGTTTGATGTTCCTGACTGCTAAAGCAATGCAGCACCACTTGTCACATATTGTCATTGATCAGCTCCAGACTTTGTACTTCGGAGTTCTCCAGCCTGGGGGAGGATGGTGGGATTTGATTGGCCACATCTCGTAACAACTCTGCTCTCACCAGTTTGACGTTCCCGCCTGCTGATACCTAATGATTTATATTTCGTTTTCAAAAATCTGAAGTATTTCATATAAAAAGTTAATATTGCAATTTGAGGGCAGCTATTCTTGCAGAAACCGAATTACCTAGTATACTGAATCTATCCCGAAATGATAGCAATGAAAGGCGACAATCGATGGCTCGATAATTTTTTATATCAAATATTTTAACGATTGGTTATCACGTGACGACGCCACGCCTGATTATGGATCGATCTACTTCCGGTGAGAAGAGATAATAAAGAAGGCAGTTCGGTCGGTAAAATAATAACGACGTCTATTGGTCAAAGAATTAATGATTTTAGGCTATTACTCAAACACGCATGTGCTTCGATTGAGGTATGGTTTTAATTATTTATAGGTCTTAGTTCTTTAATACGATGACAGGGATTCCGTCCGGTCCTGACGACTTTTGCGTATCTTTTGCTTTGAGGATTTTGCGAATATCACGGTGGTGGAACTTAACTTCTGCCATGGTAGTGTTGACGTTGGATATGATGGGTAGAGCATTGCCTTGGATGACGTTTAAGTTAGAGTGCGATGAAAACATTTCGGCGAGCATGTCTGCTTTTTCTTTAGCTGTAGGTGTCGTGATGCGCGTCCGTCAAGGGTGTGAGAGACGTTTTTGTAAAATGTGGGTCGAACGTAGAAAAACTTACTTAGCACAGGAACTATCCGAAATTGATATGCTAAAAGTGAAATATTACTTCAAAATCTGCCATAAAATCTACCAAAAATTGGCTCTGATCCCAAGAACAAAATCACGTTTTCGGATTCTGACCCATTTTTCTAGCTTCAAACCGTTTTCAATAATAATTCAGGCATTTCAATGTATACATAAATTAGAAGACGAATTCCTTCAAATTTCCCATAATGCATCGCAGGCAAAGCTATCTAGTTATTCACTCTTAAAATTGCCGAAATATAGGAAATTTTTTGCGATCTTCTATATTTTTCTCGATGTTCTTGTATTTCCCGATCTCGTAAGGAAAATTGTTATAGAACTTCTTTAACGGAGATTTCGAGGTTTACGAAAAAGATTGGTTGGCACGTATATTTTAAAAAAGATTTTTCAAATTGAAAATCAAAAAAAATATATCAATTCGGCATTTTCAATCGGATCGGTACGGTTTTTTGGTATGTTCTGTTCATTATTTAATATACAAATATTTAGTTGCTCCAGATTGGTCGGTTTTTCAGAATAAAATATTAAGTGGTGTCACGTCAAAACTCAAAATGGCGAAAAGTGTAAATTCAACTAACTCACCATGTATAAAAGACCTCATCATTTCCAAAGTGTTTTGTAATACAGCTTCTGGCGCAGATTTTCGTCGAGTAATGGGCTTTTTGAGAAAAATATATTTTTTCAGAGAAAAAATAAAAGTCTTCGTTTTTTGGCTTACAAATCGATGTTTCCCTGAAAAGTTAATTTTTTTGAAAAGTCCATTTTTCCGACATTTTTAAAACAAAGAAGCTTTTAGACATTTCCTATCAAATTGTCGGTCGTCTCAGTTTGCTCGATCGAACTATCTAGGAGTTCCTTATCGTATTTGGTAATGCATAAAAAAGCTACTTTCGAGATTAAGCAGTTGGCAAAAGTGTATTAGTTATTTCGCAATTCCCTAACACAAACGCTCGAGCGCATTTCTAAGAATTTAAACTATAGCTAATAATAATTATATTCAGAGTAAAGTAGATATAAATTTCAATTTCAAATATAATCAAAAGACGACCACATTATGTATAAATATATCGAATAATATATAAAGCAAATACTAAATGCTTGCTACTACGCTTCTTGGACTAAGGCACTGAAAGATCAAATTTGGGTTGGGATTAATAATTACTTGTATTTAACCTTTGACCTGCCTTGAAAAATATGTAATGGTTGTTTCATACGGTGAAGCGACCTTTGATTATATATTATATAAGGAAATAAGCGTTCTGGCTGTTAGGAACGAAGAAGGTATTATTATTTTGGCATTTATTTTAATCGGCAAAAAGTCTCGCAATAGGAAGACCGTAGAAATAATAATATCAATATTCAATAGCCCAATGTCAAGGGAATACACTCGAATGGATTAGTTAATTGCTTCTTAACAGCCGGTCCATATGCCTGGTGTTAATATTTATAGGTGTGGTTCGTGGAGTTTAAACAGTTGGACGAAGGCGCCACTAATTTTGTTATTATGAATATATCAATGATTTTAAAGCATTCAAATTAGGGTAGTAAAATTTAGAAAAATACCTTCTCTAAGATTAATAGGAAACCTGAAAATAAATTGTATAAACTCAATTTGACATTGACTAAAATAAACATCAAAGATCCTAATTAATTTATTTATTTAAATAAAAAATAGATTATCAGACATAACGTGTACAATGGAAAATCAGTTAAGTCTCAAACCTAATTGAGATTATAGTATCGCACTTAAAATAATAATAAGATTCTGCCAAATAAGTATCACCCAAATTATAAAGTTATCAAGTCTTAATCGTAAGTTCTAAATCATGAATATTGCCTAACTAAAATCTGAATGTATAACAGACAATCACAGAACGCCCTAAATAAAGACTAATCCCTAAAGAAATCAATTATAAATTAATCCCATGGCAGCAATCATATCAGTGGACAAATAAACAGTTAAACAGAAATATTAAATGAAATAAATTAACCTGTGAAATAAATGTATGGTCAATGAAAATCTAAAGGGGAAATCGAAATAAGCTCAATTCGGTAACCTGCTTATGGAAGAAAACCTAAAGTGGTGGTTAGGTAAGACGGTCTACTGCCATAAGGCTTACAGCAAATTACAGTAACTGCCTAGCGTTTAAGAAAGTATACGAAATACAAAAAAAAATCAGATAATTACTATAGTATTAGCGAGGCATTTGCTTACCAAGATAATATCATATACGGTAGTGAAGAAAGTCTATATCAATCAAATAAATTACGGTAAGCAACGGTAACAGATGCAATAAAAGATAATAATCAATTAAAAGTCATTTAACGGTAAGTTTGATATAATAGGTAATTTTATGACCTAGAGGTAAATGTACGTAATACTATAATAAAAAAAATAAATCAGATAATTATAGCGACATTGGCAAGACATTTGCTAATCAAGATAATATCACATACGATAGTGAAGAAAGTCGGTATTAGTTAATCAAATAACGATAAGCAACAGTAATAGACACAATAACAGATAATAATCGGTGAAAAGTCATTTAACGGTAAGTTCGATACAAATTAGATAGGTAATTATATGACCTACAGTAAAGGCGTAGCATTTAGGTAAATGTACCGGGTGGTCAACTAAGAATGGCACTCGGCTATATCTCGAAAAGTAACTGTCGTAAAGGCTTACGATAACTAAGATATGAGTAAAGCGCCAAAAGAAAATGTTGGAAATTATTTTAAAGGTTGCAAAATGGCCAGGTGGCGTAATAGCCATCTTAAATTTTAAAACCTGTTTTTTTCAAAATTTTCTTAAATTAAAGATAGTAGAACGCATTGCCATTTTAAAGGATAAATTCGATTTTTTGTTGCTCTATCCCTTAAATGAAAGTGGTGGGGAGTGTTCGAACGTTTTCCGAAATAAATGGATAACTTCAAAATGGCTGAACGGATCTTAATAAGCTTGGAGTCGTTGAAAAGGGCTTTTCTTAGGTTATCAATCGGGCTTTGAGTGGGGTGATTGCGATTTCCCACCTAGGCGCGAGAGGGCGTTTTCTGAGATAACCGCAAATAAGTCAGATTTTCTCAAAAAATTTAAATGCAACGATACCACTTTTTTAAAACAAAAGACAGCCAAATAAGAGCCTAATACGTCAGTGAAAACCGCATCTCGATATCGCTTACCTAACCTAAAATATAAGTAAAAGAACTCAAAACTCGAAATAAAATAGGATTTTGGGCCTTTTTTCGGAAGACCTGTTGTTATTAAATCCTAATTATCCATATTTTACCACAATATATTATAATTTACTGCTAGAATACCAACATTATATTTAAACTTAAAAATAATTTCCGACATTTTCTCTTGACCGCTTTACTCATAATTTTTTTTACCTAAAGTCTTTACGACAATTACCTTAGCAAGAAATTTGCTAATCAAGATATCAAATACGGTAGTGAAGAAAGACGGTATCAGTTAATCAAACAACAATAAGCAACAGTAATAGGTACAACAAAAGATAATAATCCATTAAAATCATTTAACGGTAAGTTCGATAAAACTAAGATAGATAATTGTATGTCATTATTATATGGTCATACGGAATTGGAAGTCACTGGCAGTGGTGGGTGGCTATTTCCTAACTCACAGGGCTACTGGCCCCAATTAAAACTGTATTGCGTCCGGTGAAGCTGCACGTCACGCCATGCGATCAGCATTACTTCCACAAAAAAGTCTCAAAATTACAAAATTGCTAATTAGACCGTGCCATCGGTCTGATACAAGCAGGAATGTCACAAAGCGCTGTAGCAGAGCAGTTGAACACTTCCCAAAACGTTATCAAAAGGGCATGGAATAGGTTTACGACCAATGTAAATCCATATTATACCCATGGAGGTCAACGAAAAAAAAATATTGCGACAAAATAATAGATATTTGACAATTTTGGCCAGGAGAAACAGAGTTTTGTCGTCCCATTTTTTAGAAGTAGCCAATGGTGTTGTAGTCTCCACAAAAACCGTTAAAAGAATAGTAATAATAATAATATAATAATAATATCATTTATTGCCAACAACATCAAAGAAAATCACAAAGCAACGTCACCAAATCGGCATCTTTAAGTACCCTACATATGTCAACATTACATTACTCAAAATAAACTATACAAAATAAATAACTAAAGTTAATATAACAAACATATGACATCTAAAATACAAATAGAACACAGAAAATTATACTATAGTGGAGAACAATAAATTGCCTATTGGTATAATGATTAATGATGCACTTAGAAATAAAAGCAATAGCAAATGTAGATGTAAGTATTCAAAGACATGCGGTGCTATAAATCAAATCTGAATGAATAAATTTTTTTCTGTTTTAAGTAATTTTTGGTATGTCTTTTAAATAAGCGGATGCTTTGGATCCTTCGCAGCTCGCCAGGTAGCATTGAAAGCCTTAATAGCTCGATACAATGGTCCTCTCTCAATGAAAGTAGACTTGTGCATTGGTATGCTCAAGGTGTTTGCATTTCTCGTTTGTGTTGTCATGGTTTGGGCGTAGGTCTGAGAAATGGTAGCAAATAAAGAGGGATTCTTTTTTACAAAGACAAGTGAAAGAACATATAACGATGGCACTGTCAAAATGTCAAACTGTTCAAAATATGACTTACATGATACAGTAGGGTGTAAAGTTTGTTCAATACAGGTTCAATGTTACGTCATCATGACATCAAGCGTATTCTTATGGGATTTGCTGGTGCCATCATTATGACATAACATTGTACCTGTATTGAACAAACTATAGACCAAAAATACAGCGTAATATTCGCTTCTGTGCCCTGAGAACATTGCTGGCACTTTTCCCAGATCCCAGAACAGAATGACATAGCTTAATACTGAATGTATATTGGAGAGGTAGAACATCCTTATAATGCTCAGAAACAACTGATCCCTAAGCCGCCTCAACAGACCGCAAAAGCTATTCAAACGTGTTTCTACAGCATTTATCTGCTTTTCCAATCGAGGCACGGATCCACACAAATACCTAAAAATAGCATGCTATCTGCGACTGGGATCGACTTTTGTCAAACCTAACATATAATGACTCCATTCAGCTTAGAAAACACCAAAAGGCCAGTCTTACCCACGTTGAGTCTTAAGTCACAATCCCGACACGACGACCTCATCCGCTCCGCCGCCCCCGAATACGCCACAGAAAGGCCACCCGGAGTCAAGCCAGTCAGTACTATTGATGTATCGTCCGCATATTGACATATTAGTTCAGAGCCGTTATAATTATCCCTCTCATTAACATAGAGTAAGAAAAGAAGATGCCCCAGGATAGAACCCTGTGGGACCTGTTTCCATCCTGGTCGGACCCGTCCAGTAGGATCTGCCCTCCTGTACAAGACACACCACCTGCTCCCTGCCAGATAGGTATGACTTTAAGAGCCGCGCAAGCACCCCTAAGCCCATAGTGATCCAAGCGTGCTAAAAGTATCCTGTAAATTATGGTGTCAAAGGCCCTTGAAAGATCGAAATACAATCCTCCTACCTTCTCTCCCCTGTCAAATTTACTGCCTATAAAATTAATTGCGTTGTGAATTGCCAGTTCAGTTGACTTTTGCGGTCTGAAACCATATTGATGTTCTACTAGAATATTATTTTGTGTGATAAAACTCATGAGTCGGTTATATATTGCCTTGTCAAAAATCTTTGACACTAATGGAAGAAGTGAAACCGGTCTGTAATTTTTGATGTTTTGACGATCACCTTTTTTAAATACAGGAATCATCTTAGCCCTTTTCAATGCAGCTCGAAATATGCATGATTCAAGAGATGTTAATAAGCTTAACAAGGGGTGTTTCTCAAGGATTGTGCAACATGTTTCATGATATAAACAGGTACCTCATCCACTCCTAAAGAATATTTATTATATGTTGAACACTTCCTGATGGTTAACCGGAGGAAGAAAAATAATATTTGCACATGGCTCGCTATTCTGAGATATGGAATTTATATTTGAGGTAGTTACCAATGGAAATTTCTCACAGAAGGTCGAAACTATTTCATCGGGGTCAGTTATGATAAGATTTGAGTCAGTCTTCAATGCATTACCACTAGTGGGCCTATTTTGATTAGTATGAGAATGTAGTAGAGCCCAGACAGATTTTGAACGATTACCTGAGTTTATGATTTTATGTTCTCCTTTATGGATTTTTTATAGTTTGTTAGGTATTTTTTATAATGCTTTTTTCTGTTTTATATAATTCCAATGCTACAATAGAATCTGTTTTTTGTACCATACATTTAAGTCTTTAATTCAAATTGAATAATTTTTGATTTCTGCATTTATCCAACTCACACTTTTGCTTTTCAATCTTGCAGTACTTATAGGAAAGGCTGAATCAAAATGGTAATGAAAAATGTTGAAGAAAGCATTGTATGCCGGCTCTGCATCATTCCCCACATATTACATGCTAATAATTTACAATATCGTCGCCCAACAAGATATCTAGAGTTATTAAAGGAACACCGAGTTACAAAACTAGCCTGGGTTCAATATCATCAGAATTGGGAACAATAATGAAACAATCTGTTTCTTTCTTCGAACGATTCTAAATTTCAGTTACATCGCGATGATAACAGGTTAAGAGTATGAAATTGCGTGTTTTCACTTTTGAATATAGGAGTTGTCTAGATGTTTATAATTGAAGGAAACTCATTTGAAAATGAAATACCTAGAAACTTGCGGCTGCTAATGTAAATTTGAAAATGTTTTGAATACACGTACTACACTCCTTTACGTTTTACCAAATACTTTGCGTGGGGTAGTAAGTCGGCGTCGCTGCTGCGCTTTAGCTCGCTGTGGTCCTGGCTCATAGGCGTCTTCGTCGGCGAAATTCGAGACATTCCTGTTGAGGCAAGACTCGTCAGCACACCCTGTGCACATAGTGTTGCATTTTAGACCACTTTGTCTACATTCACAATTACGGGAGCAGTCTCCCTTGCACCTACAGCGAATAAGGCGTAGTATTTTTTTCAGCGCTAGGGGTAACGTGGATGGAACAGGAATGTATTGTCCCTGTTCGACGGTCCAGCCCCAATCTTTCGGGTCAACGACGTCGACCTTCACATTCCAAGCCTGGACTTGGTGAGAAGGGATGCTCATGAAACTCGCGAGTTGGAATTTGAACGTTTTCCTCAACATTCTGCACATTTCATATTTCTTGTAGCGGATCTTGTCAAGCCCCTCCCCACGTTTACCTCCGTAAAACTGGACTAAGAACTGCTCTCCTGAAACAGACAAAATGGCATTGTATAGTGAAAAATTCCTGAATCTGACTACATACGTTTAGACTCTAAAAATGTCGCATCCCTTACCTGTAGCTGCAGCATGATCTTGTATCACGTTTGGGTTGTTAAAAATTTCTACAGCTTTCTGCAGCGCCCGGTTGTTTCGTAGTTTATTGAATCCGGTAGTGGGACCTCTGTTGTAGACAGCGGAGGCGCAGCCCATGAAAGCATGTATGAAAAGAGGGCGTTCATATATACATGGTATTTGATCGGTCAAAGTGCTAGCACTCACTGCCTTCACTGCACTCCTTCGTTTTCGTTCTAGGTCTCTCTCAATCCCTGCTCATATTATTTGTTTATGTTAGGGTATCAGTTTTCAAGGCTATAAAGCTAAATATCACGGACAGTTAGGTAGCATTTTAAGTAATACAGGATGTTCATAAAAATATGTTTATTAAATATTTTAACTAATCTTAGTATATATTACAGTATTTTTGAAAAACCAATTTTTCAGGGAATTTAAAAATGAAAAATATACATTTAAAAAAAATTGAATTTAGCATTATAATTCGCTACAATTCATCAAGCCATTTGGAATTTAAACCTGCTTTTTATCTTCAATAATAAAAAAGTTGCGGAGTGTTCCAGTTATATAAAAAAAAAAAACACCCTGTACATATAGACGACAACGCAAGACCGCATAGGAGTGGGATTGTGAAGAATTTTTAAATCTACAGCGAATACAATGGAACAGCACGTTCATCCGTTGTAATCCAATCGAACACGCTTGGAAACTGCAAAAACTTATTAATTCCAGACCCATTGTCCCCGAAAACTTGCAACAATTTGAAGTTGTTGCCTTATTAGATTAGAGGCATGGGAAAATGGAGATCAAAATTGTTTAGCTACTCTCATAGAAAGCATGCCGCGCAGATGTCGAGTTGTTATCTAATCTCACGGGAGGCCTAGTAGATATTATAAGCGACCAAATCGTTTTTGTTGTTCAACTACCAATTTTAATTTATAAGTTCTTTTCATTGTTAAATTTTAAATCGAGTTGGTTTCTTGATACATTAAAGTGTTTTACTACACGCGTATCATTGAACCTTTTATTTTATCTACAAAATATAAACCTAAGACAAATATCCTTGTTTCCATGGTGAAGAAAATAATTAAAATTTCTTTTAAATGTGAAAATGTCACTTTATACAGAAGTTTGTGTACAGGGTGGCTCGAATTCGACTCTATGTACAGTGAACTCGAAAACCGTAAGAGATACAGTATCGGTCAAATTAAGGCAAAATTGCGCATTTAGGTGCCTGACAATATGCCGTTTAGAAAGTTTTAAAATATCGAGTATTTCCGGAGATATCCGAAGGAAAACGAAATATTGAAAAATCGTTTTATTTTTTTCCTGAGCTTATTTAAAAACGGATTTCAAATTGAATTGCACTTATGCATTGCCACTTTTTTCGCTTTATCCAATGGTGGTATCCAGTTTGGAATCCGCCGTTTCGTCTTCAAACGATCATCATTAACTTTCTTTTTTTAAATACGAAATTTTTTTTTGTCGTTTTTCAGATGATATTGGCGTTATAAATATGAATTTGTTTTTAATTTTTTTCAATGTTTTTTTAATTGTACACGGTGATCATTTATAATGTCCCCCCCTCTTAACTTTTTTGTTTCTCGCATTAGACAATAATGTTAAATACAAAAGTTGTGCAGAATAATGTAAGCTATTTGCAGAATACATTTATATATATACAAGGTGTTGCAGAAATGAGTGACAGGTTAAAGTTATATCTTTTTAAATGAAATACCCTGTATATTATAAATTTTTTAGAATCTCCTAAAAATCCTGAATATTTTTCTATAACATGTCCTATACCTAAATGTAATAGTTTTCGACATATTCGCATTATAACTAAGCGGTTACATTCAAAAATATATATTCTAGACTGTTCTTAGGTGGCCGTGAATTAGGCAACTACAATACGAGACCACTATTTAAAATGCGAATATGTGGAAAACTATTACATTTAGGTATAGGACATGTTATAGAAAAAATATTCAGAATTCTTAGGAGATCCAAAAAAATTAACAATAACATGAACTCATTTAAAAAAATATAACTTTAACCTGTCACTCATTTCTGCAACACCTTGTATATATATAAATGTATTCCGCAAATAGCTTACATTATTCTGCACAACTTTTGTATTTAACATTTTTGTCTAATGCGAAAAACAAAAAGTTAAGAAGGGGGGACATTATAAATGATCACCGTGTATTTTTGTTTTTTTTAATTAGTTATTTTGCTTTGGGGTAACAAATAAATGAACCTATTTATTTAATTTTACTAATTTTTATTTTTATTAAAAATAAAGGTTTTAATTTTCAACCTAACACAAAAAACAAAATAAAATTTTTTATAGAATGTAAAAATTTCAAAAGTAACAAACTATTTAAAATTATGTCAAGGCCAAATAAGTAATTTAAAAAAAAATAAAATAAAAAAAAATAATAACAAATAATTAACACATAGTCATATTAATATCGCCAATATCATCTGAAAAACGATAAAGAAAATTAAATTTCGTATTTAAAAAAAGGGGGTTGATGATGACCCTTTGAAGACGAAACGTCGGATTCCAAACTGGATATCAGCATTGGCTAGAGCGGAAAAAGTGGCAATGCACAAGTGCATTCCAATTTGAAATCCGTTTTTAAATAAGCTTAGAAAAAAATAAAACAAGGTTTAATAGTTCGTTAATTCCGGATATCTCCAGAAATACTAGGAATTTTAAAACTTTCTTTAATTTGACCGACACTGTATATCTTACGGTTTTCGAGTTCCCCGTACATAGACTCGAATTCGAGCCACCCTGTCCCCGTAACCTATCAATGGGCCTGCCTAAACAGACTATGGAATATTTTTAATAACTGCCAGGTTCCTGGTTCCTCTCTACCATTCTTTAAAATAAACGATTTTAAACATGAACTCTTATTTTACCATGTATAATTGATATAATTGGCCAGTCAAGTTAGGGTCTATTAAGGGGGTCACTTGGAAAAAAGTGTTGGAAAGCTAAATATTGTTTTAATCGGTTCATTTGACGTCAAATACATGTATCCCAGATTTGCAAGGTTCCTCGACCGCCGCTCGAGTCAGGAAGTCCGAAAAAACGCGAAAATTTCGGACTCTTTTTCAGCTTTTCGCGTATAGCACCGAAACGGTGTGTTCTAACGAATATTTTATTTTTACAAATATTAGAGATTATTAAATTCTGCGTCGAATGAGTATCCCATTTATTCAATTCAGTAGTCCGGTAGTATGCCTTAAATCGATGGTCGAAAACAGGAATTTTTACCAACTTTACTGAAAAACGCATTATAGTGACTTTGAATCGTTCGTCACACGTAAACGACCATTCTAAATGAAAAAACGTATAGAATGACAATTATGTAGTATCAAATTCTGTGTTCTACGTGTATCTTCAGTTTTAAATTTGGTCAAGTACATACCGAGATAATTAAAACTTTTCGAAACTTGTCATTTGCTGTTCAGTGCCCAAGAAAGGTACCCTCGCGTTCCAACTCTACATAACTGAAGAAGTGGTATTCTGAATTAAATTAATGTATATGAAGCATTCTTCTTACCCCACAATCATGAAATATTCTTACACACGCGCTTTGAAGTCAAGGGTTCATCATAGTCACCCCCGTTTGGTCCACGTCTCTCCATGAATACTGACTCGTGATTGTTTGGCACTTTGCCAGGGATCGTGGTATCATCTTCTCCATAATCGAAGATAAAAAAAAGAAAAATCATCAGTAGGAGTAATATACTCAATATTGTAGGATTGGGCATTACTAAGTGATGGGCATTACACGAAGGGAAATTTTAAGGGTATAGCAATTTTGATATATGCCTGACCGATCCAGATCCTCAGTCGCCAATTCTACGTCATCTTCGTTAAAGACGGCTAGCCAGATATCATCATCAGGCGCGTTGGAGCATGAGTGTCCCTTGCAATTCACAGCAGATTGCCTGGATTGCCAAACATTTTATTCCTGCTTTCCGGCAAATCAGCGACCTCGGCCTCCCGTGTAGGACACGCTATTGAGTATTTCTGAAGGAGCTGGCCATGGCGGGGGGTAAGGGTAGTAGCAATACCTCCGGAGGTATTGGTAGTAGGCCGTACTTTGTTTTTTCCATCCCCGTCCCAACCACAACTGGACCTGGTGGCATATTGTCGAGCGATAGCTTAAGTGGGGGGGGGGAGGTGATGCTAGTTTCATGTTCGTTTTGACTACGGCTCTAAGGAATTTTTGCCTAGCAGAGTCTATCTCATCAGCCCAAGCATCGTTGTTTGTGAAGATAAGCGCAGCATCGTGGAATTCCATGTTCCTTTCGAAAGTTTTTACAAACTTCATTTTCCCTGTAGGTATCACACCCACTGAAGGCATGCAGGAGCAGGATGCTTGGTTTTGAAGTATCCAAGCACTAAAAGTGTCTGGGAGAGTAAAGTGTTTCTCCGAAATATTCGCTAGAATGCACCGTTTTGGAGCTATATGCGAAAAAGTGAAAAAAGTTCGAAATTTTCGCGGTTTTTTTGGACTTCCTGACTCGAGCGGCCGGCGGTCGAGGGACCGTGCAAACCTAGGATAGATTGTTTTGACGCCAAATGAACCGATTAAATTGATAATTAGCTTTCCAACACTTTTTTCCAATAAGGAAATTTTAAGCTTTTACAAGACGCGTTATAGAAAGTTAAACAATATATCTAAAAAGACCTGCTAGTTAAAAAAAAACATGTTTGCAACCTACAATATGGCCTAACCACTTCAAGTATTCCCTCTTATAAAATAGTACGCAAGCCGTACCATTACTTACCGCTACTGCGGCGCTGTTGCCGATTACATCTAAGAGTATGTCTGTATCGTGGAAAATCGGTAGCTTGCTTTTAATAACATGACAGAAAAATTACATTTGTTAGAAAATAGAGCATGTCAAAATATAAATTTGTGCACCGTGTAGATTATAATACGAACATTAAAACATTTATAGTACAAAACTTGAATCAAAATCACGAAATCAGCGGTACTCCCTCTTGCCGCGCACGCCGACAACGTCGCGTAGCCGGCACTCATGTACAAGGAACTGGTGGGATTTTGACGGAAGGCGGTTCGGCACTTCTACATGGCGGTATATACCTCAAGCACCCTAAATAACAAATGACACAGCATCACCCAACTTCTCGGATATAACAACTGTTACCGCATAGTTAATTCAATAGATAAATCTTGAACGAGTGAGAAGATTCCAAAAATGAAGAGGTTTTCATAGTATTTTCATTTCCACTTCCACAATCCACATCATGGCATGGTGACGGTCAAAATTATTAACTTTTTGCCTAAAAAAAATCTTAAAATTCCCAAAATAAATGTATGACTTCCTGCGGTAACTTTAGAATGGGTCGGGATAGAATTGCATCATATTTAAATCACGTATTGCACGCAGAATTGAAATTTACCCCTGTTAATTAACATTCTTGGATATCCGTCCAATGAAAGAGTGCATGGGGAAAACGTAATAATAAGGAAGCGTTGATTTCACTGAATTCTCTTCTACCTAGAACATCAGGTCAGAAAGAGTGCCAACCAATGAATGGTCAGGTCTAGCAGAACAGGGATAACAAAGGTGAATATTCTGTTATTTCTTTCCATAAAGAAAACGTTTCCATTTTTTTGAAAAATAATTTAAATAAATAAATATTGCGAACAATTTACCTCTTAGCCACTGTATTCAATATTGTTCTGATATCTTTGATGATTTGTTGGTTTTGTTTTTATTAATTGGCGAGAGCAAAAATTAAGTAATTTTAAATAAATATAAAGATACAAGTTAACATTTATAATCGTCATTGAATGGTTTGTTTAATTCATTACTCATCCTCATGCTTAATCCAAAAATAATAGATAAGAGTTTTATGAAATCATTATTTGTGAGCAAGTCATAATAACTTGACTTGTATGGTGTTTTCTAAATATGAACTAATTTAATAGTTTATTTAAAATGGCGTATTTTTAAAAAACAAAAAGGCAAGCTTTCAAAAATATATCTGAAAGTACTGAACACGATAAAGTTGTGCACACAGTGGATTACTATCTGTCATGTCAGTCAATTTTATGAAGAAGCAGACACAAAAATCATATATTATGTGTCAAAAATTAAAGAGTCTGGTAATATAAGGAAAGACTCCCCCAACCATCCCGAGAGTGAATTCCTCAATGACAGGTCTGGTATTTCGTCAACGCGAAGTGAAACGAATAATCAAAAGCCTAGACACTAACAAGGACACAAGACCGGATGGCGTTCCCGCAATAGTGCTTAAGAAATGTGCTACCGAACTAACAGCTTCACTATGAAGGTTTTTCTCCGTATTCATACCTAACTGCGTGTTTTCCTTCTAGCTGGAAATGCGCTCAGGTGCAACCAATCCTGAAAAAAGGTAAAAAACGATTCCAAGTACCTACCGTCCAATTTCCTTAGTTCCCATTATGTCCAAAGTCATGGAGAAAGTGATGAACGAACAGCTCTTAAAATATCTCATATCATCAGACATCATAAGCGATCGGCAGTATCGCTTCCGCAAGCACAGATCAACGGGAGACATCCTGACTTACGTGACCTACCTGTGGACCAAAGCCATCGAGAGCTACGGCGAATCTCGTACATTGGCTCTCGACATTTGTTAAGCAAATTGACAGCATGCGGACTAATTCAAATTCAGATTCAAAACGCTTTATTGTACAAGAATTACATGATTCTGTTGACAAAGCTGATTAGGCTAATTAATTTATTTTCAATATACAATTTAATAATATCAACAAACTTGTCCCAAATTCAAAAATCTAGTATAGTCAAAAAACCTACAGTCCATACTTAGCACTAAACATTAAAAAAATACTAAAATAACCTATAATATAATACAACACAACATGAAAAAAAAACTATTAAAATTTACTAAATTGAGTGACCCGTTACAAAGTGTCACTATAAAATTTACCTAACCACCTTGCCAAGCAATAATCTTTTAAGCGATCTTCTAAAATGATGCAGGGTATCGGAGCATCTGATCTGTATTAGAAGATAATTAAACATTTTCCGGCTTTCATAAATTAATTATTTTTTTACCAGTGATGTTGTTGGAACCGGTAAGGGTAAGTCATGTGCCAGCCGCGTTATCCGCTGGCCAGGCGGTCCCCTGATCGTATTCTGGTGTTTATAAATAAGTGAGGTGGATTCCAAGATAAACAGAGAAGTAAGAGATAAAATATTCTGAGATCTGAAGTGAGGCCTACATGATTCTCTCTGACTGACGTTTACGATCGAGCAGCGAACGGCCTTTTTCTGCAGAGTGAATAAAATATTAACATACTGCTGCGTGCTAACATCCCAAAATGGAGTACCGTATCTAAGGTGAGACTCAAAAACAGCAAAATAGACCGTCCGTGCTACAACCGGGCTGAGCGCCCTATTAGCAATCTTAAATGCGAAGCAACCAGAAGAAAGCTTTTTACTCAATTACAGAATATGATCCATAATGCGAAGTTCACCATCAACAAAGATCCCCAGGAATTTCGTGCTTGCCAGATCTTGAAGAAGATCAGTATCCAGTTGTAACCCCTGCATGTTGCATTTAAAACCTATTACGTTGGTTATAGTTATATTGAATGATAGCCTATTAGCACTGCACCAGTTCTTAATCACTAATAAATCCTTGGCAATATGTGCCCTGAGCTGGTCTAAGTTTTTATTATGCCATACAACAGAAGTATCATCAGCGAAAATGGTAGACCCGCCTGCAATTTTAACATTTACAATATCGTTCATATATACAGCAGGAAAAGTATAGGTCGAAAACAGTTCCCTGTGGGACCCCACACTGAACTCCCATGGACGATGAACGGCCACCAGAAACAACCACTGCCTGGCTGCGGCCCTCAAGATAGGAGCCAAACCATGCCAGAGACGCGCCCCTGAAACCGTAATGTTCCAGCTTTGACAGCAGTATTCCATGATCCACACAATCAAAAGCTTTGGTAAGATCACAGAACACCGCTGCCACAGCCTCCCCCCCC